>JAJFDK010000058.1:0-187680 GCA_028637775.1 Xylariaceae sp. X167 | reverse complement strand
ACAGCACCTTAAGTGTCACGGCCTCGTTTGTGTAGGGGCAGCGACGACGACCCCAACGGCACCTTAAGTGTCACGGCTACGTTTGTTAGGGGCAGATGCCGTTTAGAATACACAATATATTTGCCAGTACACCATATGTAGGTAGTCAATTCGACAATCGACAGTCAACATGTCGACTGTCGGGTACAGGTCTGATTGTAAAGCCTTACGACACGGAGTGAATAAGCCATAATGTCAAAAACACATTGATTCATTCCTTCGCATCCATCCCTACCGAACTGATCTCAGATCGACCTAGTAGTTATCTTCAAGTGATCCCAAACCAGCTACCCAAACCCGAGGTTGCGTACATTATTATTACATCGCCACCTCTCCCTCCCTTAGAATCCAACGCAAAGTGATCCCTCAAATCCGAATATCCTGAATTCCCCATTACTGGCCTAAACCTCGCCATCGCCCTCTTGGTCTTCCTCCTTGATATCGGAGTCGCGCCTATGCAGCTGTTAGTAACTAAGTTGACGAATGCTCATATAAACTTACTCGAACTTGAGCTTCTTGACAGGCTTGAATTCGTCGATATCATCGTCGTCGTCATCGTCTTCATCGGCAAGGGTGCGCTTCTTGCCTTTCTTGGATCGCGGAGTGGTAGTCTTGCTGCCACCCTTTGGCTTGCTGGGCGTGGTCGGGGCCGAGGCGCCGGAGGTATTCCCATTCTCCTTCCTCTTTAGTTTCTGCAAGTGTTGTCTGTAAGAAGACGTAGAGTCAGCGAAACAAGTCGAAAGTAGAGTGTTAGTATGTACTATTGTAAAGCACAATGCGTATCGAGAAACGAGACGTATGTTAGTAGCATAAAGGAGATATAGGAGGTGTAAAGTAAGTGTAGGTCTCGACTAGAAGTGAGGATATCACGGAGTGCAACTGCTAATTGCGGAGCAATGGAGCAGAGCCGAAGATGTTCTTAGAAAGATCGGGTTGGGTATGCAGCACGTTGACTTCGACAGTAATGGAATGTAGCGAGACAACAGCGGCATGTGTGGGTGGAAAGGGATGTGGAGATGGCGCTCTGTGGTTGAATAATTGGGACGCATGAGGCGAAAATAGCAGACTCAAATACATCAGAAGCAAGACGAAGAGACATGATCGGGTCAAAACATGAAGAAGAACTGGCATTGGGATGCGAGCACTTGTAGGATGGAAATGTGGTCGGTCAAGTCTGAAGTAAAGGGGCAATGTAGTACTTGAGAGCCGATTCGGTAAAAGTGTAACCCATGTCGCGAAGGGCGCTCATGATGATATCCCAGTCTTTGCGACCGGGCTGAATCACGCCGCTCATGGCGATGAGAATGTCCTCGTGGACCTTGGGGCCCCAGCTCATGAGGTTGCGAGAGCCAGACATGATGACAGTTGGAGATGGACAATTGCAGATAGACAGTGATGACAATTGAGTCTGATGAGGAACGGAAATGCAAATTGAAAGCGAGATCGCGATGAGTAGAGTCAGGAAGAAGACTGGAGGGGGAAATGGTGGGTGAGCGGCGGGTGGTGCAGTGGTAATAACAAATAGTGCGGCGTGTGCTGAGTGCTGAGTGCCGAGTGCTGAGTCGTTGATGAGGGTTGCTAAAGCAACCTGCGTGTATGCCGATTTCTTGCAGGACGGAAGAGACGAACCAGGGAGGGGCATTGGCTGGGGAAGAAGACGGTACGTAGCTCGGTAGGTAGTACCGCAGGGCAAGCAAGTCAAACGAGTCACTCGCACCAGTTCACAGCATACCTGATTCCGTTCCAATTCACGTCATGGCCGAAACGCTCGTTCATGAGCTTGACAATCTCTTCCTTGTTCTCCTGGGTGAAAGAGAGATCGAGCGCGTAGGAAATAGACAGGAAGAGATGGGAGTTCATGGTGTCATCCCACTTCTTCTTGGGGTTGTTTGCCTGCGCCATCTTGACGGAGGTGTTGCGGAGGTTGCGGATTGAAGTGTAGTTGTAGTTGTAGGAGTAAGGTGTGGTGCAGAAGTGAAGCGGAGGAGGAGAGACGGGAAAAGTCTCGGGGGGCGAAATAGAAATCAGTGGTGGCAATGGGAAAAAAAGGGCAGCGTGATGAGGAAGGTCGATCAGTTCGGATGCAAGAGCTGGGGCCGACAGTGGCCGTCACTAGCAATTTGGACAGAGCGAGAGCGAAGCAAGGAACGAAAGGAACGAAACATGCGATGTAAACGTAAACAGAAAACAAAACTGCGACTTTACCTGATAGCTTCCCAGGTGGTGTCGAATCCCTGCTCCTTCATCTCCTTGACGAGCGTGAGTTGCTGCTCCGGCTTGATCGAGCCATGCATGCGCGAGAAGGCGATCAGGAGGGCCTCGTGCGCGCCGCCTGTCCACGAACCTCCACGTCCCTTTCCGGCTGCGTTCGACATGGCGATGAGGATGTTAGACGGATGATTGTTGTCGCAGACGAGGTACTTTGTTTACTCAGTGGAAGCCCGGGGAGAGAATGATGGCGGGTGGAGAAGTGGTGAGATGCAGGATAGGGAGGGCACTAAAAAGTTGGTACGGAGTATGTAGAGGAAAAGAAAACGAAGATGTGATGTAACGAAGAGGTAAGGATTCCGTACATGCTGGTGATGTGGGTGGCCACCGGTAACATATCACCTGGCTAAGGACAGACCTAGTTACGGACTATGGAGCAGTTAACTTGTAGGTAGGGGTTAATCTGCTCACAATACTTCGTACAATCCCATCCATTCCGTATACCCTTCCGCGTCTCTATCTTTATTAGTTGGACCAGGTAGTCTGGCTGACGATCGTAGCGTGAATCGTATGAAGTAACGAAGGCGTTGGATACAGACATGGATATCGAATTGAATCTAGCAGGATATGTGCTCCTCTTCCCCAGATCGTCGATCGTATGATACCATCCATCTATCACACCTCGCAGTCGCGAGGCGACGGCAGCCAAGAGCGCCTCTACGTAACAATGTAGCTGCAGGTATTCGTCCTGTCCTGCTACCGAGGTTGGTAGGTATTATAGCATCCCACCCCCAGCATCCTACCCCCACCGAGTATTATCCCGCCAAAACACTAGGCAGGTACTCAACTCTCCTAACATGTACATACGTAACTCACGAGCTCTAGAACCAGAATCATGTACTAAGCTAAACGCCTGACATTCTGAGCTTTTTGCAGTGACGCTATTCCGTAGAGTCGTAAAAGACACGTGTGCGTCGAGAGGGCATGTTATGTGCATATACCAGAACAATCCTCCTGTGTATAGTAGACGTGGGCTTGAGGAAGACAAAGCATCAAAGATAGTCAACCATAGTCTGAAACTTCCTCCGTGTACTCTAGGCAATCTGATCGCCTGTTGCGAGGCCGTTGAGCGGGAATTTGACACCGGCCGGCCCACGACTATGGCTAGGCTTCCCCATAGTAGCTAACTCGCATTAGAATAGTCCCGGTATATACTTCGGAAAAGGAAGCTTACTCTGGGTGGCCGTAGGTGTCGGTAGAGCTTGTCAATCCATCACTCGCTAATGTCAAAACTGCTTCGTCATCGTTCGTCTGGCGGCTGGCCACGTCGGCATCGAGTCGTAGACGCTTCGAGGGTTTCTCATCCGAATCTGAGTCTCCGGTAGGTTCTTCTTTCAGTAATCTGGTAGAAACCTGCGTCTGAAAAAGCGTAGACGTAGAGGCGTCACCGTCCCTTGACTCGGGAGCCGGTCTGAGCATACGAGGTAGCCCCTCGTCTGCCTTCAGATTGGGGGCAGCAGGCGCTCTTCGAGGCCTTCCAGGTCCTGGACGACGTGTGATGGGGTTTGCATTTGGATCACCCTTGCGCGGAGATTCCACAGGACTCGAACCATTCGGCTCAGTCTTGTGTTGGGCCCTGCGAAGCCCCTGGAAGTGTTGACTAGCCCCTGTCAGTCTCGCAGAATGTAACTAGTTTTCGGGGGGAAGCGCTTATGAGGGAGAGGTGAGGATAAATGCGCCAATGTCCTGGAATCAATGGGATTTTTGTTGTAAGAGCTCGTATCTTGTGAGATAAAAAGGGGGCAGTCTAGCTCTGGGCCTTGTGTAGTATTCCCATGGATACGAAAGCAGTATGTAGGCAGTATACGGACTGAAAATAAGACCATGTTGTCCAGAGCTCCATGCGAGCTACCTATGGTTGACCTCAAAGGGGCATGCAAAACAATCGTAAGATATAGACGAGGACGACATTTCGAAGCGAAACAGGAGAAAACAGGACATTTCAGGTAAAAATAACTCACCGACATCCCTCATTCGTGAAGCCGTAGCCCAGAGCTCGCATCTGATTGCCAATGGTTGTCCATTCGGCACCACTTACGACGCCAATGTTCTTTACTGAGAGGATCGCGAAGAAGAGATCCTTATCCGCCCGGTCCGTCCAATTCTTGTTCATTTTGAGGGCTTTCACGGGCTCTGAACCTCAACAGCGAAAAACGATTATCGCGAAGGGAAAAAAATGTAAGACGGATCACTCAAATGAGCGCAATAACGGCTGCGTGTCAATGGTGGACTTGAGACTTGCTTGAGGCTCTTGTTGAATCGGAGCGCTCCCAGGATGACAGCTCCAGTAATGATGGCGGAGCCGAACTTCCAGTCTGTACCTAGCGTGCGGGCCTAGGCAGGCAGGTGGGAAATGCGGATGTAGGCAAATGCGAGATGGGCGGTAGAAATGTACGGCATAATCGATACGACAACCGTCCAAAGCGAGATGCGAATGTACGAAATAGTACCTACCTCTCTCTTACCACCTTGGTCGATTCCATAGGCGAGGCCTCCCGGCGCATTGCTCGGGTACCCCAGGGTACGTGGGGTGGCTTGGTTAGTGGCTTGGGCTAGCACTGGCATTCCGTCCGCTAGACGGTGAGATGCAGCTTCTAATTACCGTATTAAAAGGCTTGGCGCTGGGGGCGTTACGTGATTCTCGTGGCCGTAACGGTTGTGGGCCCGTACTAGTACGGAGAACAGCCGTTAGCTGACGGCCGTTAGTCCAAGGGTGGGCCGTCCACTAGGTACGAAGTAATCCCGTCCTGCGTACGTCGTAGCTGCGCTAGCCTGTTTCATCCGCACCAGACCACGTGACTTCGACCTTGCGATAAGCAGCATTTCGTAAGGTCACGACGACGGAAACATCACGACGAACCTTAGCACATCCCGTGCGAATAGCCACTACGGACGACCGGGGCAGTGCAGCCACTAGGTAATGTCACGGGAAGACGCCATCGAGCACGCTTAAGCCAATTGAGTAGTTTCTACGTAGCTTTTGCATCTTCGCATTTTGCGCCCGAGCCGATTGCATCGTGCACCGTCCGAGTCGAGCAAGGATGGACGGTACCCTCGAGGTATCCGGCAAGTAGCTCACGTGAGTTGGCGACTAGAACGCGAGAGACCGCCCCACACAGTGTCATATTTCTGCCGCACTCTAACGCGTCCCGTCTGTCTGCCGTCCCGCCAAGTTGCCCAACCCTACCAGCCAGCCAATCTCCCATGCGAGCCAGGTTTCTCCACATTTCTTTTCTTTTGCTCCCGCAGTCACCTTCTGCTAGTTTGCATCATCCTTCCTGTCTTCGACGCCGGCCCCTCCTCAGACCAGGCTTCGTACGTACATGCTGCATTAACATGAGACCTAATGTTCACGAACACGTCTGGCAGGGTGACTGACAATGGGCATCGTGCTGGTAGTCTCTACCTCAATTTGTCTGTCTGTCTGTCTGTCCGTCTTGTCTTCCTCTGTGCTGACCCTTCGAATTCGAACGAAGAAAAGTGAACAACAACTCGTCATGATCCGTATAAGTCTACGGCATATTGTCGACTCCTGCATCCTATCCCGGAGCAGCGGGACCTCATCTGGCGCCGATTCAACAAATGTGCCCGAATGCAAGCAATCCTGTGATGGCTTAGGGCCCTTCTAGGGCCCGTTGGTTAATTACTCCTCTGAGCCTAGGGCCGATAGGATTAGACGCCGGGGAGGAACCGGATCATGGATGTGGCCAACCCAACGCCAGCCTCCCAACCTCTTTGATTTCACGCGCATGACTCATTTGTTTCACGTCGACCAGAAGTTCCGGCTGGTCTTCCCCGGCGATCATGGACCTCTCTGTCCTGGCCTTGCCTACGTTACCACTACGTAGAAACGATAGCATCGTAGCAAACGCTAGTCCGTACCGTCTGCGGCTGTCTCTCCTCCCGAGGTCGAGATACACGCTACGGGTGCCTGCATAGCACTATGTCCATGCCGGCGGACATGGTCGCATGTGTCCAGTCGCCTTGGGTGCCGAATCACCACGTCGGAGCCATGCTGATGTCAAATTCCTACGATAGGTAGTAGTCCGCAGCAGTAGTGAGGACCGTCGCTGCTGCAGGCAAGGATAGACTGGCGACTATTCCACGTATGTTCCCCGTCTGGAAGCCCACACTGCGCTCTGGCGCCGATTCAAGCTTCCCTTTGCATACACCCCTGTCGGGTGGAGGGTTGAACACATGTCGGCAATGTAACGGCGTCATCTCGTTGGACAATCAAATCAAGGGTCGAAGAAACCACTTTACGCGGGATGCCGCGTTGTTCGTGATGGCACCCCACCGTCTAGCCCCGAATATCCAATATACCTACCCCTACCTTATGGTGCAAAAGACTCCGTAATTAGCTCACCCGCGAATCGCAGACCATGGCCGCTTCGATCGGCACCCCCCAGTTCTACTAATGGAGTGTTGAGTTGCTAGGCAACCAAGGCAACTACTCGCCCTTTCACACTGTTCAACTGGGACATCAAGCACGCTTTTCATGCAAGCACTTAAAAGATCCCCGGTCCCTTGGTTACCAATGGCGTTTGATCCATGTCATAGGCAATCTCTGAAAGCCGCTAGTTGGCGACTCTATGTCCTCTATTACATCGTCTTGTTGCAGGCCAGGTTATCTTGCTATGTAATAGCCTGAAAAAAAAAAGTCTGCCGTTGACCTTCATTATCCCGCTGTCAACCGGCACCGGATGCCCTCCGCTGCTTGTTCCCTCTTTCTTCAACCCCAGCGTCTTTTTGTCCTCTCACCATACTTCGACATCAAGCTACTGTGATCTGCTCAACAATTTCTAGGCTTGCCGGGAGCTTTATTCAGAACAGCCGGCCATATATTCCTCTTTCCTCTTCTCACCGACTTTCACAATTCTTCTGCTCGTGACTCACTCAATCTATTCCGCCTCTGCATGTTCAGTTTAGACCTCTCAACCCCGAGATCCCTCCAGAGTTCAACACCAAACGGTGCATTTCTTGTTCAAGTCTACCGGCTCTTCTGAGACGGGTCTTCTGGTTTTTTACAGAGTTAAACGACCGCCATCATGGCTTCTAATAACGACAATGCCATGACGAGATTTCTCTTCGCCATTTTACGGCAGAAGAACCTTAAGGATGTGAGTTGACTTCGATTCCCGGAACATTCAGAGCGTGTGTCTAACTGAGCATGTAGATTGACTGGAACAAGGTGGCTCACGACCCCATTCTGGCCGCGGAGATCACAAATGGCCATGCGGCCCGCATGAGATACTCGCGGTTCAAATCTGCAATGCTCGGTCTTGAACCCACCAGACGCAACCGGACCGGTCCGCCCAAGTCGCGGACCGCGAAGAATAAGAAGGACAAAAACAAGAAAGACGACGCCGTGAAGTCAGAATGCGGCACCCCGGTGACTCCCACCGAGGAGACGCCTGATCCATCATCTACAGAGGTCGCAACGCCAGCAGCACCTCCGAAGATCAAGCAAGAGACCACGCAGTACGCCTACAACAACCGTCTCACACCGGCCTTAACCCCAGGGCCCGTGTCCATGCCACAAACAGCCATCAGCAGCACCATGCCGCCGAGCAGATTTCTCACTCCCTCCGGCGACACGGACAAGTACTCGCCCACGTCCGTCATGACGCCCGGCGGTGGCCTGGGCGACATGATGCACTCTCACGGCCAGTTTGACTACCAGGGGACTCCCTGCCCCGAGCAATTCGACTTGCCCTGGGGGCATGCAACCTCACATTTTGCCGCCGCGTACCCGTTTGACGAGTACGCAACTCCCTGTGAACATGGCCATTTCCCGAATGCACTGCACTCGGGGTGCCAGATGGGCCTGCCGGCGCAGTCTGTTGAGACAGACATAGAGCTGGCCAATGTCAAGCGCGAGGACTGTTTTCGGTATGAATAGACGGTCCCCCCTTTCGCTTTTGATTTTGTTTTTCTTTATGTAATTGTTATTATGAATGGATAATGAGTTTTGCCTTGTGTTTTTTATCTACCTAAAAAGTCAGAAAGAAACGAGTTATGGCGTTACGGAAAATAAAATATACACATGGAGTTGTCTCTCTATTGTTTGCCCTGTCTTGTCTCTACGAATAGGTATCTAGGAATCAGAAAAGAGAAAAAGAAGAGAGCAAAGTCACAAAAGCATGTAGGTAGTTAGCTAGTCATTTCGACTCCAGTCGCTAGAACACGACGATATACGATCCTATTGACGGTGACAATAGCATTGTTGTTAACCCCGTGAGGAGTAGTTACGTTTGGCGAGTACCGCTGGGCGAATACAGATGTGAGAGGTTACGTATGCTGAAATTGTGGTTGTGAGGGTGTTGTGTCATGCGTTATTCCAGCGAAGCGAGGAATTAACAGACTTTCGAGCAATAGGAAGGGAGTTGGCCTGTTCTTCTGTATGAGGGCGTGAATCTCCTGCGTATAGGCTATCGAGTCATTCGTTACGGTTGTAAGAGTGTGTATGTCAAGACAGAGTTCGTAACCACCTACTTACAGAGCCCAATTGGTTAGAAGAAAAGCACTCTTCAAACGTCATTCTTCGAGTATTCTCTAAGAAGTTCCTCTAAGGTTGTAATTGATGGATGGACGGCACAGGAGTCGGCAAGAGAGGCATTGCTCAAGGAACTCAACATATTGATAACCCCAAGAAGCGAACAGAGGACGTTCCAATAAGCACCGCCAAGTCAAGGATCATGCCTCTTCCATCCAAACTATATCTCTCGCACTTAACCCCAGACCAAAGTAGAGATCTGGAGTCAATTCGAGTTTAGCACCGGACTCGTTTAGAGATAGTGCACGCCCTCAACTCACACGGACTGTGTCGAATCGCGGAAATGGAAAGGTAGCAAGTGAAAGATGAGGACAGTTGGGGAGGTTGTACCATTAGAATGGAGTTAACAACTCGTCTCGTCGGAGTGAGGAACGAGGAGATAGACGAGATGAAAAGAAACAATGATAGTAGTGCCTCAAATCAGACCTATCGCACGCTCCTACTCACGTTTTGGCTGACTGAATAACTATGATCATGGAATGAGGTAGGTTGGCAGTAAAGGTACTACGTGAAGAGCACCCCAGCGCATGCGATAGAACGAAGTCAAGGACACAGGACAGGTAGAGGGATAGGAAAGACAGCCCCCGCAGGTCACGCTTCATATGCTCGTAGCGTCCTAGGTATTACGTGCGATAGCACGATCAAGAAGACAATCATGTAGAAGGATAGGAGCAGCACCCAAGCAGTGACAGAAGCTTACACTCAGAGCATCCTCGCGCATGCGATCGCACGGCATCAAGGATACTCAGCAGTATAAGGATGGAAGACACTTATTCAGTATGTAGCCAGCTACCACAGCAAGCGATCTCCATTTTCCGTCGTATTCCTCAGACGAGCAATCTCATCCCATCACAATAACCTAGCCATAGTCATACACACTCTACAGCGATAAACTCCTCAAACGCCATGCCATCCCTTCCCTCCCACCTTCATACCACTCTCCTCAACTCACTTACGACCGTCCAAACGACGACCCGCATCCGGCTTCTTCTCTGGCGTCTTTCCCTTATCCTCACTATCTCCCTTCCTCTTAACCGCGCCGCGGAGCGTCTGACCCTGTCCCACGAAGTGCGTAGCATTGTCATTATCCTTCTCCTTCTCCTTGTCCGCATCCGTCTTAACAGGCTTAACCTCGTAGCCGAAGAATAGTTTGTTAGGTGGTATACGCAGAGGCATAGGCCCATTGACACGACGGCGCGGAGTCGGGGTAGCCGGCTCAGAAGCAGCCGGCGTAGCGGGTTTCGGCGACGGATTCTTGCTGCTGCCCTTCTTGGCATTGAGTCTGTGTCCCTCACTAAGGAAATGAGACGCAACAGCGTGGGCACCGCGGGCGGCCGTCGTCGAGTTGGGCGCAATGGCATCGTAGTTGATGGCCTGCGCCATGGTGCCCTGGTTATGCACGAGGCCACCGGCGGGCAGCTTGCCGCGAGCGCCGCTCTTAGGAGTGTTCGTGCCGCTGGTCTTGGGGGTTGGTTCGACGTATCCGATCGGTGGGGCGAAGTCGACCGAGACGTCGGTCTCGATCATGCAGACGCCCATCTTGGGCGTCTCGGGCTTGACCTCCAGCACGGCGACGTCGTAAACCTCGTCGTTATACTCGAAATTGAACACGTCGCCCTTGGTCAGGGTTGCGAAGTTGCGGAACGCGCGCTCGAGGACGGCCTTGGGGTCGCTGATGTCGAGGAACTTGACGGATTGCGGCTGCAGCTTGACGAGCTTGGCCAGTTCGAGGGAAGTCGACTTGATCTGGATCATGTCACCGACGTCCAGGAGGAGTGTTTGCATCATCTGTGTCGCTGTCAGCACCTATGTGCGTCGTACTAGTTGACATGAATCATAACACGTACCCATTGCGGGATGTATGCACGACCCTCCTCAGCGACAAACTCCAGCACACCAGCGTGCGTGAACGTATCCTTCTCACCGTTCACGAGCTCCATCATGAGAGGCCATTGCACGTGCAGCTGCGATATCTTCTGGAGAGCGGAGGGCGGCAGGAAGATCTTGGAGCCGTAGTTGAGCTCGGGACGCTCAGCGCCGGGGGCCATGACCATGGGATAGCATCGGAAGTACTCGTCGAAGCGGCGCATGGCCGGGCCGCGCATCATGCCGGACCGAGCCATATTGAACATAGCAGCCGGGTCGTTCGGATCGTCTGCGCCGCCAAATGCTCCAAACTAGAAGCGAAAGAGAGAGGGTTAATAGCTTGTTTACTGCAGAAAGTAGAGGAAAGAATGAAGACTAGAGAAATATAGATTCATGCGGACCATTTTGAAGACAAATCCGGGGTATCAAGTGCAGCCCCAAGTGGGAATGGATAGCGTCTGCTGGGTCCTTGGTCTCGAAAGGCGAGCTTCTGATTAGTCGGTGAGCGTGGGTGCTGTGAACTAGCAGCTAATAATACAAATCGCAAGTCTCAGAAGACGAGATTCGAGAAGACACGATAAGATCGTAGAAGTGTTGTTTAAGAAAGCATCGAATTCTCACCACGGGAATCACAAGTGAGACCTGCTTTACCTAACTGCTACGCAAGGCAGCTACGGCCCGCATTGATGATGACGAAACGAACACTTCGATCCTGTGTCACGGCAACCGTCGTATTGGAGGAGCAATGATACACCCATCTCAGCCAGAGATTCGCTGACACTGGAGGTACTGATACAAGTTACGCGCTAGCTACCTCTTCCACAAACGGTTGCACACCAAAACATCGGTCCCTATCTCGTATCTTCTGTCCCATGGTGCTGACAGCTCACCTTGAATACGCCAATATCCTCGTTAAACACATGGATGGAAGTCACCAGTGTGGGGAAGACCTCCAACCTGCCCAGTGCCCCGCGCCAGGACCCCTCGCCACACTAGAAACAGGCAGGAAGGTACCTACGCGGTACGTAACGCCGCCAGCCAGGAACCCTTCACTGCCTGCCCCTAGCGGATTAGGCTACCGAGCGTTACCATCCTAGCGATGCATTAGGGGACCGGGCGGCAAGAGACCCCTGGCCAAGCCGAGCCGGGGGGCGCCGGTGTGAGAAAAATCCCACGTCATTCTTTTGCCAGAAACGCATCTAGCCAACGTCCATCTCATCCAGATACCAATGCGACATCTCTTCTGAGCTTTCTGCGAATTACTCGAGAGGACAGATCCAAAGCTCCAAGATAGTGAGAGGGCTGATATAAGCTTGCGCACGACATGGCGTCCCGATTCAGTGCCGCGCGTCCGAAGCGCGCGGGCGAGAACTACGCGCGCCACCACCATAACAACAATAACAACGGCGAGCCCGACTCGAAGATAGTCAAGTTCGACGTTCGGAATCCGTCCGCGCTGGCGCCCGACGCAGGCGACGAGGACGACGACAAGGACGTCTTCCTCGAGGCCGACGCCGACGTGATACGGGGCAGCGCGGCGACGAAGCGTGGCGCCGTGAACATCGACGGCTATGATTCGGACTCAGACCGCGAGGAGCTCGGCACGCTGCATGCGAAGGGCGGCAAGGAGAAGAAGAAGGATATTGATGAGGATATGGATGATATGTTTGCCGCCGACGACGACGATGAGAAAGCCGGCGACGATGATGACGAGGAGGGGGATAAGTCTGGCAAAAAGAGCAAGGAGGTGCGTTTTGTTAGTACGGGCGATATCCAGGGCCAGGAATTCGAGTCGAAATCTGGTGGCCATATACACATAAATGAGGCAGAGGAGAGTTCAGACGATGATGAAGAGGCTATTGCGCTCGCGATACAAGAGGAAGACGTCGATGAGGAGGTTGGCGCCGGTGGACGGAAGAAGCACGCGCCAAAACTCGAGGCGTTCAACTTGAAACAGGAGAACGAGGAGGGTCGCTTCGATGAAGCGGGTAACTTCGTGCGGCGCGCCGTTGATCCCGATGCCGTGCATGACCGGTGGCTCGACGGACTGAGCAAAAAGGACATGCGCCGCGCCGCCGAGGCGCACGAGAAGCGCGAGGCCGAACAGCGCCAGAAACGGCGCGAGGAGGACAACGCGCTGACGTCTGATCTCCTCAAGGCCCTGATCACACACCTCGAGCGCGGCGAGACAGCGCTCGAGGCCCTCGCGCGACTGGGTCGACGGCAGACGAAATCCAAGACCAAGAAAGTGCCATTATGGAAGCAGAAAAAACAGGCGCGCAAGACGGACGCGATGGAGGTGGACGAGGAAAAAGAGAAAGAGGCCGAGGACCCTGAACAGACGCGTATCAAGGAGGCCATCCACGCTATTACGGATGCCGCTGATAAACTCCTGGGTCGCGATCGTCCGGATGTCTATGATCGCGAGCGCGAACTGCTGATACGGGAGTTTGTGCGCGAGACGGATGAGGAGTGGGTTGAGCCCGTAAAGGAACCAGAGTCAAATGCCGAGACGAGTACGGTGGCGAAGATGTGGGAATACAGATGGACGGATGGACGGGACGGCGCTGATAAGCAGGGGCCGTTCGATGGTAATATGATGAAAGCATGGCAGGATGCTGGCTATTTCGGCGAGGGCGTTGAGTTCCGAGCTGTTGGTGATGAGACGTGGAGTCGCGCTGTGGATTTCATCTAGCTTCTAGCTATCTCTCATTGCTCATGGCAAAAAGCATTATTCAAAGGACATTGGCACTTTGGGTTTGGCGTTCGGTTGAAGTCGTCGTTAATACCTCTAAATAATGGACGACAGAATGAAAGAAGCTTATGAATCTGGCGACCCCTTTGAATCCTTCATGCAGTTACCGTCTCGGAAACACCTAGTAGGCTTAAGATATCAACCACATCACCCATTCACTCACGCCCAAAGAAACCGTGTTACAACAAATTCAATTCCATTTACTCGGCCATGCCGGCGGGATATCATGAATATAGCAACCACTATAGCAACCGTGCCGCGCAAAAACTGGCGGGAAACTCAAGCATGCCTACCCCGACGAGCCTGCCTTGCTGGCTGTTTTTACATCGCGTCCCACGGTTGGACCCTCAAAAACTCCTGGCAGGTGAAATTTCCACAATTGACCCCCTTAATTCTCCCGCTCGCCCTTTTTATGAATGTAAACAACTCCCCTACCCGTTTGAGATCTTCCCTGGCCGTGGCTAAAAGGACAACAAATACTCCCCTATCCCAGAAAAAACGACTCTTCAACCCTCTCCAATAACGAGGGTAACTAAAAATAAGGGATCCTGTTGATTCAAGTCGCGGGAACATGCCAAGTACAGAGCAATATCTATCGAAAGCTCACTAGGAAGCCAAGTGAACAAGGAGATATCGGTGGGTTTCGTAACCAAGAGTCGTAGTTCGTGATGTACCTAGGTTAATGTAAGAAGGTGCGGTGACCTACATATGGGCCTGATGCATGGGTGCGATGGTTAAGGCTGGATTTAACCAGACATGGCTTTGACCGCGGCGCGAGCAATCTTTGCCACTTCATCGATGGGCTTCCAAGGACCATCGATGTGGATGATGTTGCGCATGACCTCCACGGTAACAGGCACGAGCTCCTCGGGAGTCGTCCAGGGTCCGAGTCGATCAATGAGTTTTCCCAGAACGCCGCCATCAGAAGACTCGGAGCTACCATCAAATGTTCCCAGCTTCCGTCGTGCGAGCTCAGCCTGACGCCAGATATCGGCCTCCTCCTTACTAACCGACAGGGCTCGCTCCGCCGCCTCGGGGTCGTTAGGGAGGAACCACAAGGCTCGACCCATATAATTCAAGCAAATCGCTTGAATGCGCAACAAGAGAGCTGACAGCGGGGCATTTCTGCTACAATCAGATCGTATGACCGGAAACAAGGGGAGGACCTCCCTCCAGGACTGAGCACGGCGAGGCGCACGTTCCAAATCAAACGCATCGCTCTGAAGCTTGACGGCATGCATGTACAACAACAGAGACTGAATGCCTGCCGCGACAGCGGTCTGATGATCGCGCTCCTGGAGATTACCAGCCTTATTCTTCATAATAGCATCTCTTTGGTGCTTTAGTTTGGTACCCAATTCCATATAAAATTTGTGGCCACTATGCAACCGTTGTGCTCTTTGTAACTTGTCTGGAGCAATTGGCTCACGTCGCTTCCCAGATGATTGTGCCGACGGGGTGAGATTGTTGGCCGCGCCCGGTGTTTCCACTTGTGAATTGGTAGGGGCAGTTCGACTGGTAGAGACCGATTGCTTGGATGGTGTTGAAGGTCTTAAAGCCTCTGCGGTCTTCGGCGGCTTCAGCGTTTCAGTTGTCTCTGCTGGGCGAGGTCTCTTCCGAGCAACATTCGGCTCACCATTCGCCGCAGCGTCGCGTGTTGAACTCTGATCATCATTGTTCTTCATACTCTCCATCTTCTTCTTGCCACCAGATGGTAGATTGAGCAGTCGTTCAACGGTCTTGGCGTACTTCTTCTTGTACTTCATTGTTACGATGTACTGTGGTTGATCCTCCTTCTTATGATCAGCCACCACGACCTCTTCTGGTATCGGAGACTTGAGATGCTTCTTGCCAACAGACAAGGAGTCGGACTGGCCATTTTGCAGGCTGAATTCTTTGGGTATCGGCGAGCCTCCTCTTTTTTCGAACTTAGCAAGTTCCTCCATGACAATTGGAGGCAAGGTTGGCGAGAGAAGGGGTGGTAATACTCTGCGCTTCTTGACGCTAGGCAACGGTTCAACATCGTTTCGTGCTCTCTTATTCGATTGTTTCAAAGCATTCGAATCCGCAGGTTTCTTTCGAGGACTCGGACGGGGTTCCGGGGTACTGTCTTTCAGGGAGTCCTCAGGCTTGTCAAGGGAGAAGTCGGCGAAGTTGAGAGGTGAGAGTAGTTTTGGTACAGCTGTACGAGGAGGCTCGCTGTTCGCCGTCGCCTTCTTGTGTGTGGAGTTAGTACCATTAGATTTCTCGTGGCCATTGACCTGTGGACTAGGTTTTGGCGAGGCGGCGCGGTGTGCTGAGCCACTAGATATGGCCTTTCCATTGCTACTAGGCAAAGGCTTTGTTACCTTGCCTTCACTCTTGACCTGAGGTAGACTTTTGGCCGGCTTCTGGGGGACGGTGTCTTTCGAAGGTCGTGCAGCAACACCGTTCGAAATCGCATCTCCGACCTTGGCACGTTTAACGGGCTTGGGAGACTCATTGGGTTCCGGGGCCAGCTTCTTGCGCTCGGGAGAAGCAGAGTGTTGACGCGTTGTCTCGAGTTTGGCGCTCGGGACTGAAGTGTCATGACGACTGTCCAGCCCCTTGGGCGTCAGTGTTTTGGATTCTTCCTTCTCCTTAATCGTCGAGAGACCATTAGTTTTGTCCTTCTCCGGCTTCGGATCTGAGTCTCCCTCTATCTTCTTGGTCTTGTAGTCTTTCAATGACATCTTCTTTCTAGGCTTGCTGGGGTCAAACATCTTGGTCGCGTTGACGGGCGCATTGGTCTGGTTGGGCTCTTCGCGACATGTGAAGTAGGCTCTGGTGATGAGAACGCCACGATCGGCCTCCCCACCGACAAAAGTGGAATACTGCAGATGTCTAATCTCCTGCTCGTCTATGCGATTCTCGCCGGACGGTATTCGGTATATGCGTGTGGGTGAGAGCGACAGATAGTATGGGTCTTTAGGTAAAATCTTCTCTGCTATCGGCGCGATCGATTCCTCGATCGCCTTCCCAAGCCCCTCCATGTCTTCCCTTTGAGTCTGCAACGTCCCAGTGTTGCGCGCAAGACTCCCGACCGACCATGAAAGAAAGGAGGCGTATATGGGAAAGTGCGCGAGCCGTCGGATAGTGGTAGCGTTGCTCTACAGTGTCGATATGATCGGCGGTCTTATGAATGGCAAGTTAGTCCAAAAGATAAGGTTCGACGGGTACGCCAAAATAACAAGATCCGACGCGATGGGACTGATCAACAAAGCAGGGCCGTCGGGCTTAAGACGGGGGGCATGGGGGGTAAACGGAGATGGCAACGCGAAAAGCAAAGAGGTGCTGGATGCAGAGGCAGATCGAGGTAGAGAGGGAGGGCGTGTAAATTCATGTGAGATGAGAGGATGCAGTGGCAGACAATAAGAAGTTGGTAAACAACTGACTTGCTAGAAGATGGGCATGCAAATCTGCAGCTGCAGTAACGAGAGCCGAATGCAGATGCAGATGCAGGACCACCACCAATAACAGCCGACACAATAATAGTAATGAAGAGTTTAAGAAGAAGTTGTAGTAGTAGTAAGAATAGAAACGATAATAATAACAGGCAAGAAATAGGGAGACAAATGTTGTCGTCGCTTTTCTCGGTGTTATCCTGCCTCCAAGTAACCGGGGTGCCAATCGACCCGGCGCATTTCCCACGGAATTGCTCGGACGCCGGCAGGGCAAGAAGGCGGTGGGAGGCGGGAGGTGGGAGGGAATGGGATGAACGATCGTGCGGGGGGTGCAGTCGGGACGCCGGTCGTCTACTAGAGGATATAGCAGGGTAGAGGGTATATGTGGCGCGGGTCGAGAGCGACGGCGACGGCTTAAGACGAGTAGAATAAAGGTAATCTCGCGACCTCAAGGATTGCGAGTGATGATGGGTTGGGGAGTACGGACTACAGAGATGTACGGAGTACAAGAGCAGAAGTACCTACCACTGCAGTGCGTAGGTGAGGCTGGTCTGGTCCAATCCCCAGCTGAGGGCGTCCAGTGCAGTTTGTGTACCAGGCGAAGTCGGGCGTTCGTCGGTTTGGGTCAGGAAGGGGTGCAGCAGGTGAAGGGAGTACGGACGGCACAGAGAGGACCAGCAGGTGAGAGCACGATGAGTTTGGTGAGGGGTTGTCATGAATTGACTGACTATGAGCGAGTTGGGTTGATTAACGGGACTGAGATCAGGTGAAGCGTGCCGGTGTGGGCGGCAGCAGGATCAGCGCGTGGTTTGGTTGAGGAAGAAAGTTAGGTAATGGATGGGAGACGGGAGAGCGCGCAGCACTTGGTCCTGGTCTTGGTCCTGGTCTTGGTTAGCATTCTAGGTCCACGTTGGTTAGGTTCGGTTGGCAGTGGAGGTCCAGTAGGTACGAAGGTAATCCGTGGGTAGCGCTCTGCTTAAAGCGTGCTATGCTTTCAGGGCAGGTCAATTCGGGTTTAGCGCGCTTTTTGTGCCTGCGATACCTACGAGTAGGTAGCTCGGGCTCCTCTCGGGACCCACTGCTCTCTCTGCCGCCAGTCAGGTGACCGAGGATATTCATTTACCGGGCTCCTTTTCGAGTCGATTCCTTTTCTTAGATACATAAACCGTCGATCTGTGTTCGCTTCTACTGAAGTCTGACCGATGACTGACTGACTGTCTTACCGTCCGTGTGATCTTTCCATGTGCCGTGATCGATTTATATTCCTACCTACGATGTACAAACCGATCGAGCTATGAATACCGGCCTCCGTCTGAGTTTGTCTTATACAACTCTGTGCCTCATGGGATCTGGGCGGGTTCTCACTTAAATCTGTAGTACCTCACCAGCGCACGGACTAATGCTTCTGGAAGACTGGAAATTGGCTGACCGGAAGACTAGTGAGACCGGAATTTGGGTGGAGAACGTCAAGTACCGGCCATCGGGCGACGTAGATGGCATCGACACAAGTCGAATCTGGCACCCTAAAACGAAGCCGGACGGATTGGGTCAGAGCTGTTGTTCCTTGCGGCAATGATGCCAGATGGCATACCTACGTATTACGACTAGGATCACCGGTCTCGTTGCTATTATAGTTGCCTTTATCTTAGTTTCGGCCATGATTTCGTCTCCTGTCCCGTCGCCGTAATCCCCCCTGCCACGTCCCCGTATCCCGCGAGTGAACCACCTTAATCCGTAGTGACACCGTAATGGTACACATCACGGGCTCTTGCGGGCCGGAACCAGCTGTCATACTTCTGTTGGCGGCCTGTACAGAACGTGCAGCATCACCTGTAGCCTGTACACTGGCACGAGACCCATACTTAGGGCTTGAAGTATGAGACATTGATAAATGGCAGATGAGTGAACATGTACGCTCAAAGCTTATCACAGCTTCAAAATGCAGAACTCGTCTCAACTTTGACTTCTAATGTGAATGTTTGTGTTGAAGTTTTAACTCAGTGAACGCAGGCGTTTGCACATTCGTCATCTAATGAATGACGACGGCCCGTCAACAACCTCCTCAGCCATATCCGGTTCGTGCATTGCCCCGGTACTGCTATGTGGGCGTCCTAGACCGGAGCAGTCAACGGAAGGTCACCCTGACGTGATAGGTACGGAATGGTATCGGTACGTGGGGTCAAAGATGCCGCCAGCTTATCCATCTCAGGTACCCAGATTAGTGACCAAAACGAGCCTGGCAGCAAACGACTCGGTGAGCTTCCTTCCCCTTTCCCGTCCAGACGCGTCCCATCCAAACCCGCAACGCCAACCGGAGTGGAGCCCCTCTCTCCTCCGTGTGCTACTTAACTGAACCTCCAAGCCCGCCGAGGCCCCAAAAATATTCCAGGATTCAACTTTTCTGAAACATCATCATCGATTCGGATCTACGCCACTTTGACTATCTGATTTTCTTTTTGCCGATATCAAAACAACTGTATTGAAAAGGGTCCATAAATAAAAAGTTGCCCATCATGCAGGAGGCATCCTCCGCCTCGATCATCATCACGACCTCCCTGGTCGCCTTCTTCTCCGGCTTCGCCATGGGCGTCTACTCGCTCCGCGGCTACCTGATCTCCCCGGCACTCACCGACGAGCGGAACCGGCGTCTTAACGACCCCGTCGAGAGTGAGGAGTCCGACATCGACGAGGACGACACCATCCTGGACCACGCGCCGAACTGGACGAACACCGCCGACGCCGACCGGCGGCAGGGCCTGCGGGGCGACGAGTCGGCCTCTAAGAAGGGCAAGAAAAAGCAGACGGCGGGAGATGACGCCGAGACACGTAGTGCGAAGCGCGAGGCCGAGGCTGCTCATCCTAGACAGGCTGCTGTTAATGCCGGTGCCAACCCTAATGAGGAGTGCAAGCTTGTGCTGGTTGTGCGGACGGATTTGGGCATGACTAAGGGTAAGCTTTTACTTCAGTTGGAACGTGTTATCGCGAGCATTATTTTCTAAGAAAGCCTTGTCTTGCAGGTAAAATCGCTGCTCAATGCTCCCACGCTACCCTGGCCTGCTACAAGACCCTGAGCCGGAGCGCCCCCACGTCCGCTGAAGCCAAGATCCTCAAGCGCTGGGAGCGTCTGGGCCAGGCCAAGATCGCCGTGCAGGTGAAGTCGCAGGACGAGCTCCTCGAGCTCATGGGCAAGGCGCGCAGCCTGGGCATCACGGCCGAGGTCATCCAGGACGCCGGCCGCACGCAGATCGACCCGGGCAGCTTGACCGTTCTCGGTGTCGGCCCTGCTCCCAAGAGTCTGGTCGACCAGGTCACGGGTGGCTTGAAACTGTTATAGATCATGAAAATGACGTGATGAAGAAGACACTTTCGGCAAATAGGGGGACGGGCACATTTTCAAGGAGGGCGTTCTAATGAATGGAGCATCGTAATGGCTGACGACTAAAAAGGATGAGACGCCATGATTCAGATGAGACGGACACATGAAAACAACAATTCAACGATCAAAATTGGTTGGCTGCAACGGCATCAGCATGATAGAGACTTAGACAACCGGCGTCTGGCTGGCAGACAGAGAATGGCTTAGTTTACGATGGGTAATCACCGAGTTTGGAGTTTTAACGACGCATACTTGTTTTATGAGTTTTTTTCATTCGCAGTTTGCTAAGCTTTTGCTTCATTATACCGACCAACAAGCATGATTGTATCGGGCGCCAAACTTTCCAGCTAGGGGATGTCCAAGGCGAGCCTGAGGCAGTTGGTCAGTATTGGGGAACGTTTCCTACTCCCGTGTCCCCGGTATCAGTACAGTCATGGATCCGGCGAGATTTGCGTCCCTAGTAAGCCGCTTCCCTTGTTCTGTGTGCGAACCGATGGCCACAGAATAGCCTTAGCAGGCTTCCACGAAGTCATGGGTTGCATGCTTGTAAAAACGTCCCACGAGGGCAATATTCCCAGCTGACCAATGTGCCTCTTACCATGTGTTAGCCATGGAAAGCTATTTAGTTTAGAGCCATTGAATAGCAATAAAACGCCCGTTCTCTTCCCTTGTACGAACACTTTACCGGCCATCCAAGGTATGTCATCAAGATATTAAGCTGAGTCTACAACTGAGTGGATTAGCCAGGTCTAATCATCCATTATCCTCCCGACAGCACAACCAAGCCCGTCTACGACGAGTTACTCTGATTCTGATTGCTGCTGTTCTGAGGGGACTGATTTGACGGCTGCCACTGCGGTTGTTGAGTTGACAGCTGCTGCTGCACTTGTTGAGTCTGTTGCACTGGTTGTTGCACTGGTTGGTGTGCTTGATGTTGCGCTTGTTGTTGCACCTGTTGGCGTCCTTGATGTTGCACTTGTTGCTGTGCTTGTTGTTGTTGTGGCTGTACTTGCGGTTGTGTTTGCGGTTGTGCTTGCTGGTATGCTTGTTGTTGCACTTGCGGCTGTGTTTGTGGTTGTGCCTGTTGATATCCTTGCTGCTGTTGTTGAGCTTGCTGCTGGACCAGTGCTTGTTGTGCTGGTTGCGCTTTCTGCACGGGACTGTGCATGCCGCCACCATTAACGTCTAGCTTCCGTCTTTTGTTCGCCTCATCCGAATAAATAGGAGAGGCAAATCGCTTGCCAGAAGCAGTTATGTTATTCAATAACTCGTTCGTTTCGAACAAACGTTTTATATGATTATTGATTGTTCGATCGCTCTCGTTTGCTTTGCTTTCGAGGTGATTCGTCTTGAATTCCAGCGTCGTAAGCCTTTGCTCCACGTGTGGCATCGTGATCCGCACGATGTGCTCGGCAAGTTGCTTCGTGCTTAGGCTTTGTATTTGCGAATCTAGAGTTCTAAAGCCATGTTCCAAGCTTGGGATTTTTTGTTGCATCTCTCGTTGCAGCTCTCTTACTTCGGCAACGAAGGCTGTAGTCACTCCGATACCGTTGAACAGTTCTTGTACGCGCAATTCCACCCACTCGCGTCTCACGTATTGGGCAATCTCGCTGATAAGAGCATCGGTCTTTCGGTTCAACTCGGTAACCTCAAGATCAATGCGATCAACTCGGGCGTCGACTGTCTTACTCTCTAGGGAAGAGATTCGTGCCGCTAGGTCCAAGTTCTGTTTTTGTTCGAGAGGAGCCAGGCCTATTGTTTTCCGTTCCTCAAGTAATCGGATACGCGTTGGGAGACTCGAGAAACTTGACGTTATCTCCTTCAATGCCTGGATCTGTGCAAGTGCACCGTCAATCAGGTCACCGTGTATATCATCTCTTTGTTCGCAGTAGCTGCGAATTTCGTCGTTAATAGACTCCTTTGCGGCCGCCACCTTGGTATTGACAATGTTTTCTATTGCCTGGCTTGATAGAGAGGGAACATTATCCGTTGATGGCAGCCCCTGACGACGGCGCTGGCTGTATTCTTCATACTGGGTTTTCAGGTTGTAATCTTCTGATACCCAAGCCTCACACATCTCATTGAATGTAGCCAAATCCAGGTCATCAAGCTTCTCCTTAATGTCATCATAGTCTGGAAACGCGGCCAATTTGTTCTCTATGCCTGCAATGCGTTGTTCCAAGTACGTAGTGACACCGTTCTTAACCTGGCTTGCGTTGGATGACTTTTGAGCTAACTCAGTGAGCCGTGCTTCGGATGACCCGAGTTTTAGTTCAGTACTCGACCGAAAGTTTTGCAGCTGATCCGTGAGGCTCTTGTTATCGTTGACCATAGTTTGTTGTCTCGATTGCAGGATCTGAATGCTGTTTAGAGATGTCTGGAATTTTGCCTTCAAGGCCTCATGTTCTGATTTCAAAGCGTTGTGCTCCTTCTTTACAAGATTATGATCCGATTCCATTGTCTTCAACGCACTCTCGAGCGAGGCAAGGGTCTCACGAGTCTTTGTACCTTCTGTGAGTAGCGTCTGAATTTGCTCCGTTTGCTTGGAAACCAGCTGCGACATTTGGTCAACTTTAGCTTGCAGGTCTGCGTTGCCCGAATCGCGATCATTGGGAGCCACTGGCTTCGAGGAGGCCACGAGTCGAGCAATGAATTGTTCGAGTTCGCGAGCATAGTCATCCTCAACGACCTTGATCTGTTGGTCTAGATGTTGTTCCGTTGGTAAGAATTTGTCTGCTAGACCATGATATGGTGGATATGCCGCTGCTTTTGAAGCAAACTTTCCACTCTCATATCGCCATTGGTGGTCCTCCCGCGCAAGTTTATTTTTGCGCATAAGTAAGAGCAGACGCTCGTTCGACTTTTCGCCACAGTTATACAGGGCTTTGAAGGCTTCTTGAAGGTTGGGATCTTTAGCCTTTGGGATCGTTGACGGCGGTGTCGAGCTACCGACGATACTAGTAGTGATAGCTTTCGCTACGATTGTAAAGGTCAGCACACAATCGTTTATCGTCAGATTATACGAGCGGGCGCAATTTGTCTATAACCGCAGTCAACGATCAAACGCGACTTCGACTGCCCAGTACTCTGAAATACCTATGCTAATGTCCTCATTAGAAAAGGGTCATGAAATGTACTTACTACTGGAAAGCCGCCTAATATGTAATTCATCGGTCAGACCATCAGAAGCGCTCGTAGGTGACTTATTTGCCGCAGCTGGCTTTCGCGGGCCGGCAGGCGGATTGAACGAGGCATCGGAAGGCAGCCTGACATCTTTGGGGTGGCCATATCGGCTTTCGAGCGGACTTCGAATATCTCTGTTGTCGCCCGAATATCGTCTCTCTCCATAATCGCGCGAATCACGCGAATCGCGACGTGAAGGTCCTTCGTGGTCAGAGCGTGAGCTGTAACCCCGGCGATCATCGCCATAGTTCCGGCGCTCATCGCCGTAAGGGTTGTCTGACATGCGATTAGGACCCATAGCGAAGAGGTCCTTGGACTACGACGGCGAGGGGAAGCAGTCGCGTCTTCCTACGCGATTAGACTTGAAGTCCTCAGTAGTACAGCCAAATCTTGCTTCGCACAGACAGAGGTATCTGGCTGCATGGCCTCAAAGCTACAAATTGCAGGGTATCAACGGGAAGCTGTGCGGCCCCGTGTTCGGCAAGTAAGGCTCGATGCGGAGTTAAAGCGAGGAAGGGACACGTGCAGATCGCAGCTGGGACGGGAACGGGGACGGAAGCGGGGACGGCAGCAGCGACAGGACAAGGTCAGGGACAGAATGAACAGGGTGATGAGTTGGTAGGAATTGAGGTTGTGGTTCCGGTCGCAAGTCGAGATCGATTGGCAGTTCGATTAGCCGATTGATTAGGGCGTGAAGAACACGACGGGGAATTTATAGTAGCAGTGAAAGAGCCAATGTTCTTTGGAGCGCAGGGACAGAGGCGTGGCGATACGTTCACTCAATGAAGACACACAATCAAGAGCATCTGTGGATGGATAAAGAGGGAAGGGGGATGAGAGGAGGTAGGAGAGCTCACGAGGGAAAGAAGGCAGGGAACGGGGAGGTAGGAAGACTCTCAAAGCTTAAACGCGGATTTCGGATTGTGGGTTTTGGATCATGGATGACCATGATTCTTTTCGGCGGTTTTTATGTCTGCCCTTTTTTTCCCCTCTGCACGCCCTTGTAGCACCTCTAGGCTAGCACAAGTGCAGGTGCGAGCAACGCTTCAACGGCAAAGATCCACTTTCGACACAGAACCCCAGGCGCTTATCAAGCGACAGATCACCATGGCGCGACCCTGGAAGGTGTTACCTGAGGCAGGTACATAGTAGCAGCCCTACTGTCCAGGCAAGTATTTTGGTGGTAGCATGAGAGGAAGTTGCCAGTGCTTCATACGAAAGATGTGCTTCGTGTAATCCGTACGAGGTATTCCGTATTGGCAGGTACGAGTTGGCTACGACGTGCACAGTGCTCCTCGTGCGCCACGAGTGCTAGGCAGACACGAAATACACACTGACATCGGATTTCCACACATCGCGACTCCCAATTCTGTGACCACGCGGTGTAGGTAGGTAGGTCGTGTCCTACCGTGTAGGCAAGGACGCTAGAAAAACTACCGCTGTTTTAACTTCTGAGACGCGCCACACACGCTCCGCGTACCTACCCACCCAAAGGAAGGAACAACGCTCTATTAGGTACATGACGTACAAAACCCGTACTGTGCGCTATGTACCTAAGGTACATGTACTTACGAGGGTGCATATCTCCACACGCACTCTGGCAGGCACTCTGGTCCAGTCGCACATGGGTAGGACCTGGCAGTACTTTCAAAAAGTACTTCGTACGACGCCTGCGAGGTGTGGAATATTTTCTAACCATCTCACACACTTGAGTCTTCAACGGGTGATTTTGTAACTCGTTGCCTACTATTAGAGATACCTACCTAATTTCTAACTGCTTGGTTACTCAAGACAGTTGCAAACGATTCAGATCTTCGGAATAATTTTACTTGAGAGTAAACTTCAAATGAAGGTTCCGGCAGACTAATCCAGTTGGTAAGTGTCCCGTGCCTCGCGTCTATGATGCAGTACATTTTCTAAGCGGTTGCATCCTATGTGCAACCTTGCCTCTCGGTTTTGTATGGCAGATAACCTTCTCGGGTTTGTATGCCAGATAACCTACCTACATAGGTAATCCGTACCTACCAGGTACTCAGGTAGGGTTACAATGTTGCTCAACTCAACTACATCTCCGAACATACTGCTCTCCTCCTCCGGCCACCAACAATACATCTTACCGACTCCAACATACATATCAGTATCAACGCTAGGCCGAACTGAGCCGGTGGCTGGACGCGGTTCAACGGTTGAAACACGATGTTAAAAAAAGTCAATCGCGTAAAACTGCCGGATGCCACGAAATACTGGTTATGTTTAGAGGTAATACCAGTAATCCGTGCTAATGTACGGTTACAACGGCTGGTCGCTCCTGGTAACCTAGTCAAAACTGTTTTATGTGCGGAAATTCTACCGTATTTCGCTATTCCGTTAGTCTTTCGGTCCACACATCGAGTGTGGGGTGTGGCCGTCGACGCTTTCTCCAACGTCTCCAAATCTGAATGCACTTTAAAGTGTTGCGCTAGCGTGGATGTTCGACGAGGACGTTCCAAGAGGTAGGCAACTAATCTTACTGCAAACGCGTGTTAAATGGATTAATTCAAGAACTTTTGAAGAACTTGTGTAGTATTCACCTCTCCCTTCAATTCGAAAGCAATTTCGAACATTATGCCACCTCTTTTTTTGACAAACGCCGTAGAGAGAATAAGTGGTAGTATTCATCGGCGTTCTGTCGGAGCAACGCATCAGACCTACTACCGGGCAGGTGGTGTGTAGCTAGCAGAGTTACGGCTGGTGGGCTGCCGTCAAAGGGACCCCGCAACGGGGATTGGCGCCGTGTCCATGTGCATAAATGTACTGTGGACGCCATCTGCAGGTATTCCACAAGTCCTTCCAACCGTTCCTTGTACTCGTAAGTGCGTCGAGTCACCTACACAGATACCTATTGTCGAAAATTTCTATCCCTCTGCTGATTGACAATTACGATCAACATGGGAGATATTTACGGAATACGACCCTGTTTATTCAGTGCAGATTGCGCCCAATTGGAGCTGTTGTTTCCTTCCAGGAAAACACTCTTTTCTGGAGTCGCAATCTGAAGCAGAGCCGTTGACTCGCGCAACTTCATACCAATGATACCGATTGGACCGTGTTCGAAACACCTACCATCAACAATTACGCGTACGGGACTCGTTGGCTGCCGTTCCCGAGTCCTAAGCCGACTGAAGTTGGCCCGCCGGCAACTATGTTGACGGACTCGCGGCGCTGATCGAGACCAGACTGGGATCCCTGAGAAATCTCTAGCGTCTAACCTTCCGTCACGGAAATAGCGAAGGCATCCGAGGGTCAGCAGGACTGGCAGGCCGGAGAGCGAGACTAGTATACGGATTACTTAGCTCTACCATTTTAGATCCCTTCAAGAATGCAAGATCTTAGCAAAGGTGAAATCCGTGTGCGATAGCTCGCTCGGCAGCGGCTTGTTCCGCTTTCTAACCATGCGGTCCGTCACAATTCATCCGGGAGAGGAGCACGGAGTCTAACCGGATCGTCTCCGGCAAAATCCCGGACCCTGTCTGCGAGCAACTCGGTGATAGCACTGCCGGTTGCGAGGTTTGTGGTACTCAGTACTCATACGGTACGAATTTGGAACGTCTGAGAAGATGTCCACGTTCAAATGTTGTCCCTTTCGAAAGGGGGTAAGATGAGTTAACAGAGAACCATGTGTGCTTCTATTTTGAAGGTGAACTCCTGGGTACTTGATCAGCATCGGATTTTAACCGCGGACTCTGCCAGCAGCAATGACCAGCTAGACGGTAAGCAGGCAAGATCCATGCGTTAGAGTGATACCCAGTAGCTACAGGGTTGGTCCCAGGTTCGTGGTCCCGGGTATCAATGGCAGGGTTGCCTTTGACTTGCGTCACTTGGTTGGGGTTTCACGTCCCAGGAATCCTTTCGAGAATGATTCGGGGACGCTTCCCGTAGTCTTGGGTCGAATGAGTTCATACTCATCACGGACTGTCCACCACGTCCTCGAGTCTTGAGCTTCCTTTCCTTGAATGAATGATGCAGCTTAAACAGGAAACTTCTTTGCTTTGATGAAATTGTTGCGAGGCCAAACTGCAACAAACGGCCACTAACTTCTTCCGAGACCACCTAAAGCAGTTTGTAGTCCTCTATGTTCATCTTATTGAACGTGAATGGAGGCAGCATTAGCTCCCCTGAGTGTAGTGCATTCACTTCTGAAACTGTTCGACGTTGCCTCGAAATGGCCGAGTGTATGGATGTTCGATCTGGAGTTCATCACCAACCGGTCCGTAAGTAGTCACTTTTGGAGTATGAGTTTCAGGCCGATTCCACGGATGTCGACCAAGAAACGGTTCATACGGAGCATGAAGTCGGTCTGGTACTTGAAATTGGCTCAAGATACACCCTCCGGTTCGGTCTGTGCCTTTGATCCTTCCGATGCCGGCCCATCAGACAAAGTCCGGCGCCGCTGCACGAGGTAGGCGGGGCTACTCGGGATTTGATATCATGATATATCCATTCTTGCTGCCTCGTCGTGGCCAAACTTGGGTCTCACCGTCTGAGCTGTCGCTGTCGGCACCGCTAGTAAGTGCATACATGAAGCATTAGATCGTGGTTCAGCGATATCGTGTGACAGCGGACGGGTGATAATTTGAACCGATCTTATCAACCTATCACCTGAGAATGCTGCCCTCCAAGACTTCGCCAAAGCAATGATAGGCAGACTTTTATACTATTAGTATGACAAGCTATGTGCGTGTAGTCCCTGCAGGCAACGTGTCGAGGCCAGTGTTGTACGGCAGGATTTCGATCCCAATAGTCCACGGCTTTTTATGATGGGTGGATGGTTACATATAGGGTGGGGGAAAAACGTGGCAGAAACATCGAGAGATTCTATGCACGTCGGACTGGAGGGGGAGGGGTCTCAGAGAAACCATTGTACGCAGCACCGTGATATAAAATCGGCAAACAGTCCCGACTTTGCTGCTGTCTGGCCAACTCTCATCGACCTCACGCTGAGGTATTACATGGACGTTCAGCTAGGGACTGAAATGTCGAGACTGAAAGAAACTGTGTTAGGAAAAGAATTGTCATGACTTACATCTCTCTAAATATACGAGCTTGTCTGTGAATGTCTCACCACCAGATCTTAGGTAGTTGTCTACCGTTGACCAGGAAGCTCGACCAATACTCGGTAGACAACAATGGCATATCACAGTAATGACTGTGTTGGCCACATGGACTGCTTGGACTCGAGATGATTGAGGAAACCGAAATTGAAGTAGCCTCGATACTTGTATTCATTTGAGAAGAAGTGCCAAAGAATTGGGTCCTCATGATCGTGCTACAGCGGTTATGGTTGACGATTGCGGTGTGAATTGTGGCCTGCCAAGGAGGGCGAAAATGCTGACGGGACATGCAGACAGTTTTCTCATTCACTTAACCTGTCCAGGTAGCATAATGAAGTCTCACAGGAATTATACTACCGTTCATGGTTTAGCGTTATATGGATATCATTTTGTGGCTTGTCGATACATTCGTTCGAGTCAACACAGCCACATATTGAATGTATTTTGTGACGCCACAGCTTGTCGCGATACTTCCTCTATTTCGTACCTGCTCTACGTATTCCGTAGAAGCTCTACTGGAACGAGTTCCTCCACTAATTTTCGTGTTTCCGCATCTCAAGTCCTGCCACAACTTCTTCCAATCCAATACTTTCTCCATTCACCACTCAAGCTTTCCGTAATCGCAAACCTCGAGCAGCTTTTATTGTATCAGTAACTTCCGAATTTCTCAATTACCCGATAATCAGTCAAAATGGCTGCTGTAAGTTTTCATCCATCCACGAAGCACTCGAGAGAGAGAGCCAAGCTCACATAGCTCCAACTTATAGCCCGTCGTCACCGTCGGCGAAGCCAAGGAGCTGCGCGGCTTGAATCTGATCGCAGCCCACTCCCACATTCGAGGCCTCGGCGTCGATGCCGACTCACTGGAACCCAGAGCCGCGTCACAAGGTCTCGTTGGCCAGGAAAAGGCACGGAAAGCTGCCGCTGTCATTCTGGAGATGATCAAGGTAGGCAAGATCGCCGGTAGGGCCGTTCTGATCGCTGGTCCTCCTAGGTAAGATTCATTCCACAAAGAGGTTGCCCTTTGGCAGCAATGCGCTTCACGACCAGTGTTAACATGCCATCTTAGCACCGGCAAGACCGCTATCGCCATGGGCATGGCCCAGTCGCTGGGCCCCGACGTTCCCTTCACCAGCCTCGCCTCCTCCG
Organism: Xylariaceae sp. X167; assembly: GCA_028637775.1. Classification (NCBI taxonomy): domain Eukaryota; kingdom Fungi; phylum Ascomycota; class Sordariomycetes; order Xylariales; family Xylariaceae; species Xylariaceae sp. X167. The sequence continues at coordinate 157,976 of JAJFDK010000058.1, read as the reverse complement.
AAATCTTCTCCCTCGAGATGTCCAAGACCGAAGCATTGACCCAGGCCTTTCGCAAGTCGATCGGTGTGCGCATCAAGGAGGAGTCTGAAATAATGGAGGGTGAGGTCGTCGAGATCCAGATCGACCGCAGCGTCACCGGCGGCGCAAAGCAGGGAAAACTTACGATCAAGACGACCGATATGGAGGCCGTTTACGATATGGGTTCGAAGATGATTGACGCTATGACGAAGGAGCGCGTCATGGCTGGCGATATCATAAGTATTGACAAGAGTAGTGGTAAGATCACAAAGCTCGGCCGAAGCTACGCGCGCAGTCGCGATTACGACGCCATGGGCGTCGATACGAAGTTCCTCCAGTGCCCCGATGGTGAGCTCCAGAAGCGGAAGGAAGTCATCCACACCGTCACCCTTCACGAAATCGATGTCATCAACTCGCGCACCCAGGGTTTCCTTGCCCTGTTCAGCGGCGACACGGGCGAGATCCGGAGTGAGATCCGTGACCAGATCGACACGAAGGTAGCTGAGTGGAAGGAAGAAGGCAAGGCGGAGATCGTACCTGGTGTTCTCTTCATCGACGAGGTCCACATGCTCGACATTGAATGCTTCAGCTACATCAACAGAGCGCTCGAGGACGACCTGGCCCCCATCGTCATCATGGCGAGCAACAGGGGTAACTCCAAGATCCGCGGAACCGACTACCGCAGCCCCCACGGCCTACCCCTGGATTTCCTCGACCGTGTCGTCATCATTCAAACCAAGCCCTACAACCCCGAGGAGATCCAGCAGATCCTCGCGATCCGCGCGCAAGAGGAAGAGGTCGACGTCTCCCCCGACGCCCTCGCCCTGCTCACCAAGATCGGTCAGGAGGCCGGTCTGCGGTATGCCTCGAACCTCATCACCACATCCCAGCTCGTCTGCGCCAAGCGTAAGGCCCGCCAGGTCAGCATCGAGGACGTACAGCGGTCCTTCCGACTCTTCTACGACCCCCTCCGCAGCGTCCAGTTCGTCTCGCAGTCCGAGAAGCGTCTCATCGGCAACGATGGTGCCGTCGATTTCTCCGTGCCGAACGGTCAGAGCGGCGGCGACGCTATGGAGATCAGCTAAGCTGGATCTCGAATGAAACTGGGATATTCAAAAAGCATCCCACTCATTATAAAGAAGGAAGGACGGGGAAGGAAAGGTGGGATGTGTCACGGCGTTTATGTTTCTCATTTGATCTTTTGTTGTTTGCCCTCGTTTGTTCCGTTTTCTCTGGCGTTTCATGGATACGAAAAAAAAAGATTGATCGCGGTCGAGAGAGAGAGAAAACGCTCGTATCTCTCTCTCGGGGTGAGTGAAACGAACGGCATTGCGCTTTTATGACAGCAACTCCGCGGCAGCAGATAGGCGAACCAAATTCTGACTGACCGACTGATTTGTTGACGTGATTTACTGGCTTGAATGGGTTGCCATGTCACGATTAGAGAAGACCCATGCATGTAGCTTATAGTAGAGGACTGTGGGAGATGAAAACTATTTTAATTTCAGCCTCTTCTTTCATCACCTTTTCATGTCAAGTGCTGAAGGAGTCACCGAAGAAATGCAGGCTTCTCCATGATGCATCGCATCGGCCGGGCATATATTCCGTACTACATGTCACGAACACTTGCGAAAGGCGACACAGATCAAAATGCTTGTTCTCTAGTATCAATTCAGGTTGACTAGCCTCGATGTACGATTCTCAAACGCCTCGAAATACACATAATCCCGGTAAGTCCTCATACGGACCCGGTCCAAAACCTTTTCCAGTGCCGCAGTGTTGGGCGGCAAAAACTAGTCGTGACAAGAGAAGAACTAGCAAACACGAATTTCTGTATTTCTTATTTTAGAGTTTAGAAATTCATTTGCTGGCATCGACCTTGGCGACGTAGGCAAGGAGGTCGAGGACACGGCGGGAGTAACCCCACTCGTTGTCGTACCAGGAGATGAGCTTGACGAAGTTGTTGTTGAGGGAGATACCGGCCTTGGCATCGAAGATGGAGGAGGCAGTGTTGCCACGCATGTCAGAGGAGACGATCTCGTCCTCAGTGTAGGCGAGGATACCTATTGAACATTTGTCAGTGTCATGTTGGACCATTACTGGGTGGTTGGACGATGAGCTTACCCTTGAGTTCACCCTCGGAAGCGGCCTTGATGGTCTCCTTGATCTCGTCGTAGCTGGCACCCTTCTCGATGCGGCAGGTCAAGTCAACAACGGAGACGTTGGAGGTGGGGACACGCATGGAGAGACCAGTGAGCTTGCCGTTCAAGGCAGGGATGACCTTGCCGACGGCCTTGGCGGCACCAGTGCTGCTGGGAATGATGTTCTGGGCAGCAGCACGGCCACCTCTCCAGTCCTTGCCAGAGGGACCATCGACGGTCTTCTGGGTAGCAGTGTAGGCGTGGACGGTGGTCATCAAACCCTCAATGATGTTGTACTTGTCGTGGATGACCTTGGCGAGGGGAGCCAAGCAGTTGGTGGTGCAAGAAGCGTTGGAGATGACGTCGGCAGAGCCGTCGTAGCTCTTCTCGTTGACACCCATAACGTACATGGGGGCATCAGCAGAGGGGGCGGAGATGATGACCTTCTTGGCACCACCGACCAAGTGAGCCTTGGCCTTCTCGGTGGTGGTGAAGACACCAGTGGACTCAACGACGTACTCGACGCCGGTCTCCTTCCAGGGGATAGCAGCGGGGTCACGCTCAGTGTAGAACTTGACCCGCTTGTTGTCAACGATCAGGTCGTTGCCGTCGACGGAGACGGTGCCCTTGAAGAGGCCGTGGGTAGAGTCGTACTTGAGCATGTACTCAGCGTACTTGGGGTCAATGAAGGGGTCGTTGACGGCAACAACCTCGATCTCAGGGTGCTCGACGGAGTTGCGGAAGACGATACGACCGATACGGCCGAAACCGTTGATGCCAACCTTGATAGCCATGGCGTTCGATTTGAGGTCTGGAAACAGGTGGGAGAGAAAAGTCAGTGACTCGGATTCTATGGATTTGTTGAAGGGATGATAAACTGGTAAATAAACAAAACAGCTTTGCGCGAGTGTGAAAGGGAATGAAGAACAGTAGGTAAAGCGTTGTTGGTTGCTGGGAATACGCCAAGACTAAGCGCTGAGGAGGGGCTGAGTCTGCAGGGTGGGATTCATGTCATGTCATGTAGGTAGGCAAATAGAGGTGATGCAGGCATACGAAGTGTTGAGCTTCATTCAACCTTTTTCCGCGAAGCGGGCCGCAGCGAGGAAAACTGTGAGTTACTCCTTGCAAACCCGCTGCTTCTCTGGGAAACTCTCATTCACACCCATGATGTCGCGACCGAGACAGTTCGCAATGGAGGGGCAATGAGCTTGTCGCAGGAAATTTTTTATGTAATGGCGGGGTCATAGGCAGGGTCATGGGCAGGGTCATGTCATAGGCACAGGATCTGTTGGGGAAGCTTCTTACATTGATGAAGATGGCGGGTGAGTATGGTGAAGTAGTTGTGATTGACCGTGTCAAGAGAGAGAAACGGATGAGAAATCGAGCGAGGAGGGAGGAGAGGGCCAAAAGGAATAAATACCCGCAAGAATAATACCTAAGGTCAGGTCAGAGGTAGGTAAGAGCGATACACGGTGAAAACCCGTGGCACGAGGGGCAACCGTTGATTTGTTAGAGTGATGATGAGACCTATGAGCGCATACATCGTACTGTACGGCGTAGACGGCTTTACTGTACGCAACAGTAAAAGTCACTAGCTATTCCAGCCAATGGGCGGCGCGCAAAATCTATCTTAGTAAGTGGAGACTAGGCCCAGTATGGCCTAGCAGTGCCGAAGAGGTCCCTTGAAGGGTGGGGTAAATCCGTCTTTCGCTTTGCTTGCTTGGCTGTTTGGCTGTGAGGTGATCCCACCATTGCCCCTCTGACTCTCATCCCATCTCACTCATACCTCAACAGTCGTACCCTACGAGTACCTTTACCTATCACTTTTACGTCTGGCTTTCATGGGCCATGGGCTAACTACCTACCTAGTCGCGACTCACTCAAGGTATTCCGTAGGTAGCTACCCTGTCTGGCAGTATTCCGTATGCGTGGTAGGTGCGACGTTGTAATCCGTAATCCGAATGTATGAGGCAAGGTTGATCTCGATCGGCCCGAGTACGAATCTTTTACATGCGTTGAGATTATTGTTAGGTACGGATTATGTAGGAGGGAGTCACGATTGACATAATCCGTATACGACTGTATGAGCTTCACATGCTTCGATATGTATCTCTCTACAACATACTACCTACCTAGGTAGCTCAGCAGCAACAAAACGATTGGCGAAACCACATGTTGATGTTGTAAACTGAAGCATGCCTGGTTACCTAGCTGTAGCTGTAGGTAGCTATCGAAGGTGTTACGGATAAGCTAACAACATGTTTGTTGGTGACCGCTTGCTAGTCGGTATCATCGGGAAATTCCCAGGCAACGCCTTCCTGGTGGATCACCGACATACAGTGCGCTATCTGATTCTTTCGTACCGTGCTTGTATGATGCGCCGAAACCGGTAGGTTGGATAAGGGACTTTAGACATCTGTATTATTAATGTTGCGGCGCAACCGTTGCCAGAAGTCTTAAAAATAACAAAATCGCTCAGATGCTCACCATCTCAGCACTCACTCATCGAAGATGACAAGAATAGCGATCGAAAAATGGACGTCAGATGAGGTTCCATTATTAATTTACGGATATGGGACTCGAAGCGGCTCAACTGGGTCTAAAGCAGCCCTATTACCCCAGACTACGAAAACGACCGGAATCTACTGCGGCTCATCGGATTGCCATGCGGCTACCGTTAACGATTCCACCCGATCGAAGCTCGGCTGTTAGCATCTCGGCAAGGTACTGGACACTTTCCTCCTTGTCGTTAAATTTCCGGAATGGTTCGAGGCGTACCGCTCGCAAAACGTAATGGCCGCTCGGTATCCCTACCCGTAAGAGGTAGGCAGGGTAGGTAGTGATACCTTACCCACGAGTTTTTCTAATTAAACCGAACCAAACTGGCTAGATCGTGGTCTGTATCTCGTCGGTGTTGGGGTTCCCATGGTCCCCCGTCCCACGTGACTGTAGACGAGCTGTCGTTCATCGATTTCGATCATTCCAAGGCCACAGGAACCTGTGCTCATGACAACGGGAGGGAGATATGGGTTCAGTTTCTCTTGTCTCTTGCATGGCAGCATCTACCATTCAAAGCATTTTTCTGAGGCAGAAGCACAGACTTCGACATTCTGGACACTCAGACGTCATCGTGTATCTGTTGATGTACCTCATTACCGACGTGACAACCCGTACCTTCCAATGGTGTTTTGCGTGAATATGGACATTTAGATGCACCAGCCACACCTACGACTGAAGCCACAACTAATTACGTAATTACAATTCCGCCCGTTATGGCGGGTGCCGGCTGTCACCGCCAAGCTTTCTCGTGGGCTGCAGGCCGTACAGATACGGAATGGTCCGTACAGTAATCTACCGGTGGATGGGTACCGACGTGGAAGCTACGGCCAACTGGACCCAGTTCCACCATTTAGGGCAGGTACTTCGTACCTACGCTCAGATTCCGGTACGAGAGTCGCACCTGCATCCAACCGGAGCTTCAGTCTGGAGTGGTTCCATATCCTGTGTCATGTGCTTTCCTCTTCGGCATGACATGATCCAGCTTCTTGCAAAGTGAAGAGTTCCCGAGCATCCCTTTCTCTTCCAGTTTTGCATCACTCTCTGTACGCTTCATCCAACGTCACACTCGCACTCACACACTCCAGCATTGTCACTCACTCACACCCGGAATAGAGCTCATTGTCCATAACGCATCAACTATCATGGCCCGTCCTTTTGTCACACGTTTGACTAGAGTGGCTGCGCGCGGCATCGCGACGCGCAGTGTCGCTACCGCCGGCGCGAGATCACTTGTGGCTTCGAGATCTCACGTCTTCAACACTCAGCCGACTCTCCGAAGCCACTTCTCGACGAGTCAACGTTTTGATAAGCTGTCCTCGGAGGAGCTCAAGTCGGTTCACGCTGCCAATATTACCGACGCGGAGTTCCACGAACTTGCCGACGACTGCATAGAGGACCTCCTGTCGAAGTACGAGGATATGCAAGATGCCCGAACTGATATTGACGTGGAGTATAGTGTATGTCGCTTCTGACCCTTGGCCAATCCAGCACCAGCTCAATCCCTTATTTCCCCGTGGTTGCAAACATGTATGTCCTGCTAAAACCAGTGTCCTATCGTAGGCGGGAGTCATGACTCTCAAAATCGATAGCATCGGTACCTACGTGATCAACAAGCAGCCTCCAAACAAGCAGATTTGGCTCTCCTCGCCGCTTTCTGGCCCGAAACGCTTTGACTGGGTGATCATTAGAGAAGGCCAGCAGCAGAAGCAAGACACGACCTCGGCGAACTGGATTTACCTTAGGGACGGAACTTCACTGGCAGAGCTTCTGTGTGCGGAAACCGGGGTCACTATCGAGGGTCAGAAGTAGTACTGATGAGCCTGACGGTAAAGCCACCACTCCAGCACGCACACGCGCGATCAACGTTTTATTATCCGGATTGTATTTTTAACAGGGGTCAGACGCCGGAAGTCTCATAGGTTAGCTACGCGGTAATTGACGGTCGCTCCGTGGCTGTTGTTGGCGTGTCTCCTCGTTTTTCATCCCTTTTTTCTTTTCTTTCATTTTTGTGTTTCCAGCGTCTCAACCGCAAATACGGTGATGGAGCGGAAACCCTCCAGTGTTCTTGCAGTATAACGTCCAGTGCAATGTCTTTTCAACTGACTACCTAGTATTGTCAATGCTGGCAATGTTTCGAAAGCGCATTCAACTGGGATTATATGTCGACGAGGTTGCCGATCACCCCTCATAAGTCAGTCCCCAATTGGACAAAGACTCAATTCGCCCTATCCGACCCGAGACCGGAAGCAGCTGGCCGGTTGGTCGAGAGAAATCGTAACATGCGAAAAGTCATGCAAGCTTCAGCTGTCTCAATGCACTGTCGGTAACCCTGTCGGAAGTTGTGTAAACCCCCTACGTATGTTGGGTTGCTTGAACACGTGCCTGATGAGTGCGTGCTACTATACCCATGGGTCGATCTTGGGGCCGACCGGATGACTTGAGCGTGTATTGGCTGAAGGCTCACGACGCAGACTATAGGGCAACCAGTCATTCGTTTGGCTCTGGCACTATCTCGGTTGATGTTCATGCGTACCCGAGTGGAAGAAGCACGAACGGTTACGCAAACCCTCCATTGACCGCGTCATAGGGCAAAGGTCTGGACAGGCTAGGGTCTCGAGCCCTCAACCAGTCACCGTCTTACCCACTTGAGCTCGAGCAGGTGTCGTCTCGATCGGTGAACCGACACTAGGTACGAGGGGGGGATCTATCTACTCGTACCTCTTTACCCCTTTCTACTAGTACAGCACTGAGCACTGGCAAGTTCACGGTAAGTGGGGCCGACTTATCTTACTGTTGGCGTTGTCTCTTTGCATTGCCTTGTGTGCGACCCTGTGGTGTCAAGATGCAGCTTTGATCCCCTTGCTGTTCCTCTGCTGGCTAGGGTGCCTGTTGGCTTTCGCGCTGGCATGTTTTACAATTGCGCCCTTCGTTTACAAGGAAGAGCTGCATGCAAGCGAACAACAGGCATTCGTCCACAATGAACCAAGGCAGACACCATAACATGCCATTATAAGATCTCTGTCCTACACATCCGTCCTCTTAACTGACCAATAGCTGTGATCCCCCTTTAAATAGTACCTGACATACTATGACGAGTGTCTAGTATGCTGTGCATCGGAATAATAGAATGCACTGTCTGACAGACGTTGCCCCCTTTTCTATCACTGACGCGAGATTTCAGCCCAATGCTCGTCCCATTGTCTCAGTCTTCGACTCATGGACACATGACGGCGACTTGCTTCGCCCGTGACAAAAAAACGCTCCCTGGAATCCGACTCTGTGACATAGTACAACAGCAGCAGACCTTCTAAGGGGTCATCCTGTGATGAAGATGAAGATGGGATTGAGTTGGTATGAGTCGACGGGCTAGACCTATTAGTACGTTATAGGGGGCACCCGCTTCGTGAGTTACTAACACTGGTGTACCATTGTTCGACTTGGTATCCTGAGCCGCCTCACCGGCTGGTACTTCGGCGCTTTGCTTCGAAGCCATTGGGCTTAGCGAGTTGATGATGGGGGTGATGCTTAAATAGGGGATGGCCTAGTACTTCGAAGCTCGTGGATTCAAACGCCGAGGATGGACCAAGAGCGGACTTTAGTTCGTGGGGTTTGAAGGGTGTTTGGTCAAGTTCGCTTTTCATGAAATGAGAGCAGGTCTTCGATGAAGTACCGATGAGGGCAAATCGCGATGAGAGCGGATGAAGCACGGAAAGCAACTCGAGTAATTGTCGCCATCTCGAGGCGACTTTTATATTTGAAAGAAGCATCCTGAGAGCCGTTCACTTATACACATAGTCGCTGATATCATCATGGTACAATCATGGCCGCGGACCATCATGTCAAGCTCATGCCAGGGGAAGCAAGGCAAGGGAGAAAAAAACCATCAGAAAAAAAAATCAAAAGACCCATGATGCTATTGTAAACGCGATGAACCGTTTCCCCGTGCAGGTATTAGGCACGAATCAGCAGGGTCATACAGCATGACGGGGTTGGAGGGCTGGGATGAGGTGGATGGGAGACCATGAGGCTGCGCCGTCATCCAGTACGGAATAGGAATTCCGTACTACGGATGCCGCCGCGTCAGTCGAGATTGGAGATTCTAGCCTGGAAGGGCGTCAGCGCCGCCGAACCACTACCCCGCAGATCTCCCATTCTTATCCATGCCACGCTTCCCTCACACGCTTCGCAAAGTCTAGACCGAAGATGGCATCTAGAATTTTCAACGATCAGGGGTGAAGATCGAAAACTTATCAATGATCAGCGAGTGGACCGAAAACTTTTCAATGATCAGGGGTAAAGACCTACAGTAGTTTGCGCGTGATGTAACGCCGATGTTTCGTATGTCTACGGAAGACTCGGTGTGTCCACGGATACTCAGTAAGTTTACGATACTCAGGATGTTTACGGAAAATACTCAAAACCCATGATAGGTTAGGTACCTAAGCATACAGGCCGTTAATCAGCCGGCATGGTTGTATATAAGACTCTGGAACCGTTTAACAGGCATTGATACACGACAGATATAAGTAAAAACGGTTTATCAACGCACAGCAGATTTAGAATCAGCATCGCCAGCACTTTTTCCTAACATGTGCCTCATTTCTCAAGATATGATTGATAGCGGCGGTGATTTTTCGTTGAGCGGTGAAGACGAAGTAATGAAATGCTGTTTTGCTCGGGCGAAAGTAGGCCATATCGCGAACAACAACCATTCGTTACCGGGGGAACGGCACGATCATGATGGAAGGAGAGACATGCAGACCGTAAAGGCAGGCGACCTCTCGGAACAGCACAAGACGGGCGTTGGATTAGGTAAGAACCCTTAGGAATCAATCAAGCTCTAGGCCCAAATTCCGATTCCCCGAACAAGTGGACCAGTCTTCATGACTAAGCTGCCTCTCTAGAGTCTAGCGTGTGGCTTGACGCCGGTCACGGCACGGCCCCCAAAAGCTTTTTGATGCGAGACAAGCCAGCCGGCATGAAGCACGGCATCTCACCCATCTCCACCTGCTAGGTACGCGATGCACCACACCACAGTTCTGGACCGTCCCTTCACGCATCGCCCTCAGCGTTATCATCGTACCTACATACATATTGGTACCTATGTGCCTAATCCGTACTTGCATATGCACACACTATTCCGTATGTACGCATGCACACGGATCAGATCTATGGAGGTAGGTAATCCTACGCTTACGCTGCCTCTTGGGTTCTCATCGTGATCTCGATCCAAATCTGAGCCCGGCCCGGGTCATTAAGGCAACCAGTCGAGCTCGTTGGAGGCTCGTTCATTACATAATGGGTCATTGTGAGCTCACTGCCAGCTCACAGCTGATGGCTGACAAGCTAGAAAACAAGCCTGCGTAATCTCTATGTGCCTCGTAACACCGCAACAGGCCTACGAGTACGAAGCAGGACGCGCAGGTACATGATGATGCTACATATCAGATTGATCGTGGGATGAACTGGCTAGCCCTAAGCGGTTCGATTCGAGCACTCACACTAAAGCGTTTCTGGCAATCCGTTGCGAAATGCCCTGCGGCAGACAGATATCGCGCACACTGACAATGGGAAAGTCCCCAGAGCCTGCTCAGAACTCAGACCTCAATTGTTGACCCTTCCTTGTTGAGCCTCGTCGTGTCCAGTCATTCGTCCATAGGTTTTGGACCGGCCATGAGATGCAAGAGGGTTGGAGCCAGCTCACTGCAAGCACCCGGATCTTGATCTACGGAAACTTGCTCATGGGTCGACCTTACTTGCGGCCTTACCATGCAAGATATATTAAAATGATCTACTTCACACGACGTGCCAGCGTTGCCCGGCTCGACTGACGCGTTACACGTTGTGGTACGAAGGAGTCAGAGGTCTAAGTCGCCCTGCGCTCAGGGAAGTCTCTCGGCAGTTCGGAGGCCGCCTCCTCTCATCACCGAGTTGTGACTTTTCTAATGGAGGTGATGGGCGAGTCGCTCACCTGCCCCTTGCTGTCTTCTCCTGGTTCCTTCCGCAGAACGAATTCTTATCATCGTGGACGCCAGCGACTATTGCCACGAAACGTCATAGTTCGTCGGCAACATACCGAGATCAGCTGCGAGCATCCATGATGCAGTCTCCTCGATCTACCTTTCAGGGGCTGCGAAATACCAGCCGCACGTCAGTGGCCATTTGATCACTCATTTGCCACTATTCCCTAGCGGTGTAAATTATACACCGCGGGACCGAAACGAAGATACCCCATGTCCCTGTGGTGGTCATTTCTCAGTTTCCATCGCCCGACCATGAAGCTCGTTTTCATCCCTTTCGTTATTCTTCTCGGAACATGACTTTAGAGTGGTCACTAAGGCTCTCAGACTGGGTTCAGGACTCCAGAACCTCCCTCCCGTCTCCTTTCACATTTGTTCTTCTCTCCATCCGTCCATCCATTCCTTGCGAGACAGAAAAGAGGTGAACTAGCAGCTCACAAAATAACTCTTAGTGCCATATGGTAGACTGTTTGATTGAATTTCAATCGTCGGAGCAAGTGGAACCTCTGCTCCGTCGCAGCAGAAACGTGAAGCTCAACAGTTTCTGAAATACGCGGCATCTCATTAATGACCGCGCCTCGACGATGTGAAACAATCATTTGATGATCGATTTGGTATGAAGCTTGAGTTTTGTGTCTTGTTGACCTGCGTTGAAGATGAAGCTGATGAACGACACCGACCAAGTCACAAGTGTTTATCAATGCAACAGGAACCATAACACTTTACAGTCGTTACTACCACCTTGCTTATGATGCTTCATCATGGACTGAAGAAGAGTTTGCTTGATCCTGATGCGCATGTAGCAACCATATCACCCTCCGTGTTATGGGCTGCTGCTGTGTTCGCGCTAGCTTGCTAAACCTCTCCATCAAGACCGATGAAGTTCGAAGCCGTCGTATGAACACTCATGAACAGTCCTGAGCTTCATCGTCATTATTCCTCTTGTTATTCCATGGTGCTATCATTTCCAACCATTTGTTATTTCGCACGTCTTGCGGTTCGGCCCGCCCCGAAGTGGCTCGGGCATTCGTCACAGCCTCAACGATGAGAAGGAAGAACTTTTGTTGACCTTCTTTCCTGCAATAGGAAATCATTCCAGAAGCTGTAGAGTTTGGATAGGGTAGCTTCATTCTCACTTCTTCCACCTGGGTCCCTTTCACATTCTTCAACCGTTTTACCCGAAACCAACAGCTGCCGTCGCAGCCTCCGCCTCCGCCGCAGCTACCACTCCAGCAAAAAGCGAACAATGTCAAGTCGAAAGTGCCTAGCTGTGACTAGCTGGAGTATACAGCGAATGCGCCGGTGGTCTTTGAACGAAATCTCGCATTCAAGCCAGTCAGAGATGCGAACAAAAGCCGGGTCACCCTTTCTTGGCCGACTCGACGAGGCTGTGAACTGGTTTTACGGAATAGACGGGGTAGATTATAACCATGTGCAAATACCACTAAGGATTGATCGGTGATATCTCCGTGGGTTATCCGTACCTACGAAGTAAGTATGTAAGTATGAAGATGAAGAAGCTGAGAATTGAATCGGGTTTAATCCGTCTATAGGCACGGAATGCTACCAGCCCATAGCCCGCGGGTGCTAAATCTCGGACCGGTTACCTGGTAGTGTGCCAGACTACGGGCACTTCTGCAAGGGTTTTTAGTGTAGGTGATTGATACCAGGGGTCTATGTGCATTGCATAGGTAGTTGCTAGGCAAGTAACGACGTTCACTACCTAACGTTCAACAGAGTGAAAGGGATGAGCAAGCTGACATTTCATGCGAACAGGAGGCGTGACGAAAGACTCGTTCGAGAACATTTCTAATTGGCACCCAGCGACGATCTCGAGAGGTAGCCCGTATGTACGTATCCATAACGCCTGGACTAGATTTCCGTTATCCGTACATAGTATCCCCGTGATGTACGAAATGGTACACATCGCGGCGGTGATAACAGACTCCACAACGGTTGTAGTGTAGAAACAGGGGGGATACCCGCCAATCACCGATCTGGTTCGAGTATCAGCCACCCTCTGATTATTTGACATAGCCTCAGATTCCTTTCCGCAAACCCTTACCACAACTTGTCTGCCCTCGTTCGCCCCAGCAAGGCATTCTCGCAAGCTCGCGAAAAGCACCTCTGTATGGAGTACGGATTACACTAAGCAGACAAATCTACCGACCTATCTGCACTGCTTGAGTTGGCTCGTCGCTAAGTCAGTCCACGATCCACTGCTGTTCGTGGCCCCGCAAGTTCATTGAAACAGCACACTTCTTAGCCGTCGACGTTTATTCACTGTCGATCCGAAAAAGTGGCCCAATCAGAAAACAAGCGCTCCGTGAAACGCCGAAGGATCCGCGGGCCATTGCAGTCGCTTTCCTATATGTTCGTCCTTATTATTAGGCCGTGTGCGGTACTTCCGGGTCTAAAATCCATGAACTGGTCCCGGCCGCGTTTCATGCGACCCGGTGGTCATGAAACTCGGGCAAGGTCACATTTCTACTTTACTTGCTATCACCAAAGTACGCGATCGACTAGGTATGTATACACACTAGACTCGAGGTTGCGATGAAGAAGTTGTGGTGTATTTCGTATATATACATTATGGTGATGATATGTTGATGCTTCTTCCGATACGCCCTTTGCCTGGTCTCACTGTTGTCATCACGTCTACATCTACAAAACTGTTCCTCATTCCTTACTGTCCTGCCTGACGGCCTATCTCATCCCCTTCATAACTCAGACTTTTGAGCTGTTAGTTCCCGCTCGTTATCCAGCTGATCGGTCTTCCTTTCTTCACACCCAAGTTCCAACTTTTCCTCGGCTACTTGCATGTGGCGGAGCTAGGAGTGAGATGGACAGGATGGAGTCGAAATCGCCTACTGCAAGCGCTTCTACAAACAAAGGCGGCCGCCCCAAAGAATGGACGGTGGCTCGTATTCGGCGCTACATCCGACTCTATCTTTTCACGGATCTCCCTAGGGAGGACATTCTTAAACTACTGGAAGAACCCGAGTTCAAGCCAGGGTGAGTCTTCCACTCCTTACAAAAACATCTAGTCGTCATTATTTTAATCGGGCGAGGGCCGTTATAGTAAAGATGCGGCCAACAAGGTCAAGAATAGCGTATTGGGAAATGACCCAAGATGGCTCCGACCTAAGAGTGAAGAGGAGGAGAAAAAACGTATCCGCGGGCTTCGAAACAGTCTTCGCGGTAGACAGCACAGACGAGACTCGACCCCTCTCCAAGGAAATAGGGGAAACACCGAATACCTCAGTGTTCCATCATCTGGGGCTTTCCGGGATACCGAGTCGCTAGGGGGTACAACTATTGCCGGCTCGTATTGGTCTTCAACTGAGGCACTTACGGCAGTGTTCGACGACAACGATATCGATGCTTCCCGCACGCCTACATCTGCGCGCCAGTTCGATCGCCACGGCACCGGCCTTACAACTTCGACGGATTCCAGCATTGGCAGCTTCTGGCAGAAAAAGCTTTCCTTCCTCCCGCTTAACAAGGTCAAGTCGACTTTTACGATCTTAAAACGGTGCACGTTCCCGAAAGATCTCGAATCTCAGCACGTTCCCGATGTCTTGTCTAGCCCGTTCCGAAGTCCTGGATTCCGTTCATCTGTCGATCATTTCGATGATCCCTTTGTAGCAGCATACGTTTTGCCAGGCGACTTCCTGAACGAGGAGCTGGTTCTTAGCAGACAGGTACAGTGTGCTGCCAACTCCGCAGCGCATCTAGCTGGTGGCTGCGGGTGTAAAGTTGCCGAGGAAGTTGCAGCGATCAGTCCGTGGGCCGGACTTCCATTGCCATTCCTTATCTCCGACCCGAGTCTCGTCAGGAAGGATGCATTTGGGAATACCATGTTCCATCGTCTTGCTGCCATGGACGGAACGCAAGACTTATTCTTGAACCTCGTGTCTCAAGCCCTACACATGCCAGGACTGCCTCTACGGGACACGAACACCGGGGGACAAACCTTCCTGCATGTACTCCATTACTCTTGGTTTCAGATGGGTTCCCGATTGGACGAATTACTGAACGAGTTGCGATACGGAGGCTTTGATCTCTTTGCTGTGGATGTGTACGGGCGCAACTTCTTTCATCTCCTGCGAGCTTTCGGAGGGAGTCCCGCCCGATATCTAGGCCAAGCACCAAATGCTCGTATGAATCGTCGCGATGCTTTCGGCGTACAGCCTCTGGATACTCAGTACTTACACAGTCCTGGGCATCATTCTACTCAACATGAAACATCGTCAGGGATGCGTACGGCATCATCGAGACTATTACCAGCTATCAACACGCAGACCGGGACGGCGCCAGAGCATGACTACATCTCCACTCATGCCAATCTGTTGAGTGTCATTCTTCGTGCTTCCCAAATTGATGAGGGTCGCGACGCCTCATCTGCACAGTATGAGGACGCTCAGGGGCGCAACGGATTTCATGCGCTCGCAGAGGTCAACTTTGGTCTTGGTTCAGGCACCTCAAAGCACAGCACACGAGGTGGTTCTAAGGATTCTGGACGCAGTAAGCGTAAGCATACCGATGACGAGGAGGCAGAGGCACCTCGGACAGCGGGCGAGGGCCATCGGCTGGAATCTCTAGCGAGCCTGATTAGCGCGCGCGTCGATGCCAATCATTATGACAAGCAGGGGAACACGCCACTCATGTCTTTCGTCATCAACAGTAGCGATGCGACGAAGCGTGAAAAGGAGGAGACGGAAGTGATGATTCGACGACTTGTGCAGGCCGGGGCCAACATGGAGGCGCGCAACCGCAATGGAGAGACAGCGCTCCACCTTGCGGCCAGACACAGCAAGATCATCGCGCTTCGGGTCTTGCTTGATCTTGGCGCCAACCCGCATACGCGAAACCGTCAGGGGCTCGACATTCTGCAGGTCGTGGACAGGTTGTATCTCGCGACGGAGCATGATGATAAGTGCAATGCACGATACCAGGCCTGCATTGCCATGCTGACCAGCATCACGGATTACACCGCACACGGGCCAAGCGTCTGCCAGGAATGGGGCATGAAGACGGAGTAACTGAGACCTGTTTTTTTGTTTGAACTAGATTGTTGCCGTATCTCGTTTCTTTCTCTTTTCTTTTCTTTCCTTTCATAGAATCAGGGGGATTTTGGTGTCATTCATTAAATTATATTCTATGCGCGCTGGTGGCGTCTGGACGAGCGTTTTAGGATACCCAGTGTAAGGCTTGAGAGTTGCATTTACGTCGTTCCTTTATGCATTCATTCATTTATATTAGAAAGTGCGAGAGCATTCGCGTGTGCCTTTTTGTTTAAAATGCGACTTTACAGTGCAACCAAGTTCTGATGTGGGAATGATGGTGTGCCTCAAGGCAAGGGGGGGATCTCACTCTCAGTTTCATCATTCCAGGATCTCTGAGCTATAAATCACGCTGACAGTTGTGTACTCGTCCACATCTCCATCAACTGAGCAGCATGAAGAGCCAAATGCTTGGCTTCGGGACGACTCGCACCCTCCCCAAGTTCGCGAAACCGCGAGCCCCAAAACTTCCACCTCTCCACGTTCAGTCCAGCAGGCCCCTTCCACAAGCGGCCCCCTTTCGTCATCCTCTTCTGCGTCGCATCAAGCTCCGGCTTAGGCCTTAGCGCCAACTCATGAACAAGGGTCGCGCCAGCGTACTCGATGTACACGGCGGCCCTCATGAGCACGCAATCGAGGTCCTGCGCAGGGTTCTTGCCGTCTTCCTCCAGCGCGTCTCGCAGCATCCATATCGCTATGATTTGGGAGCCCGGCGAGATACCAGCCTGCAGAAGTCTCGCTATGAAGGCATGCAAGGCGATACTTGAATCATTCGCGTCTATTTCGTCTATGTGTTCTCTTATGGCTGCACCGAGAATGGGCAGGTCGGTCCAGACGCGCGCCTACGAGGTGTTAGCTGGATTTGGTAATAACACTCATCATGCCGATTCAAAACGCCCTAAACAAAGAAAAGAAAATAAAGGCTCACCTCCCAAACGGTCCTCCCCGTATCCGGCACCAGCTTCAGCTCGCGCAGGAACGCGACAAGCCTGTCCTGTGCGGGGTCGTCATGCGCCATCTTTTCCGCGGTCGTGAAAACGTCGTTCCAGAAGTCCCAGAAGAACAACTCGTCGGGCACATCGATGCTCTGCGCGAGGGAGGCCGCGGCCTGGGACGCGGTTGTTGTGCTTTCGCGGCGCATGTACTCGTTTAGGATGTCGAGGTCGGGTCTGGGTTTGGTCTCCTCCCCCTGTTGCTGTGTGATTGCGCTAGACATGCTGATTGGATTCCTTTTTTTCTTTTTTCTCTGTTGTTGGTTGAATGATGCGACCCGACTCAATAACTCGCAGAGTTGATGTTTCTATGTAGTGAGATGAAGAGTGTTGCCTGAGAAGAACCCGTTCTCCACGTCCCGTCCCGACCGAGACATACGTCACAGCCGGTAAACCGGGGTCTTTCTCGATTAGGCATGCCGGATGACAATCGCGGCTCGATTCGCTCACCTTGCTTGCCTATCTCGTAAGTGTACATATTACTGACTTACACCTACATATTTCTATCCACTTACTTACTATCCACTTACATATTATCTAGACTCCTCGCTAACTGCGCCTTTGTATGTACGAGTATGCACTGCAAGTGAAATCGTACGTACATACACCACGTGGTTTCGAGACCCGTCTGCGACCCGATTGGCGCGCGCTTGCTCAAACGAGGACTTTGCACTTCAGGGCACGATTATGAAAATCATGGCACGAATGCGGAATAGGTGGGAATGTGGTCGCGGCCTGCATACGACGCCGTTTTGTTTCATTGCCTTTTTCGTTGCTTTCCGTGCATCACCTAGAGTGGAAGTAGTAAAGTAAAGTCGATGAGTTGGCGGGTCGGCCAAGAGCCGGCCTGGTAGGTATAAATAGATGCCCGGGACGAGTAAGAGAACGTAGGATGAGAGTCCGAGTTGATGGAAAGATGTTGGTTATGTGCATGCGTATGAAACGGATCACGGGTGGTTGGGTTTCTTAACGAGCTTTGGGATTGATTCCCTACGGGATGTGAACTGCCAACCGACTGAACAGTAATGGATGCCAAGGGACAAGGAATCCGGGTATGCTCGAGGACCGAGGAGGACGAGTAGGAGCTCCTAGTATCGACGAATGCAGTAATGAATGGTCAAGTTCCGCATACACGCACGCACGGTATGGATCTCTTCATGCGGTTCAACGGGCCGAATGGATTTCAAGTGCGTAGAGAAACGAGAAAAAGAAAAAGGCAAAAGGGACGAGGCAGTGAGAAGTTGGGACTTAAGTATCATGAGATCAAGCGCAGGGCTTAGATATCGTCTCTTAATGATGGGACACAGCCCCTTCGCACGTGAAAATGCCTACCTAAGGGACTATTGCCGGTGAATGGGTAGTATGCCTTGGACAGCCGAGTGGCTTGTAACCATCTTGTGTCATGGAGTCCCGAGGGAACGGTTCAGGGGGTGGCTGAGGTCCGCGCCCCCGGAGTAGGCAGTACGACAGACAGACATAGTGGGCAGACTGCACTGCTGTAGAATCAGTGATTGCCGTCATAGGTTCGTAGAGGATTGATGACGATTGATTGTTGACTCTCTAAATGAGGGGAGAAGAGTAGTACCGTTAGGCAGAGCTCTGACGAGTACTTTGCTACGAGGACATCTGGTATTAGAGCGCATCTCGATGACATACTGCATGGTCCTACAACATATCAGTCTGGACGTCGACAATAATGAGGATCAGGATTAACATCACGAACTTCTCTACCATGATAACACTCGTGTAGGGCCTAGGCAGATGAACTTCCGCCTACTAGCACGGTCACAAGAGTCACTCGACCGGACTTAGGCGAATTTTCAAAGGTCTGAGAAACACAAAGCGATGCTTTCAACAGGATAGTCATTCTAAGATCTGATGTATGTCGCTTGTTGATATAGTTACTTGTTCCAATAGCATTCGTCTGCTCTTCAGTTATGCCAGGCGCCGGTTCAGGTGTTGGGTTTTGCGAACACACCGGGATCCCCCCTTTTTCATATCGAATGCGAAAAAGAGTTCATTTTATATCATTCTGCTATTCGTACGGAATTTAATAAAGTACTTGAGGTCTTCAAAGTTGATGCTGTGCTACAATGTTGGCCTGTCGTTCACCGTGGTCCTTCTCGTCTCTCTCAAGTCAGGGGTCGTATTACACGATATGTTACCTACGTTCGTACAATTCACAAAAATATATCAATTCGCATCACCTTATAAGAAACATTGAGTTGATACTGAAAAAAAAAAGAATTCGGCAAAAAAAGAAAAAAAGAAAAAAACGTACAACACCAGGGATTCGCTGGTCGTCACCGACCCAACTACTAATCTGGCCCTCACCGGCTTATCTATGGGAGAGCGGACGGGATCCCGAGTTCTCCAGTGGGTATGGTCGTACGTGAAAGTTCAGAGTACTAACGGGTATTATATTGTTGGGTACAGTAGTTGTCTGGTTGATTCTTGACTGCAAGGGGTACGTTGTGGTGAACACCCGATGAGTTGACAGTTATCGCTGTCAATGACAGAGACGAGTATGGCTTAGAGGTGCACGTTCGGATAAAATTTCCTGTCTGTGACACTAAATGCTATATAGAACAGTGAATTGATTGTGGACTAAAGTTTCAGCATGTCCAGGCAGTCCTGG
Organism: Xylariaceae sp. X167; assembly: GCA_028637775.1. Lineage (NCBI taxonomy): Eukaryota > Fungi > Ascomycota > Sordariomycetes > Xylariales > Xylariaceae > Xylariaceae sp. X167. Next base: position 138,542 of record JAJFDK010000058.1, on the reverse strand, counting down.
AAAGAACGGGGAAGTCCGGAGGCTGTGGGTACTCGGATACGGAGAATATGAACTACACGATCCACGGTGAGCTATCCCTTAGACCCACTAGACCGGCATGTGCTACCGGCGGTAAGGTTGTACAAAGACCGGACCGTCTGCCCGGTATAGCATGCTATGGCATGGCAATCCCATCATTTATGGTGATCCCGGGGCCATGAGTTACGGTTAGACTGAACAAAGACAGCGAGCTGACTGATTCACAGGCTCAAGGTAGTGTTATCAAGTGGTATCGTTATTCTGAGGAAGTCGCCATCAGTCAGTCAGGCAGCAAGGAACTCACGGTTGAGTTGACAAGTACGTCTTTCAACAGAGAAGGTAGGTGCGCTCCTGTTGACGAGCTGCACACCTGCCTGTTATAACCCCTTTCAGGAACCTACCGAGGAAGCTCGGGCCTGTTTACCAACGCGTTACGTGGTGACTACTCTCCTGGCAACAGGAACCAGAAGGCGCCTTCCGTTGTGGTTTGCTGCTAACACCGCACGGACCTAGAAGTGTATTGAACTGATCCCCTTCTACCTACCTATGTCTGCTCCCCATCCTCTTCCCACTTTTCTTCCTCTTTCTAACTTCCAACCTCACTTCTACCACTGAACTTCCACTCTCATTCCTATTCTACCCACAACTCCAGTCTTCCCTCTCGCCTCATCATCTACATCGACATCATTTTCATCTTCCTTCTGCTTTCGCTTCTGATGCTTCGCCTACAATGCAAGATACACACGACGTTGTCGCGTCATGCTGTCGCGTCGGCTTGGAAAGCTCCTGTCGGCCTCATGCCCCATTTTCGAGGATAGACAGTCACTGTCTCGATCTTCGAGAGCCCAGGACCTAAGATTCACGTTGTGGTAAGTAAACATTCACGCTTTCTGTTCATGGCACTCGAATATGGTGATCTCTCCGCCATTACGACAATACTCAATTAAATCTTCAGAAACTAATCCGCGACAGAACTCAGGATTCTTTTCCACAGACCTTGTCGGTCATCCATCTCACCCTCACGAGGAACTAAGGCGGAGTCGAATTGCCTCAGGAGGCTCAAGCCGGATCGCCATTCATCGATACCGACAAACGATGTCAACAAAATAACGACAACCCCATGACATCCGTCACCACATACTCTATCTTGGTCAAGGATATCACAGACGTACTCCTTGTCCTCACGCCGTCGTGTCGCGTCGCATTCTCCTCTGGTTCCTCCGCAGCAGAGGTGAATAGGCAAGCCCAGCTAGACAAACCTCATGAGCGCAAAGAAACGCGCCATGGCACTCCTCCGACTACGCGTGCTGGCAAAATGCACATTGCAGCGCATATACAATATATATCAACATCAAATAACGACCCATGGTGGCCACTCACGCATGCAGCCACTCAAGGCGAAGACTGCGTGGAGGTGATGCTGTTTGCCTTGCGCCATGTCCTTCTTCTTGCATGGGAACAGTGCGTCGCGAGCGATCTGCTCGATTCCATGGATACTTACCATGAGATACCTCAGGCTCCTCCCTAAGTTCCCCTCACCATTCTCATACTATATATATACGCCAACAACCCCCTGTATGATGGATTTCAACATCCATCATACACTGCTTCCACTCTCGATATATACACAATCAACATACCAATGCAAGCGGCACACATGAATGCTCAGCACTCCAACAACATGAATAATGATCATCTTCCCGATGCAGGGGCTAGCATGCTTTCCTGGCCCCTGCATCGGCAAGGGCATGGATGATCATTCTCCATTGTTGGATCTCAGAGTCCTGGGCCTCTTCCGACAACCCATTCGCTGTTGGACTCGCGATCCGTCGCGAGTGGTATATATATTTGTTACTCCAATCCACGAATGCCGAAGTCGCTCGGCATACGGACTTCAACATCCACTTTAGCATACGCTGCTTCGACTACATACATATATATACCATCAACATACCATTGCGAGTCGCATACAAAAGAAATCCCACTCTGGATCGGGAGGTGAAGCTGGAACCCAATAACGGCGTCCTGGAACCTCTCGAAAAGGACGGGATACGCGAATAAGGGTGCATATCAACCTCGAAGATCCATTGAAATGAACTCGAGCTCGCCAGATCAACATGGATAACGATCATTTCTGCCCTTCCCGATGTAGAGCCAGCATGCTTTGCTGGCCCTCGCGTCGGCAAGGATATATACAATTATTAAATGCCCCTAAGGCCAACGATAATGGTTCCTTCCGCCCTCGCACCCGCATGGTCGCCCGTGATTCTGACGACCAGTAAGGCGCGCAGAGGGCATGGACTCACACGAGTTACGAGATTGCCCCCCTGAAAACAATTGCTTGTTGGTCTCTGGCAGGCGGTGGCATTCCCGCTGTCGCGGTTCAAGAGGACCCTCGTCAGGGCCTCATGTCCGGGGCGGGGTTAAGGGCAAGAAATGAGTGTATATATATACCGATTTTCATGTTCGCTTGGCGAGAGCCTCTGTCAAGCAATTATGGCTTCGCTAGGTACCGCAAATAATGAAGTTGCGTCGCTTGGCGTGGGTTCGACATGGCACGAATCTGCCAGTCCATCCCTCATTGTGTTGGGCTCGTCGGCGGGGTGGCAGGTTGATGGACAGTCGAGGCTTGGATGGGTGTTTCCTGTCTTCTGGTTTATCGCACTCCGTCGTGCCCTACAATGGTTGGAACTTGGCAGTGGTTTCGACTGATCGGGCCTTGCAATTTTAAGGAGCAATGCATCTGCGATATGGATTTGGTTATTAGGCTATAATACAACTGTTCGGTATAAATGAACTCGATGTAATGCGTGATGTGACCGACTGTTAATATGAAAGCCCAATGTGAATTGAATCGCCATCCTCGTACCCTCATGATCGTACCATCATACTCGTAAACATCTAAACAATACAGTAATTCCACATGTCTATAAGCCCCCTATCCCACTTCCTCGTTCCCGCGAACAGCCCAATCTTTCTTAATACATTACATTGATACTACAATTCGAGTGTCCCAATCTTAGTCCTCCTCAATTCTCCCAGGATATAACACCATTTCACATTCTTCATGAGAATGGTCCCCGTGTTGAACGGCAATCTGAGTAGGACCGAAGTCCACTACTCACCAGCAGCTCACACGCGACCACTTCTCTGCTTCCGTTCACTTCAAACCATGTCTGTCCATTGTAATCGCCGACCTGAGTGAAAGTCCTGCAAGAGTCCGTCCGATGAATCGTCGACCAAAAACAACTTGATCGGCGCATCAATCATTTAGATGGCCATGCCAGTGACCACCGTGCGACGCCATCGCTGATGCACTCCATCAATCGCTGTGAGCCACCTGACTCATCATTTGACATTTCTTGTCTGCTGCTTCTCATTTTCAACTCATCTTCTTGGTGACGGCGATAGAAGGATGATGGGAGCAATGTGATGGCAGCAGTGGTAGTCGCAGTGGCAAGTTAAAGGGGCAATTGACCCTCATGATTCAACCTCGGGTTTCCGATGAAAGATTGGCAGCAGCCGCCAAGATGGCGGTCATACGCGCACGCGATTGTTCCTCGGTGAGCGGTGTAGTGTTCGCAAAGTGAAGGGACCGCAATGTGCGGTCCTCTTTATGAGCATGCGAGTTGACATAGCGCTTCATGCTGTAGCCCAGGTCGGACGGGACGTCTATGACAGGTCGCTCAAGAGGGAGATGGAGAGTGCTTTCGCTACAGTACGGAAGAGTATTAGTATGCTTCATCCGCAATGAAGGAGTCTTGATTGGATGCGATCGAGACTGATCCGACTTGTATCAGAATAAACAAGGGCTTACCGAGGGTTCTGAGCTTTAACAGGGTTAGCCATGATAACGTGCGGCATTCGGCAATTGGCCTGTCCAAGGTGGTGGGACAATTGTGTCAAGGGAGGCACTGATAGTCTCGGCTGCGTCTTGCCGAGTAACGAAACAGGCAAATGAGTCTTGGGTTCCTGAATAGTATAAGAGCACTGCACACAGGGCTCAAGCGCGCCCTACGAGAATCGGTTGGCGTGGTACTGGAATATATAAAAGCTCAGGCACAATGATGCAATCGGCTTCAGGGAAAGGGGTATCGATCTGCGCATGTCTCGTTGATCTTCTAATTCGAACTGACGAGTAGGAGGACATCGTGAGGATTTTATGTCCCTCCATTTCGATGCAGCACTACACGCAAGGGACCGAGTTTCTCGTTGTCAGTACATTGTCATACCCCGAACAAGTAACCAGTTGAGCCTCAACCTTCTGAAAGAGGTCGTGTAGCTGCTTCAGGCTGCCATCTCTTCCTTGGGCGTTGACCAGATCGGGGAAACGCTGGAAAGGCTTTTCCGGGGGTGATGTCATTCGCGACGTTGGGTTCTACTGGCATCGTGTTCCAATCGCGGGATTCAGGAAACGACATCATGTCCTGAGGCAGCCCGGAAACATGGACACTCGACCCGGTCGGGAACGGTAGGACAATTGGGCTGCATGGCAGACTTCCATTCTGCTTCCTCAGGCTTTCTCCCGAGGTTGACACAAGATCCCTCGATATCGAGAGGTAAATCTGAGAATCCCATGGGAAATACCCCTCAACACCAAGATGGCGATCTTCAAGTTCGCCACCCCAATCGTATCATTTAGGTCTGCCTGTGACGGAGAGTAGCCTAACTGAGGCCGATCGCGACCGTTCCGGTTGGCCGTTGACGCAGTACTTCGTATTAACCATCGTCAGCAATGGGGGCCGGACATAGACAGCAGGATGTTTCACATAGCCGGCGAGCGAAAGTCAACTAGCAGAGAATATCGCGACACATATTATCGTCTCTTTCACCGAGTGAGATGACGTCGGGCAAGTAATCACCAACGTCACGATGCAGGAAGACGCTGGGCTAGCGACGACGGCGAGGACTTATTAGTTAGGCGCACGCGGGGTTCAGCAGGGTCCCGGAGGGACCACATGCGTCGCTTGCGGCTGTCGGCTGACCCCACAAGGGTATTAGGTAGGTAGAAGGTAAGCGAAGAAGATACCTAGGAGGTATTTCACTCATCCTGCTGCTCGGTTGGAAGAAGAGGCACGAATGGCAGTTCGTATGGCAGAGAGAATACGGAATTTGTAGGATGCACGTTTCCATAGCGCGATGAAGATCGTTCCTGACGTGCCAGGCAAAAACGGAACTATCCCTATTCCGTTTTAGACTGCCGGAGTAAGAGTGGATCCGGCTAAAAGTATAACGGCGGCTAGACCCAAGATGGCAGGACCCCGGGCGCTACGACAAGATAGGACTAGCGATTATTCTCTTCTCGGACTGAGGTCGTCTTTCCCCACATTCTGACTGAGGGAGGTCACTCTTCTGAACTTCTCCATCCTCATCATCTTCTCCGGGGTTCGGCTTCAGCCTTCAACTTTACGATTTCGATGCCAACTGTGACGTGTTTCCATATTTTCTTCTTTTGACATCCCAAATTCCAAATAGCTACACGTGACGATGGATTGGGGTATGTAGCACGTATGGAATATTCTCTGATGCGGCTCCTCCATGCCGTACCGCTCGGGACCAGTCCCTGAGCCCCTACGATGTACGTTGATATCATACATCCACGTTGCTGAACGTCCACGAGCTTTCCAGAGAATACCGCTCTCTGGGTCCAGTTATCTCGGCTTCCCGACGGCCCCATTCTGGACTATGACGAGAACGCAAGTCAGCTTTGGGCATTCATTACTCCTGTATCAGGCCGACATGGACGAGACATTGGGAATTATCGCGGTGTCTACGGAACAAGGGCGCAGTTCACTCACTGGTTGATCCCGTCCACGTAGTCTTGCGCTTCAATCGCGACGCACGAACTTCGTACCACCTTCTTATTCTCGCTGGTGCCCTGCGTGCTCTTGAGGTCGGCCGTCCCGTCAAACCAGTTGCATGTATAGACGACGGCGCCCAACTGATCGGTGCGAAGCTCTGCCTTGATTCCCGAGAAGACGCTTGCCAGCGTTAGCACGACGGCATCGTCTGGCGCATCTTCAATCAGGAAGTATCCATTGTATCCCTCACACCCGCTACCGCAGTTGCTCGAGAAGCCAGGGAGGTCACGCGCATGCCCCAGGAACAAGCCGGGCGCACTCGCAAAGTCGTTGATGCTGTTCACCGCTGCCGTGGCGATTTCACCCGTTGGTAAGGCACCGTCATCAGCTACTAGATACCGTTTCGAATACGGCATGTACAGAGTGTGGTTCCAGATTTCGACGGCATCCGGATTCCGGTAAGCGTCGAGGTTGAAGTACGTATGGTGCGTCAGCATGAGAGCTACATCCCAGAATCAGCAACCTGACGACGATGTTGGGAATCAACGACGAAACTCAAAGACGAACGTGATTTGACATCTGGCGAAACCGCATCCATTCTAATCTTCCACTCATTTTCATTGACGCTGTATGTGATGTTTGCTAACACCAATCCCGGCATCCCCTGCGACGAGTAAGACTCGTCCCGCACCGTAAACGTGATCGAGTCGTCGGTCAAATCCGATACGTTCCATGTCCGATAAGACCAATTGTTCGTTCCAGAGTGAAGCGTATTCGTACCGTCGTTGAGCTCGGTTTTGTACGTCTTGCCGTCGATGGTGTACGTGCCATGTCCAATGCGATTCACATAGCGGCCTGGCACGCTATTGTAGACGGGATGGCTTGGGTCCACGGCTATATCATTCTTAGATTCCATGGACAAGGTATCATCACAGGTGTCCTACTGACCGTAGTATCCCAGGTCGTCGTAGCCGAGAACAACGTCAACGTCTTGGCCGTTCTTGTCTTTGACGAAGAGATTTGTGAGGGTACCGCCGTACGGGATAAACTGTGAAATCACAGAGTCACAATGAGAGGCACCGTATCATGGACATTGAACTTACCTGCGCTTTGATGCCAGACGAGATGATGGTGTACTTGCCATCTGCGCCAGGGCCTGGCACTTGAGCTGCTACGCAGCTGGCTACCGCCAAGATTGGGCACAACAAGGAGGACCGCATCTTCTGGGGCGATTCGTTAAGCTTAATCTATTCTCTTTCCTTTCCAGATTGACATATGGCACCTTTCCATTATACGACTGCTCGGCACGTTGGACTGTCAAGCCCCAAGTTATATTGCAATTCCACTATCACATCTCCTGTCTCTTCTCACCATCTCGGAAGAATGATGAACGTGTTCCACCTGTGGCAGTCCATGAGCTTACCCAGCTCGGAGGGACATGGCCCGTGGAATAGTCTGGGGTGCATAACCTCGACGTTTATACACGATGCGTACCTTTGACTGACCTCGCCTAGGCAAGGTCTCTTGAAGGACACATATAGAGCGCGTCCTTTGCCTAGGTGCAAATATCATAGAGAATATCCCAAGATGTAACAAGAAGTCATCACGTTCTCTCATCTCTCATTCAGCCAAAATGCCGTCAGACGGAACCAGTCCTCCGATGTCGTTGCTACGGACTCCGCATTTCAGAAGCAGGAGAGCCGTCAGTCCTTATTCGATCGAGTCGCCGAAGGGCCAAGATAACCGTCGCCAATAACGACTCAACGAGATGGCAATGCTAGACACGTTCTTCGCATGAACCAATGAAGATAGGACCTTGAGGGGTCTTGAAAATCGTAAGCGACATCGAGGATGTCGCTTGCCAGACATGTGATGCTGAGTTTGGTCCTCCAGGGAATAGAAAGAGATCTCCCCTCTCTCGATAAAGCATGGGTAATCGACGTGACATTCACGCACGCCCCTGAGCTGCATATGGAAAACTCGAGATCAATGGGGACTGTGTTCATGGATAAAGGAAACTGAATCCAATATGGTCTGACACTGTATCTCCGATCGGGACTTATCCGGACGGCACCGATCCATCACGCTCACGGATAACGGAGAAGCCGAGTCTGTGTTCCCCTGAATCCGGACTTGATTTGCATAGCCACCTGCTTACACGCGACACACGATTACATTACCAGCCTGTACTGAGTGCCTGCTGAGATAAAAACAAGGCACTCATTCATGGATTTATTCTCCGGATGGCCTCACTTACCATCACTTTCATATGACGTGATCCGGAACAGATCCTGATTTTATCACAGCATTCAGCAAAATACCAATTTCTTTTGCTCGCCTCCTGAATTATCACATATTCGCCAAGACCAGGTTGACTTACAGAGGTAAATCACATGCGATCTCAACATGAAGCGTCAGACCTTCAGCCAGTGAGAGATCGGAATTACCTACCATCACCGAATCGATGATTCTCGAATGAGAGGACACGGACATCGGCCGAGGTGCAATCACTACCACGTTCCACGGGGTACTCAGACCGGCATGCAGGAATTATCATTCCATGCGTTGGACAAATGACGATCAGTCAGATCAAGGCGCCGGATACCCGTGTAAGGGGACACCCAAAGAAAGAGAAATATTATTCCCTGCCCGCAACAAGATAACGTGACCGAATGCTCTGGCCATGAACCGTCCGGGTCTCGTTGACGTGCATCAAGTTTCTTTTTTGAATCCGTGTTGCCTGACATGACAAGATGTCGAGGTTTCTGCGTCGCGGCGAACGGGAAATTCGAGATTCTCGATCTCGACGACCTCATGCTTCGCCGGCATCGTCGCACGGGGGGTTTCTGACGATATGTGTGAGGTCTCTCATTGGATCTACACATGCACGCCGATCTTGGCGGTTCTGCAGTGCGCGGTGTGATTGTTCTACGTCGTGCTTCTGTCCCCGAATAAGAGGGGGTATAGAAGCCTTTTCGGCGTCTGCTTTCAGAAAGCGTCTGCGGTACCAGTTGATATAGACCAGTGTCGAGACTCAGCGCGATCATGGGTGCGAAGGCGTGCTTTTCGCTTGAGGGCATTGTCGACTGAGTATCGTATGATGTTGATAGTCTCTGCTCGGAGAGAAGTCGATGCACGATCGCGACTCTGGTGAGTCTCGTTCGGATCCCCGACTTCCGACTTCGTCGATAGGACTCGCGCTCGGTCGGTTGCCTCACATTCGCAAGCACGTAAGCGCCCGAGTCGGATGCGGAGGTCGACATTTCGCCACACCGGCAGCAGAAGCTTGGCTCTCACGTGGTCTGCCCAATGCTTACCGTATCTGATTTCATCGCAGTTAAAATGTGCCAAGTTCTGACTTCATGCGAGAGTCCTTCTTGGCTCCTTCTCCACTCCACGCTAGAACCCGTTTTCTAGAAACGCCCTCGTGATCTACTTTATGCGTACATAGCCTTCTTACTTCCTATTTGTATGGGTAGGTATGTCAAACGGTGTGTAAGCGCATTACCAGATCAAGAGAAGCCGTGCAATGCGTCTGTCGGGGACGCATTTCTGGCCAGAAGGGTCGGTCGATCTCCAATACGTATGAAGTTGGGTGTGATTGTTTTTTATTATATTTCCGGTTAGATGGTGGGATGAAATATTCGGAGATCGTGACACACACGATAAGCTAGCTAAGCTTCCTACGGTGTCACCTAAAGTCAGCGACGAGAGGTCGTAGTATCAGCTGGTGATGGGACGGGGTCTCGGCGATGTTCGTCGTCGTGGTGTATGTGTCGGAGATCCATACGATAAGAAACTGGTTCAACTAAAGGGGGAAGGGGAAGGGGTGCTATGACCATCTTCCTTTCCCCAACTGTGCCCTCCTTTTCTCCCTAAAGTGTTTGATATTATTTCTCCAAAAAGAATAAAACAGGAATTCAGACAGAGATAAAATGAAACCCCAACCAATATCACCGCTGCTATATGTTACCCAGTACCATACTCGTGCAATGTCCCAGGACCGTGCATAGGACATGCAACTGACAGCAAGCCAAACCTGGTACGGTGGCACGACAGGAGGCATGTGAACCCCATTTCTCCCTTCCTAGCATACTTCCCCTACCATACTTACCATACATCCTCTGGTACTTACCGTATCATACCAAAAGAATCCCATTCTCCTCACTACGAGTAAGTTTCTCCTCACTGCAACAGACGGGCTGAATGACCAAAGGTCATAAGCAGCGCCACCTCGGGTTCCGCGTGGGATATGACTCCCTACCTAAAGCCCTTCGCGATCCAATCAGGGAGCAACGTCAAGAAACGAGTTCGATGATGTCGTTACTGTTTTTGGATTGGGAATATTAGCCGAGGTAAGAGCACGCTGCCCAAACAGATACGGTAAGCACTTAGTATAGACATATCGAAAACAAGTGTAGTCACAGAACTTTTATTTTATCTGCCTGTATCTAGAGACTCGAAAGAAGATCGAGCAACTCTAACCATCATGTAAACTTTTCAGACGGGGGGAGAGTGGGAGGTGAGAGCGGAAAGTAGAAAAAAAAGACGTTATCTTATACCCCCCGTCCATACCCATGATCAGCGACGAGCCGATCCATGAAGTAGTTAACAACTTTTTCTTAAACTGACATTAAGCATGCGTACTATAAAGGAAACTTTCTAGCCTCCGACATTCCCAGATAGTCATATTTTCCGCCCCGTAGAGCGAGAGACCATACAGGTGAGAGACCCCTCAAATGTCCACCCCGACCTCATACATGGGCGCATTGGCTCGTCGGCCGATCGTCTTGTACGTTGTCCAAGTTCCGTCTGACCCCAGAGTATCGAACCGAGACGTGTTCATATCAAGGAAGTCGTCAGAGAGACCGGCAAAGTAGAAACCTATCACAACCACCAGATACGTCAAAAGCAGAATGCTGCCCTTGAAGTAGTTGCTCTTCCCCTCGCCATACATGTAGCTCAGAAGGAACACGCAAAGAATCACAGTCACCATATCCCACTGTGGAAATAGCAGGCTGAAGATGTAATGCGAAGGATCGGCTCCCTCGGGTGTGACGGGGTACAGGGCCGAGAAGAGGACCAGAGCAGGAATCTGAAGAAGGCAAACCTGAAGAGCGTAGGCGGATCCGATTTCCATGGACAAGGCGATGTTTCCGTTCATGGCAAATGAAATGGCATTCTATCGTGGAGGTCTTGATTAGTATCGTAAAGAAAATGAGACGCAGGACGCTTGAAAGGGGTATCTATAACTTACCAGGAACTCCGTGGTGTTGGGAACCAAGGCAAACAGAGTAATGCCCAGGAATTTAGGATCGATAGCATATCGATCTAGAACCACGTCGACGGTGTCCACCAGAATCTCGGCTACAATGGCATATAGCACAGTAGCACCCATCAGAATCACCGAACTCTTCATTCTGCTCCAGTTCGGGGCATCGTGTCCTCCTCCATGGGAGGCATGTTCTCCAGCATCTTCCATGTCCGTGGACCGCATGTGCGTGGGTTTGGGGGTTGAACTGCTGGCACCTACATTCGGGATTTGGTAAGAAATGTGACGCGAACTCCGGCGATCACGGGCCGCCGCAGTAGCCGCGTCTCGAACAAGAGTACCGTGCTCGGAATCGGGATGACCTGACATCTGAGCATGAAAGGGGTTCATTTCAGATCCACTACCACTACTCTTGGGAGGAACCATGTGTGGTGTCTGGATAGCCCCATTAGGGGGAGCTGAGTCTGGCACTGACGATCGACGATTCTCAGAATCCCCTGGCGCGTTACCCGGTTTCAAAGACTGGCTTAGAATGCGCTTGTACAGCGGGTTATTCTGCATGTCAACACCGCTTGCGTCCGCCAATTCAGCAAGGCGTGCGGCTTGCAGATGATGCTGATCGTCTTGCTTCTTCTCATCGATTTCAATGTTCCAGATCACAGCCGCGTGAGTTCTGAGAGTAAACCACAGGCCAATGATGTACGAGCAGAAGAGAAGGACAGCGGCCATGTAACAGTACGGACGGACAGCCTGGATGTAGAATCGATCGTCCAGCGCGGGTCGTTGCGAGTAATAGCAGCGGCGACAGTCTCGTTCAAGACGATCAAGTTCATTACAGCTGTGGCATCGAAGCTCCTGAGTCCCGTAAATCTGGTAAAACAGAGTTGGTCCGAAGGCGGCAACAGTAGCGAACAACAGCATGGTCGAGGTAACTCCAGCCGACTTGGCGTTAAAGCGTTGTGTCTTGCGCTTGATCGCACCGAAGCACATCGACAAGCCTGGAAGAAAGAGGATACCCGCGAAGATGCTTCCAATAACACTACCCTCGACCAGCTGGCCCTTACCATCTTTGAGTGCGACGCAGTAGAGGAAAACCTCGACGATCGTGGAGAAAAGTGCGTTGATCGCCGCACCTAAACCCATGGACGACTGAGCGGAAATCGAGGCAACGGCTTGTCCGATGAAGTATGCTAGAGGAATGATGGAAAGTAAGCCGGAAATAAAGAGAAACCCAGGGGACGTCAACGTATTCTCCAAGCGCAAGGCACTTCGCAACACCAACCAGTCAAAGACGACGAAAATGACCACTGCCATGAGGTTGATGAGGAAGATATTGGTACCGTCGATAGTGTACTTCCAGTACTTAGACCCGACAGCGCGGTATGTGCATAGCAAGATCGATGACTGCGGTCCATCCGAATCTCTCGCTATGGTGATGTCGGACTCGAAGGACAGCGCCAGCGGGTGCCTCCGAAGATGGCTGAAAAGGAGGTTCGTGACTTTACCCATTGGTATCCAGAAGACCAGGAAGAAGCATATGGCCGAGACGATGAGCAGAGATGGGGTAATCAGACCCCAGAAAACGACGAAGAAGATGACGCGGCCAATATTCCACTCTCCTCGGCCAAACAAACGCCTCTTCAGTCTGCGCCCAGTCCCCTCGCTGAGGCGGCCATGGCGCATAGAGCGCCCGAGTAGGCTGTCGGTCTCACTAGCTTCGGAATCGATACTTCTTCTCGAATGACCAACGATAGATCGGTTTCGGGGCTCGGGGCCAAAGAAGAGTCGGCCATACTCGAGATCTCCATTTTGCCACTGTTCGTACTCACTAATACTTCGCCCTTCTCCCCGATCTTCCTCTAGGTAGGCCTCGTCCTGTTCAAGTCGGACGAACTTACCAAAGGGGTAGAACAAGTAACCCGCCAGGCCCCATAAGACTCGGCCATATTCTCTCCCACTAGGAGCGGCGGCAAAGATGAAACAGACAACAGCGCCGAGAGCGGCAAAAGAGGCCATCCACCAACCAAACAAGAGAGTCCAGATGATGTTGAAGAAGAGGAGCCAGTTACTAACTCGACCTCCAGGCGTAGAATGGATATCGATCTCGGCCGTCTTCAGAACAGATCGACTCTTCTTGTATAGCGCAGGCTTCCAGATCCTGATACCAAAGGGATGTGTCTCGTTGATGGCCTGTTGACGGTCCTTCAGGGTAAAACTCTCGGCGTCACTGACATCGTCATCGTCATCGTCGTCATCTGCGTGTTCCGTTCCAGTACTGCCCGGGGAAATATCTTGTAAAACCCCTTCCTCATGAGGGTGAACTGGCGCGGAGCTAGGTACTTCTTCTTGGCGGGTGAACATGCCTTGGTCCTCTGCGTCGGTGCTGCCACTTGACTGGACTCGAGATAGCACTGGGGGCGCAATGGTTCGTCTGCGCATAGTCGCGGTAATCTGCCGAGTGGAGTCGACATTATATGACTGCCTTCCCGCAGCGTCATTCTCCACCTCGCGTGGGTCATCATCGGTCGAGAAGAACTCGCCCCGGTGCGGCGCTTGCGTGTTCGAAGAAGCACGACGGGCCATTGGGGGCTTTCTCGGACGCGTTCTACCTCGGTCGGGACCTAGCATGGGGGAACGCGCCGGTTGGATGCCCGCGCGAACATGGGGACGGTCATAAGACGGAAAGTCGCCCACCTGCTGAGAGGGGAGCGACGCCGAGGGTGACGGTGTTTGTAAGGTTCCTGGACAGTGTCATTGTATTAGTCTGGTGACTGAGCGGACATGCGACATAACAAGATGTATCATGCGATCAATCGAACGTTTTTCGGCGATATGGCCCAAAGAGAAAGAAACAAAAACGAGAAGAAGGGCAGCGACGTAGGAAAGAGCATAGCATAGCGTCGCATCGCATCGCCCGGTAGCAGAGGACAAGAAAGAGGCAAACGCACCATATGACGATTGGTCTGGTCTCCTGTACATGTTCTCTGCAGACTGCTGGTTATCGGTTAGATCGTCTCTGTCTAGGGTGTCGCATCTGCTGGGAGGTTGTCGTGTATCCGTGGGCGACTGCGAGTCCAAGACGAAGCTCGGATCGTGCGAATGGGGATCCTGCGGAGGATCCATGGCGGCGGATGCTGGATGGTCGCACTGATGATGACAACGGAATGTTGTTTATGCCGGCGCACGAAAGCCGTTGGCTCCAGGTGAGACAGAATTCATAGAACAGCAGCAAGCAAGAAGTCCACCTCCACCGGTTTGTCTAACGAGTTGGTGGTCGCAGCCGGTCGACGGCTGGTAGCAGAGAGGCGTCGCTAATATACGGACGGCACGGGCAGACGAGACCCACGAGACCCACGAGACCAGAGGGGGCAGACGACACCAGACGGGACCAGACGGGGACCAGATGATGCCAGACGATATCACACGAGGCCTACAGGGGCAAAGCGAAGCGACACTCGACGACCCCTGGACACAGTTAAGTTAATAGACGGGCCGGAGCTGCTGCTGATGGCTTGTAATGCGTAAAGATGGGCGGTGGTGTTTCAGCACCGAGGACATGGCCGCCTGTGACACCAATGATAACGATGCCGCTGATGCAGAGCCGGCTCAGGTCAGCTACAGATAGATCAAGATGGAAGCAAGTGGTGGATGTGGTGGTTCAGGTAAGTACGAGTAAAGTGGACGGTGACTATGGTCGCGGATGATGCCAAGTTCCAAGTCCCAACTCCTACTCGCTGCTAGCCGATTAATAAGTAGAAAACTAGGGAAGCAGGAAAGGACGGACTCGGGAAGGAATGACGCAGCCAGGAGCGAACTAACAGCAACAGTCAATGAATTGAATAATAAACAATAAAAAGGCACACTATGTACATTTCTGGGAGGTGCTGGTTTATAAACAACAGCGACTACGAAATACAAGTACAAACGCCGAAAAAAACACGACAAAGAGAAAAATAGGAGAATATGTATTTCGTATGTATGTACCCAGATCGAGAGAGCTGCTACTACTACTACTACTACAACCTAGCAATTATCACAAAAATATGCCCTTGATTTGATGCGAACTGCCGATACAACCGACTCAAAAGTTGGTCAGAGAGGCATCCCCCATCTTCGCCCCGAGGTGGTGCGCTCGCGAGGGGCCTGATAGAGTCCCGTGATGCCCCTCACGGGCAGCACCAATTACACAGCCAACAGGAAAGGACGTCTAGCCCGATGGGGTAAGAGGTTATGCAAGGACGTGCCAGGGTCGGGCCATCGTACAAATGTACCCACGTAACTGGAAAGATAAAGAGCGATACTTGGCCAATGGCAGGGGCGGAAGTCGCGGGCTTCGCACGTCGCCAAGGCAATACTTATCGAGAAGGAGCAAGAGGCTTGTGTGCGCCTCTGCCTGTACGCCGCTGTGCGCCGCTGTGGTGCAAGCCTTCATCTGCATCGAGATGACTTCTGTGCGATCACTGGGATGTCGTCTCATGTGTCACCCCCACTGCAGTAGGCTCTTTCGCTGGGCTGCAGGACGCTAATCCCGCTAGTTTATGGCATCATAGCGAGGTACCGGCGAGGTGTTCCGTATACAGGTACCACTTCATCGAGCGAGGGCAAGTCGTCGACGTACACGATCAACTTGAAGTGAAGAGCATCAGATAGGTAGCACGCAAAGTCCGAATATCGTCGGAGATGCAGAATGACGATAACTGATATCCCTGAGATCAGAAATCTTGCCCTCTTCGGGCATCGTTTCGTTCTTTGCCCCTCGACTATCGCACTTGTCTATAAATAGGAGGTACGATGTAAAGTAAAGCACGATACGGAGATGCTGCCTATTCCGTACCAGGTAGGTAAATTGACGCCCGATACGGATTCCCACGGATCGCCATGAGATTCCGTCCACGGGGTGCCGTGAAATTACATAAGCCCTTGCACGACCGCACCACTGGACTCTGCAGTGTTAAAGGGTGCCATCCCTTTGGGCCAGCTGTTAAGCTACTGCGCATACCGATGCTGCTATAACCGTCGAACGTCTGGACTCCGTACGGGGTAGTACTTCGTAATGTTTCGAGAGCGAATATCAAGCAATTTACTTGCCGGACAAGCAGTAAAGGTCATGCGGCCGGCTCGAGTTACTGCGTGGGTGTGTCGCAAAGAAGAGTTGCAACTCGGCCAATAATTGTCCAAGTGTAGTATTCCGTCGTCTTCGCGAGATAAATTTGCAAGTCAGGTTCGTCCTCAAGCTGATACGATACATAATCGTTGCTTTGACTCTCATGAAACCTGTCACCTGGCGTAGCAACCGACTTCTTTGTACGGAATCATACAAATCCTGCTCAAGGTCCTGTCGTATGTTTTAATCTCTTTAGTTGCAACGCCAGCACTGACACATCTGATATCGTGAACAGACGCGTCACCTTGACCATTTCCGTTTCCATTGGCAACCGTTGGCAAATGCTCCCAAGTGTTGCACTGCGCAGAACGGAAAAGATGGACGGATTTTGGTACCTGACCCCGTGTGTATAACTGTCGATTTTATAGGTCCCCAACGGGATCCCTCGGGTACTTATCTGGCATGTATCTCGTAGCGCAGGTCAGGTACCTCTCTAGCGCGGTTCCCACTCAGCTGGGGACGACTAGGTACCGTAGCTGCCTAGCGTACATACCTGCACACTACGTCACTGCCCGACTGCCCAACAGCCCCGAGCGTTCGTCGGAATTTAGAAAGACCGATTCTCCGGGACGCGTCGGTGCGATCTCTGCCTGCAGCCCCGTAATGGATTTTGGCGGGTCTGGACTCCCGGCTTACCTAACCTGCTAGCGGTACGTACCCCGATGGCATCCCAAGGCTGTCACTTTAGCCTCATCGTCACTTAACCTGTCACATACACCTACCTACCTTCACTCAACAGCAAACCACTAGCAGTACTATTTACGTACGAAAAGTCCAATTCGTCCATCCTTCGTTTTCACCAGAGTACCAGTTGACGCCCGCCGGATACTGTTTATAATCAATAATCGAAAGCTGCTTTTCCATATACCCGACGATCACCTCCCCCACAGCCAGGAGCACCCGCAACCATGGCGCTCGACAACTATTTCAACAACAAGATCGAGGCGATGAAGCTGGAGATCCTCAAGGGTCAAGCTGTATTGCGCCGTCTTGAAGCTCAGAGAAACGATTACAACTCGAGAGTACGATTACTACGTGAAGAGCTAGGGCTGCTGCAACAGCCCGGGTCCTATGTCGGCGAGGTCGTAAGGGTGATGAGCACGAAAAAGGTGCTCGTTAAGGTCCATCCAGAAGGCAAATATGGTATGCGTCGCGTCATTCGTATCGAATAGATCATTGTCTTCTAACCATGCGATGCAGTCGTCGACGTCGCTGATTCGGTGGACACAT
The DNA here is from genome assembly GCA_028637775.1 of Xylariaceae sp. X167. NCBI lineage: Eukaryota > Fungi > Ascomycota > Sordariomycetes > Xylariales > Xylariaceae > Xylariaceae sp. X167. Next base: position 121,057 of record JAJFDK010000058.1, on the reverse strand, counting down.
CAAAGCTCACGCTGGGCAAGCGGGTAACCCTGCTATCCGACTCCTACAAGCTCGAGAAGATCCTCCCCTCCTCCGTCGACCCGCTCGTCTCGCTCATGATGGTTGAAAAAGTACCCGACAGCACATACGACATGATCGGCGGTTTAGATCAGCAGATCAAGGAAATCAAAGAGGTCATCGAATTAGGTCTCAAGCACCCCGAGCTTTTCGAGTCCCTCGGTATCGCCCAGCCCAAGGGTGTCCTCCTCTACGGTCCCCCCGGAACCGGCAAAACACTGCTCGCCCGAGCCGTCGCACACCACACAGATTGCAAGTTCATCCGCGTGTCTGGTTCCGAGCTTGTACAGAAGTACATTGGTGAGGGTTCCCGCATGGTCCGTGAGCTCTTCGTCATGGCCCGCGAGCACGCACCCTCCATCATCTTCATGGACGAGATCGACTCTATCGGTTCGTCGCGTGTAGAGGGTTCATCAGGTGGTGACTCGGAGGTCCAGCGCACTATGCTGGAGCTCCTGAACCAGCTGGACGGCTTCGAGCCGACCAAGAACATCAAGGTCATCATGGCGACGAATCGTCTCGACATCCTCGACCCGGCGCTTCTGCGTCCCGGCCGCATCGACCGCAAGATCGAGTTCCCCCCGCCGTCCATCGAGGCCCGCGCCGACATTCTGCGCATCCACAGTCGCAAGATGAACCTGACCCGCGGCATCAACCTGACCAAGATCGCCGAGAAGATGAACGGCTGCTCCGGCGCCGAACTCAAGGGTGTCTGTACCGAGGCCGGTATGTACGCCCTACGCGAGCGGAGAGTCCACGTCACGCAGGAGGACTTCGAGCTCGCGACCGCCAAGATCCTCAACAAGCACGACGATAAAGAGGTTTCGTTACAGAAATTCTGGAAATAAGCAGCAGTTGGGGAAAGGAGAAGAGAAAAGGGGGAGATATCATTACATCAGGGGGCGTTGTGTTGTGTTGTCGTGTTTGCGTCTCGTCTGCTTATCAGACCTACAGACACATACATACCTCATACCAAATCGATATGCATTCGCAGCCAAGCCATCACGTATCTCTCTCTATTGTCGTGTTGTGAGATGCTTATCCTTCTAATTGGCTATGAACAAGAGTGTGTCTTGCATCCTGCTTGGTGTAAATGTACCTACCTAGGTAATCAATCCAGCACTCGAGGTAGTCACGTTAACGAAGGTGAAATCAATGAGTTCTATGAGTGATTCGAGTGGAACGAGCATGCACGGTCGGTTAACTGTCGAAGAGCACCTAGTCACTCCCTAGGTGACCACCAAACTCGATATCAAGTCGCCAGTTGTCATGGAAACACATCAACCGTGAAGCATTTGTGAATATCATCAAAGGTCATCGAGACTCAGTAACACGGACATAATCACAACGACGTTCATGCAAGATCGATCTCAGCACACTCAAGAGTAAAGAAACAGATCTAGGACCAGCCATATCAAAAGCTTCAAATGTATTTAGCAACAAAGTAAACTATGTTAGGTATCTCCCTGTATCGTCCGACCTCCCTTTGCAACATAACCACCAGACAGGATTCACCCAGCCCCCTACCAGAGCTGTATATATGGTAGTGCAGATGGGTGTGTATATGCACAACTACAACTCGGAAGGAAGGCGTGGAATTTTCCTACCTCCCCCGAAATCACGCAGAACAGAGCCGCACTTCCTTCCCCCTGAGTACCTAATACTCTCTTTCCCGGCATGCATTTCTGCCGTCGTTCATAAATATCATCATACCCTAATCGTACAGCCTAGGCCGAGTAGAACTCTACTCAACGCCCCTCCCGTGGTCGGCTCTGATTATCTTTGCGGCAATGTGCCGCAAGTATCTGCGTGACCCCCTACTCACGTTGTCTAAGTAATTAAGGTCGCATTCATCGACTCGATGGTTCACGAGGCGAGGATACCGAAATCAACTCCCAAACGCCTACAATGCTGTGCCGCCTGCTCCAATTTAGAATGCAATGACAAACGTTTCGACGCCTTTTCCGTAGGCGTTGTAGCCTAAAACACCGAGCTATCAAAATCTGACCTCGAAAGTCCGAGTGAAAAGCCATATTGATGTCGTTTTAATGCAAATGCTGATACCTGTGCGGTTTTAGTCTTGGTATGGGGTGGTATGCAATGCAGAGAATTCGTGCCCTTTCCGGGTTCCTATGATCCATGGCCCTGTACTTCAGTGACGTGTGTTCAGGTCAAGATCAACGCGAGTTGTAACATTGATCTAGGTACGTCACCTGAGTTGAAGGCTTTCGCTTCGAGGCCGACCCCAAATGTTGGCGCCACTGTTGTTTTTGCCCTGTGTCCTCGAAATCCACTCGGTAATACTCTCGTAACATAAAACGAATTGCCGCAGAGTTTGTACCATACTGAGTCGCTGTCTTCGGAAATCTTCGACCGTTGCTTCGATCAAGTCTACATCGATCTCAGCGGCAGCCTCGGTATCGACACTCTGAGTGGCATTAGTCGCCTCATCCTCCATGGTCGTATCGCCGTCGGAGTCCTTTCGCAGTGCGCTCTGGGATCCAAGCTTTTGCCGCTTAAGTATATCGACGACACTGTCAACTGTGCAAAATGTTCCAGTGCGGCCACAACCCGCCGAGCAATGAACCAGCATAGGCCGAGAGTCCGCGTCCATCTCAGGTTCATCAGACCAGAGAATGGACGATGAGTGCTCTGCGGCTGTGGTGAATGAGGCGCTCGCCGGCTTCGACTTGACAGGGCGTGCAGACCTCTGCATAATATTCGCCAACTCTACAAGGGCTAGTAGATGAGACGGTGAAGCCGGAGTACCGAAGTCGGGCCATGTAGGATAGTGAAGGTGTGTGATTTCACGAATCGGTTCGAAGGGCTTGGCAGCATGGGATAGCGCGAATTTACGAATAATCACATGATGCATATCGTCTTGTTGAGTCGGCATGCCACTAGACGACGGGTCGAACGTCGTCGTAGTGTTAGCCCGTCGGCGAGCAAATTCGGAGGCGCTAGCAGATGCCGAATCCGACTTGTGGTCCATATCAAGGGACACTTTTGTCTCGGACAGTAATCTTAACCTGATGGAACCGAATTCTCGTCCACGCCAATAGGGGTGGCACTTGAGCTGACCGCCTTCATTCTCGGCAGTCAACATGACTAAAACACGAACATCATGATCCCAGACAACCGACCAGAAATCCTAAGATGCAAAGTTAGCCACGACTCTTTTCAAAGCTATAGTAAATGATTGGCAGACCTCGAATGTTGCTGGCAGCGGGCCCTGGGTTGCAATGTATCGTTTATGGCTGCGGGTAGCCTTGATGTAACTGGCATTGACGTAGTCACAAGGACCCATGGCCTGACTAGACAAGCGTACTCGTGTATGCTCGAAAGGGAGAATGTCCTTGTATCGATTCTTAGCTCCCTTTTCCATACCACAGAGTTGCACTCTTCCGCTTGTTGGGCTTAGAGAAGAGGCAGCTGTGCTGAAAGCCGAGTATGCTTCGCGCATGCGGGATTGCTCATTGCGCTCGATCTGGAGGAAACGGTCGGAAACCTTCTTGCCACGATCCATTTTCTCAGTGGCTTCACGAAGCCACGATGGTAAAATGCTGGAGTCCAGATTTGACGGAACCGTGATCTCTATCTGTCCTACACCGTCTGCCAAGTCCATATTCTGTCGAATGTTGCCGAAAAACGGGTTTGGAAGATTGGCAGCAGCAGGAAGAGATACACCACCAATGACAGGGGCAAAACTCGGGCGAGCGCCTGGTAATGAGATGACCGATGTGCCTCCCCGTTCAGCTCCAGACTGGTGGTCAATGTATGTGGGATGAACTGCGGCAAAGGCCTGGAACCCCCCCTTAAGTAGGTATGGCCTGCCGCTGAAGCCCTCATTGATAAATTTCTTAAATAAATTCATAGCAGCTACGGCATCGCGTTGATCGGTAGATGTAGCATCATAGATGATGAGATTCTTCACGTTCGCCCAACCGCCAAACTTCGCCTGGTCTTCAGTGGTTTGTAAGGTCATCTGCAACTTGTCCAGGTTAAATGCAGCGCGCTTCAAAAGCGTCGTGGGAATACATAAGTTCAAGGCACCACGAATGCGTGATTGGGCATAGTGTGTGGCCACTCGTACATCCAAAATCAAGTGGTCGCTCTCCGGGGAGTCCTCAAACAGGTCATTGAGCTCACTAGGCAACAACAAGCAGGGTGCCGCGGATTCGAGAACTTGGGGCAGGGTCGCTGCTCGTAACTTGATTGTGTTGCCCAAATTCTCCGCCATGGTGTGAGGTAGGGAAAGTCTAGGTTGCTGCTCGTCTGACTTGGGTATTGTCACTGGGTCGAGCGGTGAGTCAGCAGATGCAGGCGATTCAAGGCGCGTCATATTAGAGGCTTCCGAGTTCCTCTTCGACTCTGCCGACACATAGGCCGAGTCAATAAGGCTATCAGCGCACGCCAAACGCTCACGATGCTTCAAGTCCGTAGAGCCTGGAGTATTGAGTTTAAAGGAGCCATCGCCGTTGTTGGGAGTCTGTGGCAATGGAGAAGTGCGCGACATATTCAATTGTGGCGCAAAATAGGAGGCACCCAAGTTGAACGTAGCTCTGTTTGCATCAACCTGGCGTCTGAATGCCTCAAAATCGGGGTTGGCGTCAACAGGAATCTGCTTCGGGATGACTGAGCCGAAGTACTTGACAGAGAGGCCGTGGGGACTCCAGCTGTTCTGGGGGGAAGGGTCAACCGAGTCACCGAGATCGCCGTGTCGCTCAACACTGAGACCAAAATAATTGGGACTGGGGGGCCGGGCGTCAGTAGTCATCGTGTTAGGGGAGACCTTTATTTCTGGGGAATAGGGCTGGCTAATAGGGTGAGAGGTCGATGTTTTGTTGGAGAAGAATGAGTGCATGTTGGACTGCATGTGGTGCGAGTGAAAGTGGGAGGAAACCAGGGACGGCCGGGCTGAGGTCTTCATGGTGAAATGCGGCAGGCCTGAGGAGCGGTCGTTGCTTCTTGTCGAGTCTGGTGCCATCGTAACATATGACGTCGTGATATGTACTTGCGGTGATGCCACGTCGCTCTAGACTCTGCCTAGACTCTAAACTCGAGATGCGCCGAAGTCGTTGTCGAAGCCACAGGTCTTTTTCTGGAACATCAACCGCTATGACGCGTTTAGGGGCTCAGCATGAGTGGCGGCAGCGGCAGTCGCAGTGGCAGTCGTGGGCGTAGGTGTAGGCGTAGAGTGAGAAGGAGGAGGAGCAGGAGCAGGAGAGGGATAGGGAGAGGGTAGAGAGGTTACCTGGCAGGAGAACCAGGAGTAGGAGATGGCAGTAGTCCGTAAGGTAGTGACGATGAGACGAAACGAGTCGACGATAGCTGGTTGGCCGTGGCTCAACAACTCAGAGGAGTGTAACAAAGTGTGAATAGGTTTCCGTCCGGCAACTTGAATCTAACCACCCGCCGCTCGAGCTTGGGAGCACCGACTTATACAGAATAGCACGGCTTCAGCGTTCTGTTCCCTCAAGTGTACAAATTAGCCAAGTACACACATGCAGCGTCAGCAGTGGCACACAACACACACACAACACACACACACAGCAACTATAAGGCAGCACTGCGCATCCCTGGAATGGCGATCGAGGAGACTCATGAACCGAGAGCAAGAGTAGAGGACAACAACGACGACAGCAACAGCAACAACAACAACCCTTTCTTCTTTCCCTTCAAGATGCCTGCTTGCTTGCCGATCCGGTTCCTTGTCCCGTCGGGTTGTTTTGTTCCCGGTTTCCCGCTCTGTGGCCCTCGTTGTTGTTGTTGTAGCGTGGTTTTGTCAGGTTGTTTTTTGGTCTGTTTTGTTCCCCGCCCCGCCGGTCTTCAGGCTCTTCAGGTTCTTCTTCTTAGTCTTGCTCTTGTCCTGGTCCCGGGTCTGGTGCTTGTGCCAGTGCGTGCTCTTGCTCTTGGTCTTGCTCTTGATCTCTTCACCGTGTTCCAGGATACGACTGCCCAGTTGGGGGAGGAGGGATGGTAAATAGAAAAGGAGGCTGTCTCTATGATTCGCAGCATTTAGGATTTAGGGGTGGAGGGGGGGTATCGGATCAGTTTTGTGTGTGTGCCGAGTCTGCTGCAGAGTGGTGTGTGAAATGTTTCCAGACCACGACGATCATTACCAACGTGTAGCAAAAGGTCGACTTACCATACGTGCTTTTTTAAAAGTGGCGAGCAGCTGAGGTTCGGTGATATTATTCGCGGTTGGATGGCGAGATGGGAAAATGAAAAAATCAGGGGGGTTGTCTGCTACCTAGTGTAGAATAGCCAAGAGTCCAAAAGAGCATCTGGGCCTTATAAGGAGGGCAGAGGGTTGTCGCGGGAGGCAATGATCAGCAGTCGGATGACGCTAGCTATGCCACGATGGGACAGGACAATGAACCCTCGTCCACTACATATGTCCGAAACGTGCCTGGAGCGAGCAGAGCGGCGCAGAGCAGGCAGAGCAGCGCAGAGCGATCTTCTTGTACTACTAGCGAGACACGAAAGCCCCGGCCGATCGAGGCGGATAGCCGACTATTTCTCAGAGTGCCGTCCTGGAGTGCACAAGTGCCCGTGACCAGGAAGGGGGAACAATTTTTTTTCTAGAAAAAAAAATGTGTTATTTCACACCAGCGGAAAAGATTTGTTATGCGAGAAATGACGGCGTCGAATTCCTCCCGCAAAAATGCAACGCGCGCTAGGCCACACTGGGTACTAAGATCCATAAGCAGAGATTCTAGGGCTCTAGCAATGACGAAATGCTTATTCCGCGCCCAGCGAAGAAAAACGGGGTGGAAGAAAAGAGTGGGGCCAGCGAGACCCTTATTTATTGCCAATTGGCATCTTAATCCCCAATGCCAGTGGAAGGTGCTACGAGTACGAAATACATAACGGGAGAGGTAGGTACCTGCCCAGGGACAGCACGGTACCAGATAGCAGGCAGTCGGCCGCCGGTGCGACCAGGTACTGTGCTTCGTACTTGCCGTGAAGACTCGCGGAGAAACCAGCACCAGCACCAGGTTACCTACTTGTAATAGGCCGGCCTAGGATGTGAAGTACCTAACGGATTAGACACCACGGACTATACGACGACTAATAAGGGACTACATGGCCAGATGGATCGTCAATACTCTACTCGTACGTACGGAATATTCACGAGCATGAGCATGAGCATATTATGTAGTGGTACGTATTAGCAATCTTCGCAGATATATTAGCGATGGCCTCCCTACGGATTACATACCCAGACACAGAGTAAGTGGCGCTGCTACATGAGGTACCATTGACACATTAGCGCGCACCTACGTCTGTCACTGCTGCGTGCTGAACATGTAGGACTGCCCTGGTGAGTCCTAGAAGGCCAAGCAGCAGAACGGCTTACCGGTCCTACATAAGAGGGAGGTGGTAATAAGTGGTGATAAGAGGTGGTGAGTGGTAAGTGAAGTGAAGTGAGGAGCGGTATGGGAGTTGGTAACGGAAACAGCAGGTGACTCCAGGGGTTTTTCTCCAGGGAGCATGTGTGCAAGATCTAGGTAAGCTAATAACGTCATCGTGCACAAGTGCCATCGCCGCAGGTCGTCGTACGATAGGTACTTACAGTACCTAGCTCCCGCTCTCTCCTCTCAACTGATTCCGTGCCTTCCCAATATGCCAGGAACTTTGTCTTCTACATGTACATATTTACAAGTACGTACCGACCGCCGGGAGCGTGTACGCAGTGAGCAATATTATGTGTATTGCTGTCGCACATATGAAGTTGATATAGATAAGCAAAAATTCACATGAACGAAATACCTACAAGTGCTGCGTTCAGAATTACCTCATTTTGTATCTCCGTAGGCAGGTGAATACGCATACAGCCTAGCGTACCGGAGCCACGGTGTGCGATGTGAGGCTTCACACATTGTTGAGTAATACATCTGGACTGCAGCTCCCGCAAGCTCGGACGGCCTGACGACTGAAACACGCTGGAAAGTATCATAAACGGCGACGAAATACAGTCTCCGACATCTCGCACACGGTCCCTAACGCCTTGGCATCATGGGTAGGCAGGTACGCTGCCTGGACATACGGAGAAGGGGCCGGGAAGCCTGGGAGGGAGGTACCACTTACGAACCGATTTCTAAACTGAGGACACAGCGATGGGGCATCTTGGGGCATCATTGGGGCCTGTCTCGACACCCCACCTACCTAATGAGTGATCGATCTCCCTTATTATTTGGTCAGTGTTCTGTCATTTCTGGACTTCACCCGGTAAATTCGTAACCTCTCACGGATACCCATGCATTAAACCCCAAACACGACGGTAGTAGTAGGTAGTATGTATCCTCATCGTCGTCGCCTTCCAGCATCCTCGGCGACGACGAGTACGACCGTCCCGCGCGACTCATTTTAAATTGCGGGCTCGACACCACGAGTAGTCACCGCACCTGCTGACAATTAAATTTTTCCCGCTGATAATCTCCGCGGGCCCTATACGAAGAGTCCAGTCGGTACTCCGTGCTGCTATCCGTACTTGTACATCATGTAGGTACGGAATAAGCGTGCGAATAAGCGTACCTGACCTAAATCTACGGATTCGACGTACCGACATACCGCCCATTTTCGCCATGCGCTTCGTCGAGCCAACGAATACACGTGTACAAGCCAAACCAGCCAAACCAGCAAACCAAACCAACGAGCTATTACAAGCCCGATGCAAACCGGATCGATGGCCTGCTTTTTCCAACTCCCAACTTCCTGATGTGCTTACCGAAATTGACACTGCTACTTTACCTTTTCGACCTACATACCCAGATTCTCGTCACAGTTGGATTCTTAACGGCCGCCATCTCGTCGAGTGGTACCTACCTATCTTAACTTAAGCAGCATGAGACGATAGCACGTGATGTTTGCCAGGGTGACTGGCTCGAATGGTTCTCGACGCCCCGACAGACCGTCAACTGAGACGCCGGTAGGTGTCTATATCGCCTTAGTAGGTCTTGGTATTGCTGGTTCACCAGTCCGGAGTCCGATCGGCCTCCTGAGAAGTCGGCGTTTAGGAGATATCGCTTCATTACTCCCTGCTTACTCATTTACTTCCAATGCTTATGATTTCTGATTCTCTTTCTGTCTTTTTTTTATTTTTTATTTTTTTGGTATGTACGGAGTCAACGGAGATTTATCAGTGAAAGATGTTTCCTAGTCGGGTAAGTGTTCGTTGGCTGTTTATTCCTGCTGGTGTAGGTATTTCCGTACGAGTAGGTACGTATTCCGTACCACCACCACGGGCGGCTTCCACCAAGTTGACCTCACTCCAGTTATTTTACTCCACCGTAAACGCTACGTCGGCAGGTATCTCTGTTTCAGGCACTGCGTACCTTCCGGCCCCATGGCGGAGGCTGTGTACCTCGAGCACGAAGTCTGTCTACCTGCTTGTGTACCCTAAGGGGCATGCCATAGGCTGCCATAGGCTACCATAGGCTCCTATCAGGTGCCTATTCCAGATAGCCGAGTGCAAATAGTGCCTGCTGGAGCCTGTACCTAAGCCTGTATCGTAACCTTAGCAGTGCTGCGTCTGTACCCCTTGTTCCGCCCTTGCCCTATTATCACCTCCCAGACGTGCAGCGCTTAGGTTGCATGCTCCTCGGGCTAGTTACCGTTCTCGCGTGCTCATCACATCATTTCGACGTCATTCCATGCCTGTCAACAGTCAGTCTGTCGTGGAACGGACCCTGTTGAAGACTCACTGGTCCCTTTTCCAACGTTGCTCCCTCCAGTCTGTCGGTCTTCACTCTACGGAGTACTCGTACCCTACGATACACTATCTTCTCCAGTACACCAAGATCGCTCGTCACTGACCTTGATGATTCTCATGCGGCACCAGAGGTCTAGACTGTCCGTGTCGTTGGGGTTTCACGACGGCAACAACACAACAGAACTTCATTGCCTGTTTCAGTCCTCGCCTATGCTACTCATCTCGTCGTCCCTTGTCCCTTGTCTGATTCGGCAATTTCCGTGACTGCGGTCTGCTAATACGTGCTACTACGACCTACATGTTATCCTAGGTAGGCATGCTATTCCGTCCCTAACGGAGGACCGACTTATGTCGACAGTAATACTACTACACCGCCAGCATGCCGACATAAATCTCCGGAACCCACCTCCGAGATCGTCGTGACTGTGGCGGGACGGTTCCCGCTTTCATCACTTATCGATAGTCCCCTCTGGGGGGGCAATCCTCTGGGGGAATGGGGTCTGTGATCTCCCCTTCGAGACACGACCTGGCCAATGATTTGCATGCCGCGAGAACAAAGACACGGCGAGCCCACCTGGCCGTCTGGAGCACAAGGGGGCATGCTATGATACCTCATGCTTCCATGCTGCTTCACGCATATTGCTGTGAGCTGTGAGCTGAACGGACTGAGATTCTTATAAAGTGGCGACCTCCATGTGACCTGACCAGCCTTGCACATCGCATGAAAGGAACATTTCATCACCCTGTCTCTCCTCATTCCACGCTGCCGTGTAACATGTGGCCTACACATGCTGAACCAACACAGCTTAAATTGTCCAGCAGCTGGCTCGGCTGGTCCAACGACACGACACCGCAGAAAATAGATACACGCTGTGTAAACCTGCTGGGATGGGGAGGGACAGCAATCTCGGAAAGATCATCCCTACTCCAAAAGCTCGTAAGCGAGACAGCGATCAGTACCTACTTGCTCGTACATATTCGTACAGCTACTATCTCAGGACTATCCGATATCTACGGATTACCTCGTGCATACAGAGGGAAAATAATGTCTGATTCTCACTCACTCACCCCCACCCTCCTTTCCCCTTCCCCCGGGTAGTGAGCTTCTCACTTGCATACCGGTATTGACTGCAATGGCAGTCTACGACGTCGGTCATTAGTCCGCTTCCCTGATGGGGCCGATAAAAGGACCCGCCCCCATTTCCCCATGCCATGGCATTGTGTTAGATTGAGCTGCAGCTCGGGCCGAAGAACGAGTGTTTTCTTAGGGCATGGGTTTTATATAGACCTGCCTACTACCTACCTACATACCTGGCGTCTCACTCAGGTGAGCCGAAACCCCCACCAAAAATGCTTCATCAAGCAAGCAGTCCTCGATGGCAAGCTCCTCCCCCCCTCGGCTCCCCTAGGGGTATGTAGTACTTTTGCTTTATTATTGAAAATGTCGTGACCCTTGTTTGTGCTCATGCTCAATGGATCATCTTTTCACCCTTCACCCCCTTTTGCCTTGAGAGATTGCCGACCATAACCCGTATACGGAATCTTTGTTAGTAGTAGGATCGGAATCAAATTTCACCACGACGGAGTGTATTCCTTGGCTTTTCTGCTCTGCCTTCGATGAATACGGAATTACCTACGGAATACCCTACCAGGCCTCGGAATGTCAGTCTCTCAATGAAAGGCCAAGAATGACCGAGGAAATCCATAAGTCCGACGCTTATCAATCCGTGGCTACTATACCATATTCAACACAAGCAAAGCCAGGACCCCCAGGCGTCCGGGCGGTTCTAGACAGTCGTCTAACAAGCTCCGGGCCAGATTATAGATCAGTAATCCGTTAAATAGGATGTCCGTAGCGGCTGATCTATTTCGAAGAAGGGCGCGAACTGAGGTGAACGCCCTTATTTAGATGCCGGGACGGCGAACCGGCGACCACGAAGCGGAAATCTGATAACCCTACCTAACCAAGGTGAGGAAAGGGTAGAAGAAGAGCTACTACTCCGTGTGCCATGCTATCCTTTCTGGGCGCGGAATAGGTACATAGTGGTAGGGTAATTAAACAAGGAGGGAAACTAGGGGCTCATATCAAGCTGTCTCAGACAAGGGAGAAAAAAGAAAAGAGAAGAAGAGTATTGACAGCAAGGTCACCCTACCCTGGATCTAAAGTACGGGGAACTACCTTACCTTACCTAGGAATCGATCTCTCCTCTCTTTTTTTCGCCCCGGAGTTTCAAGATGTTCTTGGCATCGATATACGACGTGTAATTGGGACCATCACGCCACGTTTTCCGATCCTAGTGTCTTGTCTGTTGATCTAGATACGGATGGATGATTATACCTAGGTAGATGAGTATTTTTTTTTACCCAGGATCAGGGTCGTGGGAGGAGTTTTCGGTAAACGGGCCCGATCTTCAGCTGGATGGGAGTCGAATCCATCGCGTCGATGAGAATGGGAGTCGAGACGTTCCAAAAATACACCTTGTATGCCGTGGACGGAGATAAGAGACAGCTTGAGCTGAAAGCTGTCTCTTTCCCACTCAGTCACACTTACAAAACTGCCAAAGATTTTTTTGACCGAAAATTCCGCGAGGAAGCCGCGGAGATAGGGAACGATGCTAAGGAAGGAAAACCAATAGGTTCGTTCTTGGCCCTTGTTCGTTCTTAGTACCTAGCAAGCGCTCTTTGCCTTGTCTTTCTTAGTATTCCGAATAGGTCGTGGTCTGGCGTTCGGACGGCCTTTTGCTAGTGTCCTTGAGTGGTTCCCGTGCCGACGGGGTGGTTGGGTCTGGGTGAAGGAGGGGGAGGGGGATAGGTAGGTAGGTACGAAAAAGGCATTCCGTAGTGTAGAGGGGGGATCTGAGTACATATGGGACTTGAAGCTGAAACGCGGCTCGGGGGACTAAAAAAGGGACGGATTCCCTACCGGTGGGAGTTTGGACAACCTTGGCATCGAGTTCGTGAGCTTACGCGTCTTTTCTTTTCGCCAAGCTCGCTGTCGATTTTTCGTTTGGTGCCGGACGGAAACGAGGCCGAATAAGAACGAGGGAAATGCCGACTGGAGTGGGTTTCTTCCCTTTGGGCTGGTGTTCGTTCCGTTGGGAGACCATAAGCACTACCGACTCTGCCTCTTTGCTTCATTTGCCAAGACTTAAGACGCTTTCTTGTCCCTCGCCGGGCCAGTTTCACGATGAGAGCTTGCATGCGGATATCTGGCCGCATCTGGCTACGACTCTAGCACGAATCAGTCTTACGCGTGTCCTGCCAAGAACGACTACACTGCTTTCCCTCATCGTTAAGCCCGAACACGTGGGCGCTGGGGAAACCGAATCGAGGCTTGAGGCTCGTTGCGGAGATAAGGAGGGGACGACTAAGGCTCAAAGAGGACGTTGGCAGGGCTTGGCTCTGTTATTAAGCCAAGACTTTTTTCGTTGCCCTTATCGTCGAGTCGAAGCTGAAACTTAGGCTTGGATCACTGAGCGTATGAGTTTGCTGTGAAATCGTAACGTTGCTCGATGCCAAGCATCGTGTTTGTTCGTTGGTGCTGAGTGGCGAAATAGAATGCGTTCAGATGGGAAGTTGAACCGTGATGCAAGGACTGCCGACTATGCTGCCGCAATTTTTTTGTTGAGGTGCGGTGTTTTTTTCGCCCTCATTCGCCAAGCGTCTCGTCGTTCAGGTGGGTGATGTAGTCTGAGGTCTAGATAGGTCTGAAAGCAGACAGCTTGCGTTGAAAAATTGCTGCGTTCGGTTAAAGAGACCCGGTAGCGTGGCTATGGTCTCGTGGCAGTCGTCATATTGGACATATCGGCGTAAGAAAATAGTCTCCCTCGAAACGCCACAGACATCATCGATGATACTTATGAGAGGTTTAACGTATGTAAGAGCAGATGACAAAGATATGTCGGTTGGTATGAGAGGTCAGCGTAAGAGGAGGCGACATAGGTATTATACTCGTGGCAATGGGCTTCGTGGGGCCCAAGACACGAAACGTGTCAATATCAGAATAGGTAGAAAGTCATCGCGAGATGTAAGACGGAGTAACAAGGCGACGAGGAGTTGACCCAATTCTATTGGACGACTGGAAACTACTGCATCTCATTCGACGTGGTGTATTAAGAATCATGAGCTCTCATGTAATAGCTATAGCCCCTGATCATCCAATCCCTCCCATGAAAACACCGCGCCATCGTGTCAGAATTCTAGTTCTGTATATTGAATAAGCACAGAACCCACGATGAGCCAAGTATGTGCAATGGTAAGCAAAGAAACCGGCATCAAACGCTCGTAGCAAATCAGAATGTGTGGGTATAAAGCTGGGAGTAAAATCTCCCTTCGACTACCAGATACCAACTCCATGAAGAATCCTCCTGTCCGTGCTTGAAGGCGTTTCTCGTTTTTCCGCCTCGATCTCTGCTCGATTCTTTTCTATTTCTGTATCGACATCCCACACGTCTAAGAACTCATCTAGATGGCCAATCACCGCCGCCACGTCATCATCTCCCTGGCTCTCTTCACGCCAGGGGGACTGCGGCCGGTCTTCGGTTTCTTCATCTCTTGCTTCCTCTCTTACTTCCTCATCTCCTGATTCTGCTTCGTCAGCTTCGTTGCTTTGGTTCTCATCGGCTGGACCATTCATATTGAAGTGCTGAGCGTCCGCCTCCCGGAAGACCCTGGCCATCGCATCGATCGGGGGGCTCGCTGGTATTTGCTGTGAAGAACTTGGTAGCAAGCGTTGCTTATATTGCGGTTTTGGCATTTTATGAACACTGATCCGGCTATTCATGAGGCTGAAGTGATTTCGATATTTGCCGTCGACATTGTCTCCTTCGAGGTCGACTAGAGTTGGAGGTGGAGGAGATGCTGGTCTAGTTCTCGTCGGAGACTGACTGATACTATCGTCTTGCTCATGTGGAAGGGGTGCGAACGATACTCGTTTCTTCGACGTTGACCCCTTTTGGGTACTTGCGTGTTTCCGACTGCTCAAGATGCTTCGATTGATAGAACTAGCAGAACGATATATTGACTGTCGAGGTGACGAGAGGTTGAAGTTTGAGAAAGAGCGAATTGATACCTCGCCATCAAGAGGCGGTTGAACAGCTTGACCAATAGGGGTATAGGGAGAACTGAGCGTCTTTAGGGTGGCCCGCTCCTCTCCGACAACAAAATCAGATCCTAATCGCTGGTCATCGTGGGGTACGCGAGACGAGCTGTCTGGACGAGGCGAAATAGCTGAATGGGATCCAGACCAAGGCGCAGGCTCCTGATTTGCTGGCAATCCAAGGTCTTGGCGTTTCTTGGGGGATTCGGTGTTCACGGCAGCTGTGATACGTGGACTCTCGGCCCGGCCTCGCTTCGTGCTATTCGTCGACTTCGTATTGTCCTGAGCCCAAGGACTCTGCTGCGATGGACGTATCGCCGGAGTGTGGTACAGCCGTGCTTGAGATTCACGCAGCGGTTCAACAGAAGACGCCGACGGCGTCGTGCCATAATCTTTGGTTTGTACAAGAATGTCGTCGCGGCGCCCGACGCTGCCACCAGAAGATAGGCCCACCCAAGGGCTTTGTTGTTCAGCCGGAACAGCCTGGTCCATGCCCCTTGTTTGAGGAGACTCTCTTTTAGCTTGGCTTGAAGCAGGATTGGCATCAATAATCAAGCCACTGACACTTTCTTGTGAATTGCCATGCGACGGCCGACTGCTTTCTGTATCCGGTTCTGCTGCCCCTTGCTGAACCGTTGCAGCGGCCGCACTCTTTATAGTATCAATAACTCGGTGTCTAGTGACACCGTCTCGAGATTTTTGACTAGCATTAGTTTGTTTGCCAGGTGAAATCAGTTTCGTGGACTTAATGTCGGTAGGCGAGTCGATATCCATTTGGTCGCCAATGAGGGTTGTTCCGTCACCAACCAATGATTCCTCGTGCGCAGTCCGAAGATGCTTGACTTTAGGTAGAGTCATAGGTGCACTACTAGCGGTACCATGGCTATTTGTGCTGCCGGTTGGAGCAGCATCTCTTGACGGCCGTCCTACATTCGATCGTGAAGAATGGCTGGTCGGTGCGCCTGTACCTGGCGTATCACATTTTCGCGATGGTGTCTCATTGTCTTTGGTTAAGATGTGATCCAGTTTGAGAGCAGCAGCCACTGGAATGTCAGTCCTTTTGTTAGCTGTGTCAAGTACTGAACTTCCGCTATGTCTATCCATATGCGTGCGATGCTCTGCAGGCGTAACGCTGTGACTTGACGCCGTGTTCGGTGAGGATGAAGCGTTCTTCGAACTGCGCTGTTTAGACAATGTAGGTGTTTTGGAAAAATCAGCAGGAACGGCGCCTGATAAGTTTGGCGGCAGAACTCGCTTTGGCTGTCGAGCGCGATAGCAGAAACTTTCATCTGCGTAGTCTTCAAACACGACGGGTTCGGGAGGTTTGCTCTCGTGAATCCTCTGTCTCTTGGGCTGTCGCTCATACATGTCGCTCGACGATCCAGTGTCCCTGCCGGCTTTCTGTTCCTCTTCCACCTGCTCGCTCTCATCCTCCACGGACAGTACAGTACGCATCCAAGCACTAGTGGCCGGTCCAGTCGAGGAAGCGACTTGCCGATTCCTGGCTGTATCTGAGGGATCACTAGAACCCTCCTCTGAACCCGATAAGGGTGTTATTCCATAATTTCGATGCGCCGACATCTTTCCGACATTCGAATCTTTTTTGTTGTTGCGACTTGGTAGAGAGTTTGGCACTGGGGTGGGCGTAGATGCAGGCATAGGACTCTGAGAGGAATCGGTTCTCCTATTTTTGACCGACCGCCGCTTGAGCCATTCTCTTCCTGACGGGCGTTTGTTGGCGAGTCCCAGATCAGTGGAACCGCTGGAGTCGTGGTTAGGTGCCCAGAACTGGTCTTTCTCAAACATGCCCTCCTGCACTTGCTCAGCCCACGATCTTATCAGAGAGCGCTTCTCAAAGGGCGAAGGAGTTTGGATGAACTGAAGGTTTTGCTGACTTTGCGGACTAGGCAAGTGACACCTCATGGAGTCTCCAATGTTGAGACTCAGACCGTCAGTTCTACTCGACAGGCTACTGTATGGTATGCCGCTCTCATACCGGAATGCGGGCGGTGCGTCTATTCGTGGTGCTGCATGGTTCGGATGCAAATCGTGCGGAGGGGGCGGCTTCGGAAGCCATGGATTCTGCCAACCTGAACTTTTCTCAAACGGACCCCGGAGAGACGCAGAGAAGATGTGGAGGGGTCTACCTTGTAGATAGCGACGCCCGCACTGTTCGTACCGTCGCCTTTTCGCGAGCTTGGCGGCCTCATCCGTCTCGTCATCGGAGCCGGGATAGATAATGTCGTCGGGCCCCGAAGGTGAAGGCGCAGGGCAGTAGATCGGCTCATCGATTGGGTGTAACCTCCTCCACGGGTCGAGGCTGCGGGCGCCTTGTTCCACGGGCCTGGCCATGTTGCAGACCTCTCCTTAACAGCCTCGTCTGGCTTGTTGCATGCCCCAACGAGAAGATCGGGCGGACCAGACACCAACCCAGACGGAATCTGTTCGTAGTGTGTCGCAGCAGTGAACGCTGCTATTGAGCTTAACCTACAGAGCGAAATCAAAGGCAGGTATCCATGTATGTCACTTTAGAGTCCTCCAGGTTGTCCTTGCTAGGCCTGAGATTTGCGCCACTGTGATCCGTAGGTACCTATTTCCGGTGGAAATGGTTGCCCGGTGGACAGAGGTAACTCGTACTTTTGTGGTCGTAAGCGTTTGCCCCACTTGTGGCTCAGCTTCCCAGTTCCTCGCCCGGAATTGGAACGTGACAGGCGTGTTAATTGAATAGGTGTGGCTTAGGGAAGGTTGCGGGTCTGGGAATTCTGTGGCTTAGGCAGGTACTATTCCGTTTAGGCTACCTACGGTCGGTACCTCATACCGGTGGTACGTAATCCGTGCTTTTGACGCACTTGTAAGGATCAACAACTACCGGATACCTAACACTAAAAACGGAAAATAATCCGTTCCGTAATCCGTGCAGCGCTGAACTGCAAATTGATCTTAACTTTTTGATACTGCTAAAATTCATCACAAGATATGCGATCGCACATTCTACGAGGACTACCTACCTGGTACCTGGGTATATCAGATGTCATTGTCCTTGAAATCGGCGGTAATCCGTACTGGGTATAGCCTGCCAGATCCGGAACTAACGCCTGCCTAGACAGACAATTGGCATCGTCACGAGCCCAGTGCTAATGCGGAATCGGAACAGAGGCTCGATTACTGTGGATAGGTAGATCATGGGGAGGATAGCTAGTGGAGGTACACTAAGCGCGCTAGACACGGAGTCTCTCGTACTGTGCATGAAGTCCCCATACAAATACTACCAGGGACCTACGTCAGGCATGTATGTGATGGTACCTACATTATGTGGTGCGCCTACAGAAGACATCCAACGCATGCGTGTACAGGTCGTGTCGGTGTCAATGACAGGTTGTAAAGGCGTGCCTAGTGAGTGTAATGTTCCATCGAGTAAACACATTCGTGTTGGTTATGATTGATACATTCAGCGGGTAAACACGAAATATGTGAGATGTACGAGTACCTACGAGTAAACAAACAGACACTTATGTCATCATCTCAAGATCCATGCACGATTGCTTCAAATGATGCTAAGCGGGATGGATCGAGTGCGCAAAACTGGAGTGTCCCTGGACTTCAAGATGCACTAGCGACAAGTGACCCAGGCCAAAGGGGGCTAATTAGCTAAAATTGGCAAAAACGCCAAAAACGCGCCGCTGAATTCGTGCAAAGGTGGGATGCTCGGTCCCCAAGCGAACGGGTGAGAAAGAGGCGTGCAGAGCGAACGACAACGACGCTCCCTTCGTACGAGTACCTACGCTTGTTTACCTTTTATGCACGGCAGACATAAAGGCCTGGAATCACGTCTCATTAGTCATGCGCCACGTGGAGCCCTAGAAATGGTTGCCCTGGGGACCGGCAGATCTGGGTTGACTTTTTAGTGAGAGGCTGCCTAACCTAAAACTGTGTGTACGACCTGGTTGTACCTTCCTCGTACATAAGATCGAACTCTTTACGTGTGGGCATTTCATACGTGCAACACTCGCACTCCTACCTGCCCATTCCGCTTTCCGCTCTCCATTTTCTTCTTTCCACCCCCAATACCCTCGACCGAGACCCGTGCCCGAATCACTACTTACCTACCTATCTACTATTTGTTTGTTGGTCCGCCAACGCTCGGAATAATATTATCCTCATAAGTTATTCTCCGGTCCATTCGTACGAGGACCCTCCTAAACGCGCCTCGTCGAATCCAAATTCACCGAACATCCTCGCCATATCGCTACATATAAACATTGCGACACGGTGGTTTCCCGTCGTGGGGCGCACGACTGACCATTCGCCTTCGCCATCATCTCTTTCCAACATTGACATTCTTCACCCTTTTCAGGCTACCTCCTCCCTTGATGGGCAGTGCATGCCCTCCCTGAAGTCTCCCTCCACGCATCTAGTAACCGCGAGTTCACTCTAGCAACGATGACGCACGCCTGGCTAGATTCGTTATCGGAGGATTGGGTGTCGCAGGGCGGGTCAGACACTTCACAGCAGCAGCTCTCGACGTTCCCCAGTCCGCCCGAATCCCTGACTTCCAAGAATGCTCGCGATCGTCCCAGTTTCATCCCGCGGTTCACCGCAGGAACTCCCGGCACCAAGCGGTCACAACACCAGCACAGCAACAGCAGTCCCAGTGTTCTTGGCGAGCGCGACCCGAACTATCTGAGTATGAGGTCTGCGCATCTCGGATCTACGAAGCTTTCCCAAGAAAGGAGATTGTCCTATCGAGAACGTCTGAGCCGATCTTCTTCCGCTTCCAGCTCAGGGACCCATAACTCAGTACTGCACAACAAGTTGGCAGGCGCATCACAATCCAAAGGCCGGGATGATGTGCCCGAATGGAGAAGGAGGCTGATACATGGCGAGCTTGAGTACGGCGAATCCAAGGATCTTTTCAGTTCCGCAGCAGTCGGCCTAGAAAACATGTTTCGGCCACCACAAACCCCGAGGAGGTTCAACGTTGAAGAAGCTGAGCCCGAGGGTCACACTATGCATGAGACCACTTTGCCCTCAAGCCCTCCACCGTACCCGGGTAGTCCACGAGATAGACCGTACAACGACAGCATCTCCGAAACCTTCTCTTATGAGTCGTCCGTTCAGCATGAAATAAGTCTCCCCCGGCCAATTATTTTCCGATCAACGAGCGACGACAGGACAGGAGTTCCGGATGACGATGCGAGTAGATCGAGCGATAAGAGTCGTGACGGGTCAGAAGCAAAACCCGATGGTGTGACTGAGGATTCGCCCACTTCTCTTCGAATCAAGCAATTGACGGAAGAGACGCGCAACGCCAGTAGCCAAAGTGATGGCAAGCACGAAGACTTCAGTCCTATCTTCATCGCTCGCCATAGTTCCGAAGGCGGAGGTGTATCTTTCACGCCAATGGAGGTTCAGGCGAATCAACTACATAAAAAGCTCGAAAACCTTCAGGGGGACCTGGGCTCTCCGCCAGACAGTGACCAAAACACTAAGACCACGAGCAATAAAGCTGGGGAAACTGGAGTCACTGAAGAGCCTCCAAAGAGTGGCGGTTTCTTGAATTTGCGCCGAGGGGGACGATCAGCCGAAGCATCATTCTTTCAACATCCATCGAGTCCTCGCATAAACATCGACACGTCAGAGATGCTGGGGGAATCCTCGCTTCAGGCCAGCACTCCAAAACGCTTCCCCGCTTCTCATAGGGCGGAGCGGTTTGTATCAACGGGTAGTATTCGGACCCCAGCATCACCGTCTAGCCCTTTCCTACCCCGCGCCCCTCGCCCAAGCCCGGAGAAACGAATGCAACCAAGTCCATTGAAGCTGTTCGATCCTTACGATACATACACCAACCAAACTCTCCTGCGGCGGATCAGCCAATTTGAAAACCAGCAAAGCAATGGCCCTACGACCTCTACCAGTCAAGCAGCAGCGCCTCCAATGCCGACGGTCCATGCTGGGAGCCAACGTCATGATGAAAGTACTGGCTCCCCTGCCCCACGGAAAAAATCACTTCATAGTGGCTCCGGTCATCACGAAGACTTCAGTGCCGTGAACAAGTTTGGCGCTGGCGAACTAGACGACTATGAGTTCGAAGGGGATATTTCCATGTGTTCTAGCATCCCCATGCATTCCGAGGAAAAGGAGAACGTGACACCATCTCCGAGCCGGACGCCTTCATCTAATTTCCTGACATTCGATATTCACGAGGACGCTTCTTTTGAAGGGACGCCCCTGTCCGTGAGACGGCCTCGGAACAAGACGAAACGTTTCGTCCCTTTCGTCCATCGTACTCGCGACGTAAAAACTAAGGAAGGGCTGCGCTCGAGGAGCTTTCCCACCTCTTTGCACCAATCCGTTTTGAAGAGGAAGAGTTCGGAATCAAAAAGACCACGGACATCGCCTTCCAAAGATCCGACCCCTAAAAGACGTAGGACTTTGCACCGATCTGATATTGCGTATGGGCTTGAAGATCGGCGTACAGCCATCGAGGGGACGAGCATACCGCATTATACCATGGAGCCTGCATTGGTGAGAGATCGCAAGCCAGTACGTCGGTATGACTTGAAGAAGCTCGCCGATCCAGACAGTCTGCCCAGCTACCACAGCGTTCAACCTAGATCCCCGACCCCAAACCGGAGGTCGTCGGAACTGCGTGATAGGCCACCACTGGCTGAACTTGGTTTCAACGTACTTCCCAAGTCAGTCACAGGTTTGACAGTGGGTGATATTTCGTTGAACCCTGGTTCTAGTGGCATGCGCAAAGTCTCCATGAAGACACAGGACTTCTTTGACGCTGCAGAGGAGGTAATGGCAATGATAAGGAACAAGGCACGGCCGGGTCCCGGGTTAACTAGCGTTGACGAATCCGAGATTCGAAGCCCAGTCCGGTCGATACGTAACGACTCGGTTTCCACGGACGATTCCTTCCAGGAGTCTACACAGGAGCGTTTTTCGCGACCACCGAGTAGGGATGGACCTCCTATTCCGAGGATGCCAGTACGACAAGAGGACCCTAGACTGATCGACCAGCTCAAGAAATACGCGGAAACCAGCGACCCGATTGATATCCTGGATCCATCAACGCGGTCTTTCGGAAAGCCCAAGACCAACGACCATCGTTCGCTTCTTGCGGGCATTACAGATCGGCGTGACCACGGGGGCAAGTCAAGCCACGTCTACGATGAAGATAGTGTTGCTAGCGATAACGCGAGCGTAAGGATTTCACGCGATGCCGAGCACATCGAAGGGGACAGTAACAGCACGGGGTCCGCCGCTCATCATAGTCGGCAATCCTCCGGCAGTTCATCCGAGCGCTCTGTACCCACTGTATCATCTCGAGGATCAGACTCCAAGCGTCTCATCGGCCCAGATGTCGTTGCGCAGCTTATTGGTAATCAAGTGGGCAACATGGTATTTGATGATGTCAATAAGATGTGGCAAAAGGTCAAGCCATCGAAGCCGGCTATGAGTATCCTCCCCTCTGAAGACAGTGAAGACGATCCATTCGCCAGCATACCCGATCTCACAGTGGATACGACCAAAGAAAAACAAAATCTTGGCCTGTCCACATCGAGAGATCGGCCATACTATGATAGTCGCCAGCAAGTCCACTACTCGATCAGGTCGTTCCTGTCAAAATCAGGTTATAGGACCACCGAAGAACCCATTAGTCCTGAACGTATTGGCCACAAAAGCAGCCAGGCTCACGTTGAGACGGCGGTGGAAGATGATAAAGAGATTGAGCATGAGATATCACTGCATGAGGATCGCATACATAGGGCCAGCCCATCCCGGCGGAAGAATCTCACTATCACATTTTCATCGCCCATTGCTTCGATCATTCAAGATGTCGCTCACAGCGATGCGGACGACGACAGCTTTGATGCAGAGTCCAATTTAGATCACTCATTTATTGGTAACAATGCAGGCGACTCGATCAGGAGAGGCCGACACCTCAAAATCGGGCTATCCGGTGGTATTACTACCAAGTCGTCGTCTCGGAGTCGATCCCGAGGAGTGTCGAGGAATTTCTCCACCGATAGGCAGCCTTTCGTTCCCCGGCCCGTTTCTCGTATCGATGAACAAGACGAAAACGCATCCAATGAAGAGACCACTGAACCGAAAGATCAAAATCGGTCGTGTACGCGCGCGGAATCAGGCACTGTTACATCAGAGTCGAACCCCATTAAAAATCCAGACTTACGAGTGATGATGGCGACGCCGGATCCACCCAAGACCACGGCAATTTTTGCAACGCCCATCATTGGACAATATGTCGGCACCCTGTCCTTGAGCCCTATGTCCGAGTTCACCGTACATCAAGTGGATAATTCGTGTGCCCTCGAAGTAAGCTACGTGGTCGGCGACAAGTACTTTGTGACTGGCGATAGATCGAAAAAGATCATGTCCAAAGCCGTTCGAAGCCTCGTCGAGAAGATCACGGAAATCGAGCCCTTCGAACCTGACTGGGAGACCCTACCTGAACTGGACCTCAGCAATAAAAAATTGGATACGCTCCATATGCTCGACGAGTTCTGCACGACCCTGGTCACGTTGGACGGCTCGAACAACACGTTTTCTCACCTCGACGGGGTCCCCCAGAGTGTACGCAACTTGCGTATTACCAACAACGCACTCTCCGAGATCACTGCTTGGCGGCAACTCATCAACCTTCAGTATGTCGATGTATCCAACAACCAGATCAAGAGCCTCGCGGCGTTCAAGGACCTTATTCATCTCCGATCTCTCCGCGCCGACAACAATCAGATCACGAGTCTAGACGGTATTCAATTCCACGACAGCTTGCAAGTCCTACGTGCTAGGGGCAATCAGATCACACATGTCAACTTCGATGGTACCAAGATGCAACGGCTAACTGAGTTGGACTTGGAGAACAATCAGATTGTCGCTTTTAAGAATAGCGAACAACTCACGAGTCTCTCCATCCTCAACCTCCAACGCAACGGGTTGACATCTTTCACCCTCTCTGAAGGCCGACACTCTCGGTCTCTGAAATACCTGAAGTTATCGAGCAACAGCTTACAGACTCTTGACCTTGCCTTCTTTCCTTCGTTGCGGCTCCTCCACGTGGACCGCAATAACATCACGACAATCACTGGCTTCTCGCGGTGTCGTCGCTTGGACAGTCTTTCGCTTCGAGAACAAAAAGGGGACAACGTCCTCAATACTTCTTTCCTCGACGCAGCATGCGAGGTTCGAAAGCTGTTCTTGTCAGGCAATCGACTCTCTGGATTCAGTCCTCAAGTGGACTTCTTGAACCTCCAGTACCTCGAGCTCGCCAACTGTGGTCTTCAGTCATTGGCACCGGGCATCGGACAGCTAATGCCGAACCTGCGGATGATCAACATCAACTTCAACGCGATCGACGACCTCTGGCCTCTTCGGTATGTTCCAAGACTGAAGAAACTTCTTGCCGCGGGCAATCGGCTTGCTGATGCCAATAAAATTGCGCATGCATTGGCCGAATTTCCCCATCTGTCGCGCCTTGATCTCAGAAATAACGGCACCACCCTCGGGTTTTACACACCACCGGTGCAGACGTTTGTCTCTGACGATGATGACAGTGGGCTGGACACCGACGTGTTCGAACTACCGGACGTGGACGTCGTGCGCCATGAGAAACGTGCAAGTCGTCTGGACATGGATACGAGGATGAGGAAACGCATTTACGATATGGTCGTGCTGAACCATTGCAGACACCTTAAGATGCTGGATGGTCTGCCAGTCTCGTACGATGTTGTCTCGGAAAAGGATGACGTGTGGAAGGCACTCGTAGAACGCGGCATCATCGAGCCGGATCCAGAAGATCAAGGGGAGAAGCCATCCTTGCAGTAGTACTCCGAGGGGCCCTTTGCCTGATTTCCGATTTATCTTTCTTTGCTTTTTCTGATCGTTTATTTTCGTACGTGGAGCACAAAACATCTGGAGCGGCGAATGTTGATTTTGTGTGTCTTACTACAGCCCGAGCTGTAACGAATCGGTGTGTTTGGTTGCGTTTCGTTTTCAGGGCTTGGTGTTTTGTCTCAAGGAATTCCCGGGAAAGGGAAAATGGAATCACCGGGTCTGGGATATACGGTTAGGGGAATCTTTTATCCCCCGTGTGTGTGCGGCGAATGGACTCTGTTTTATCTCGTGGCGTACGTGAAAGGACGGATGCACGGTTTCTCGAAAAGAAAGAGTCACCATATCGCCTGCATGGTTACAGTGCGACGAGCCTGGAAGGAAAGGACTCAACCGGTTAATGAAAAATGAGACATGAAGTATGGGGGATCGAAGATGCCCCCATGTGCGCAGGGAACGGGAACTCGAATTTACTTGAGGGGGAGTTCGAGAGAGAGAATGATTGAAGATTACGGCTGGTGTTGGGAGTAATGAATGGATGGGAGAGATGGGGATGCGTTTTCCCCCTATCTTATGCTAGGCTACAATGGTCTATCAATGCAATTTTTTTCTCAATGAACATATTCTCTTCTTGACTTGATGCTATCTGTTCATTGTGATTATTTGGATGAGGCCGCCGTGGCTGTCATGGCCCTCGTTCCGGCTGGACCGTAGTGGTTCATGGCCATTCGTATCAACGAGCAAGATTATGTGGCGTGCGCCTCTGCTGCGGAACGCGACGATTATGTCGGTTGCTGCTGCAAGCGATATCAGACGGATAGGAGGTTTTTGTCTGATTGGTTTGGGAGTGCTTATCGAACTGACTTTATCTATCATCTTTGAGGAGGTCGTCAAACCACACGACAGGACTGACTGATAGTACATACATAAAAACAACAAGTTGTACTTCGTACGTAGATAAAAAGGCTTAGAGTCCCCGACTGTCTCAACCTCTCTTTCTTCTGTTCTTCAGTCGAATACAGTCTTCAAGAAACGCCCTTACACCTAGGTCCCATCCTGCTGTATTGTGCCTGCCTGATTTTACTGCATTCGACAAAAACTTATGGAATTTACGTCCGCCCGTTCGCAGGAATTCCACCTCCGCGGGTTTGTAGTGGCGATTTTTCCATTCATAGTGTCAATACAGTGCCTATCAAGTAGGAGCCGTTGTGTCGAGATATCTCAATGGTGTTAGTTGTCCGGTCAATGGTTTATTTATTTGTATCGAGTTGTTTACATCAACTCATCTCGCATCTTTAAGCTCTCTCCATGTAAATAAATAAATAAACAATGCGTGGTGAAATCATAATTTGTAACTCGGATGTTGAGTCGTTCTACTGTGTTAAGAGCTCTTCTTAGACTTCCCGCCCAAGCCATCGAAAGTTCGAAAATAGGAGTACGACTGAAGTTAGAAACGACATGGATCTGAGCTTGCCGCTCTGCCAGAATATGGATTGAACATTGTATTCAAATTTTTCATTTAAGTCATTTTTTGATGGAAATATAAACAAAGAGTCGTCTAGTCTTCAAGCCATCAAGTTCATGATCGTGTCTTGTATGACAATGTCGGCGTTAAGCGATGGCATTTAAAGTGTCTGTGTTAACTCCGAACCACCGACCAAGTGAGGGGCATAAATTGATGCTGCGCCACAACGCCATTGAAGTTACGTATTACTCAGCCACAATATCTCCGAAATAACCGCGCGTTGTGGCTGTTGAATGGCAACAGTGTTTCCCTCCGCTCGTCATCAACCTGATCTGAACCTCCATCAAATGCTCACTCTGTGAGCCCGCCGACATCAACATGGCTCCATCCAAGCAGACCATGTTCCGCTCGGCGGACATGAGTATGGTGCAGCTGTATATTTCCAATGAAATCGGTAGAGAATGCGTGACGGCCCTCGGCGAGCTGGGCCTCGTCCAGTTCCGCGATGTACGCTTGCTTACCCCCCCTGGAATCCGACTATCTCCCCTCCCGCGCCACTGCTAACAACGACGCAGCTCAACAGCAACGTTAGTGCCTTTCAAAGAACTTTTACCCAGGAGATCAGGCGACTAGATAATGTCGAACGCCAGCTTCGTACGTACACAGTGTTGCGACCGATATCATTTCGCGCACCTTGACTGACAGCTGCCCCCCCAGGCTATTTCCACGCCCAGATGGAAAAGGCGAACATCCCGCTGCGGAAGTTCGATCTTGATGCTGAAAGACTTGATCCACCTTCTACCTCGGAGATCGACGAACTCGCCGAGCGCAGCCAGGGCCTCGAGCAGCGCATCGCGCAACTTAACGACAGCTACGAGACCCTGAAGAAGCGCGAGGTCGAGTTGACTGAGTGGCGATGGGTTCTCCGGGAGGCCGGTGGCTTTTTCGACCGTGCTCACGGTAACGTCGACGAGATCCGAGCGTCGACCGAGGAAGACGATGCTCCTTTACTCCAAGACGTTGAGCAACTCAACCAGGCTCCCGATGTTGAGCGCTCCTTTTCTGGCATGAACATCGGCTTCGTTGCTGGTGTTATCAACCGCGAACGCGTTGCTGCTTTCGAACGCATCCTGTGGCGAACTCTGCGCGGTAACCTCTATATGAACCAGTCTGAGATTCCTGAGCCCTTGATCGACCCTTCGAACAACGAGGCCATGCGTAAGAATGTCTTTGTTATCTTCGCCCACGGCAAGGAGATCCTGGCCAAGATTCGTAAGATCTCAGAGTCTATGGGAGCAGACATCTACAATGTCGATGAGAACGCCGATCTTCGCCGTGACCAGTTGCACGAGGTTAATGCTCGGCTCAACGACGTTCAGAACGTTCTGCAGAACACTCAGCAGACGCTCGAGGGCGAGTTGACCCTGATTGGCCGATCGCTTGCGGCCTGGATGGTTTTGGTTACGAAGGAGAAGGCTACGTACCAGACCCTGAACCTTTTCTCCTTCGACCGACAGCGGCGCACTCTAATTGCAGAGGCCTGGGTCCCGGCTAATGACCTACCTCGCATTCGGTCGACTCTCCAAGACGTCACCAACCGGGCGGGCTTGTCTGTCCCATCCATTATCAATGAGATTAGGACATCCAAGACCCCACCTACATACCTGAAGACCAACAAATTTACCGAAGCCTTCCAGACTATTATCAACGCCTATGGTACCGCTACCTACCAGGAAGTCAACCCTGCGCTCCCTGCTATTGTTACCTTCCCTTTCCTTTTCGCTGTCATGTTCGGTGATTTCGGTCATGCCGTCATCATGCTTGCTGCTGCTATTGCCATGATCTACTGGGAGAAGCCCCTGAAGAAGGTCAGCTTCGAACTCTTCGCCATGATCTACTACGGTCGTTACATTGCTCTGGTCATGGCTGTCTTTTCTCTGTTCACTGGTCTTATTTACAACGACGTTTTCTCCAAGTCTTTGACGCTGTTTGATAGCTCTTGGGAATGGGACGTTCCCGAGGACTGGAAGCAGGGTCAACCTCTTGTTGCGAAGCTCAAGGGCGACTACCGTTACCCGTTCGGTCTCGACTGGATGTGGCACGGTACCGACAATGACCTTTTGTTCACCAACAGTTACAAGATGAAGATGTCCATCATCTTGGGCTGGGCTCACATGACATACTCGCTCTGCCTCTCGTGGTACAACGCGAGACACTTCAAGAAGCCCATTGATATCTGGGGTAACTTTGTCCCTGGTATGATCTTCTTCCAGGCCATTTTCGGCTACCTGGTCCTCTGCATCATCTACAAGTGGTCAGTAGATTGGTTCGCCGTAGGTCGGTCACCGCCTGGTCTCCTGAACATGCTGATCTACATGTTCCTTCAACCCGGCACTATCGATGAGGAGTTGTATAGTGGCCAGGCTACGGTACAGGTCGCGTTGCTTTTGCTTGCATTCGTCCAGGTCCCGATTCTTCTCTTCTTAAAGCCCTTCTATCTCCGTTGGGAGCACAACAAAGCTCGCGCCAAGGGTTACCGTGGTATAGGCGAGCACGCTAGCGTCTCGGCGCTTGATGATGACGACGAGGGCCACGGAAACGGTCGCATTAGTATGGACACTGACGATGGCGAGGGTGTCGCTATGCTCGGCCACGGAGGTGGTGATGATGAGGATGGTCACGGCGAATTCGAATTCAGCGAAGTCATGATCCACCAAGTCATTCATACCATCGGTAAGATATCCCACTCTGACCAAATTAATTGCCGTTTACTAACAAGGTCATAGAATTCTGCCTGAACTGTGTCTCGCACACTGCTTCCTACCTACGTCTGTGGGCTTTGTCATTGGCCCATCAGCAGCTGAGCACTGTCCTATGGGACATGACCCTCGGCCCCTCGTTGGCCAAGACTGGTCCCCTAGGTGTCTTTATGATCTTCGTCGCCTTTGCTTTGTGGTTCTGCCTTACATGCGCAATTCTCATTGCCATGGAGGGTTGCAGTGCCATGGTAAGTTGCATCAGAATGTGCCGTCTTATGAGTAGTAAGCTAACGAATGGTAGTTGCATTCCCTACGTCTTCAATGGGTCGAGGCACAGTCGAAGTACGCCGAGTTCGCTGGCCACATGTTCACTCCCTTTTCATTTTCTACCATGTTGGAGGAGGATGAAGGGCTGTCCGGCTTTACGGGCTAGACCCTGTAGGACTTTCAGTTTGTATGGATAAACCGTGTCTGTTGCGTAGCCATAGAACTACATCTCATGATAAAACAGCATCTTGTTTCTAGTTTCTTGGAGCCTTATGATTTATAACTATTCGTGTGTGTGGACCCTGACCGTGTTGTCGGGATTACGGGTAGGCGTAGTCACAAGGCAGACTGGTATTCTTGTCTCATGACTTAGGCATCCCACCGGGCTGCTTCCGCCGCTCCGTACACGAGCTCCTTCAAGGGCAGCTGAGCCGAGTTGGTCCAGAATAAGCCCAACTAGACATAAGAGTACCTAAACCAAAGGATGTCGAATCCCTCTTCTCATCAGACTTGGCGTCTTGGCAGTTGATATCAGAGCAGAAGTCATCGTAAACGTTTGCGATCTCTTTTCAGTCGCCATCGTTGCTGTCTTCTCAGATGATGTTCCTGTTTGTGTAGATCTGCTCTTCGTCGACGGGCGTCTCTGTGTTCTGACCTTCTGAGATGTGCTGCTTCCCGTGCGAGGGGATCGCGTCTGTGGCAGTAGAAGCTGCAGCAGTTTCCCATTATGAATTCGTAACCATTTAGGACTCTGGTGTGTATTGTTTATTTGTTTATTTATGTTTGTTGACTATCAGAGGTGTGTGTACGTTGGGCCCCCCTTTGTTGATGCCTACAGTCCGGCATGGGCTGAAGATTGAAAGGATGGTGTATGGATGCTCCCTAACGTCTCACAGCTTGGCACCGTGTGAATAGAGATACCCTGACTGTACGGAATTGATACGGAATTCGCACCGGCACTCGTCCTACGGCGTGCAAGAAAGACAGGCGAGACAGGAAGCCAGTGCGGCTTGAAAGCCCCATTAAAGCGAACGAAGGTTGACTGCACTTCGTAGGACGAGAGGACGGACCAATGGCCGTTGCAAGTCGGAGCATAGCTCAGCTGCAGCCCCTCTTCCGTGCAGAAAATAGGTGCAAAGTACGAATTAGGCACGGCATTTCAAATCGGATTCTCCAGAAGACCGCGTGTTGAATGAACCCAAACGTGCTGCTGCTAACCAATGATGGCAGGTGCGGGTTTGGTCTGGTTTGATGGATCATCATGGCAGGTACAGTGTGCAGAGTCCATCGGGACTGTGACTCCGTACCGTATTCCGTACCGCAATCCGTATCTTTCTCTTGGAGTTGTGACTCTTCTCTGGACTTTCCTTGTTGCTTTTGCCGGAGACTGGCGACTTGCCCATGACCGAATCGTATTACCTAACCCGAGCCCGCCTCGATTACTATTCCATTATTCCAATCCGTCCGTACTTTTTTGCTGCTCGCTCTTGCTACCGTTACGATCCTTCGCAGGCGCCCAACGAGCGATCAGCTCTTGTCCGTCCTGCCCTGCTCCTCATCTCATGCAACGTTCACATTGACATTCACACACACACTTCTCACTCTCGCTCACACTCTTACGGTCTCTTTATAGTAATAGTAGCGTTACTGATGGCCATAGATCTCCACGGCTTTTCTCAGTTTCTTTAATGCTTCATTCCCTTCACAGTCATATCTTGAGTCGTATAGCCGCCCGCCGTGTCCAATCGCCCGTTCGCCGCATTTTGTCCCTTCCGCGAATCTTGCGCGACATGTGAAAAATCCCCGAATCAGCCGATTGATTAGTCTGTCGCCCATCATTTGTCAGATCCAGATCCCCCCAACACGTGCCCCGGCATGATCCATCTTCGCTTCCATAGACGGGGGCCGTCTAATCCTACCTCTCCGGCCTCCGATCGCACCTCGTGGGATCCCGCCGCCCTCCAGTCCTCTCACCTCCATCTCACCCCTGACGAGAGCGTCCCGGTTCCTGAAGTTCGCCCGCGCTCCGCCGTATCCCTCTCCTACTCTCACGCAAGCCCGCCTGTTCTCCCGCCCATAACTAGGGTTGTGTCATCCGAGTTGTCCAAATCCGCCGAGGGTCAGAACCCGGAACAGAAATCAGGCGACGACGCGAAACCTCGCGAGGACCCGAAACCGGCGCCGACTGCCCCTCATGTGGAACAATCGACTAGCTTTCTTGGCGGGCTCGCGTTAGAGAACTTTCGTCGAGAGCATACACCTACGAGCCCGCCCGCTCCGCCGAGAGAACCGCACAATGCGCCCGTGGACTCGTCCTCGGTGCCTCGCTCGAGCCCGCCATTAGCTATTCCCGGTAGAAAAGCCTCAGCTTCCGCCAAGTCCGCATTCTCTTTTGCCAGTCCGACGGATCTACAAAATGCCCCTTCTACTACAGGCAAGCGGTTGCTCTCGGAGCCGTCTGTCTCACCAAACCCGCCTGCTGGACGGGACTCCTCGAAAACAAAGAAGACATTACCGTTTCTTAAGAATCCCGTATCGTCATTGCTATCACGGAGAAAGTCCAACCAGAATGCACCGAGTCTTGCGCTGCCGTTACCCAAGCGCCTAGAAGAACCTACGTACGATCCCAGAATCCGAGGCACTCGAGTACATGATTTCAGTGCTCCCAGGCCTTGGAAACCGATTGTCCAACCTCCTAATGTTGGCAACGAACCTGTAAGTGCTGTGGCCAGTCATGTTCCACTCATGCCAAGTAGGGCGCCACCAGTTCCTCCCAAAGATGCACCGGCCCCAACTGTTACGGGAACCCTTACGGGGTCGAGTCGAACGTCATCGGCACATTCCAAGCGTTTCTCCCTCGACCCGAGCGTCCAGTCTCTCGGATCAACCATACAAGTCGATGAACCGAAGCCTGCGCGGAAGAAGAGCTCAGTATTCTCCCGAGTTTCTGCTATGTCTCGTAATGCCTCAGCGAAGTCGGCGAAGAGCACTAAGAGCACGCTCTCTGCGATTCCCAGACACATGAAAAGTACCTCATCACGTTTTAGCTTTGATATGATCGGCGCTGCAGAGCAGGAGAAGATATTAGAGGAAAGGCACCGTCAACGTCAGCAGGACAAGGGCTTGGAGCCGCCTAGTGGCCGGAGGGACTCACGCTTTGACGAGTTTGACGAAGATGCATTCGATTATGATGCGATGAATTATGACGACGACTTAGAAGAACGGATTCCTGGAGTCAATGCTGATTACGAGGAAGAGTTCGACGACGACGGCCTGAATGATCCGGATAATGACCAGGAGAACTTCGCCGGGTTTGCCTTCCAGAGATCGGATCCGACATCGTCATTGACAACTCCTTACAGTACCGGGGTGGCTCCAACGCCAAGGGACACAAGTGACCATACCATCGGAGAGGACCTACTGGAAGAGACCACAGGATTCGAACAGTACCAGGACCAGTCTTTGGAATATGTTTCTGAAAGCGGTCAAATTGCTCACAATGTTGATAGTTCTGGTCTAGGCATCGGCGAGCTCCAACCCGTCATGGAACACCCTGAATCACTTGCTTCACAGCGACCGGCCCCACGGCCCGAGGAGAGAATTCAACTCAGCAAGGATGATGAACTCTACTTCAACAGGCATGACTTTGACGGGGAGGGAGACGGCTCGGCATTCGATGAGTCTATTTTTGACTTGAACGATACCGACCAGTATGGGCGCCCGATTCCCGGCATGTTCGCCAGTGCTCTGGCACAGAGAACGGCGCCGGTGGATACGCAGAGACGGGAGTCTGATCTCGCTTCGCGGTTTTCTGCTCATTCGGTTGTCTCCGAGTCTACTGCGCACACGTCGATTAGTGGTGGCACACGCACCAAGTCGGCGAATCCTCCTGACGAAGCAGGTGTTCCTTATATTCCTCAGCCTCAGCCTCAGGTCCAGTCTCAGCTCCATTCTCACCCCCAGTCTCAACTCCAAATTCAATCTCAACTTCAACTTCAATCTCAACTCCAATCTCAACCTCAACCTCAACCTCAAGCGCAACTGCAACCGCAACCTTCACAACAGGCTATTCCTCATGTGGAAGACGATGCTGTCGTCGCATACCAGGCGGCATTAGCGGCCGCCGCGCACAAAGCTGCGGCTTCCGGAAAGTTTCGCCGGGATCCCTCTCCCGACGCGCCAACGGAACGCACAGTCGCGTCACCCACGACGGCGTTGGAGTCCTCCCAGTCTCAAGCGGATGTGACTGACGACGATCCCCTAGCTGGCTATGATTACGATGATGAGTTCTCTACGGGTTTAGACGACTATGAACTGGATGACGATTATATTACTGCTGAGGCCAATGCTAGCGTCTTGGCTAATGATTTTGATGGATGGTATGGACAAGAGTTTGGCTTTTATTCTGCGCCCGCGCCCCAGTCGAGTCATGCTCACGGCCTGCTCAGCGAGAAGAACCTCTACCAGTACTCCAACGGCGGTTACTTTGGGCCTACGGGGCTCAGTCGTTCTCTCTCCGGTCGTCTCGTTTCTCGAGAACCAAACCTCACGCCTATCACGGAACGCTCAGAGTATTCTAACAGGAACTCGCTGATGAGCAATGGCTGGCCGCAAGGGGCTGGTAGTGCTAACACGATGCAAAGCCCCGGACTGGCGCAACTCGCCATGATGGCGGAAGATCAGGATATATCTCTCGCGGGACTGCTACGACTACGCAACAAAGCATGGGGTGGTTCTCAGGCGTCTCTGACAAGCTCTCGCGAAGGTTCACCGTTTGATAGAAACGAAGCCGGTAGCGCGTTAAGCCAGGAACTCGGCGGACTCAGTATTGCGCCGGGCCGGAACTCCGCGTTCTCGTACTACGGACAGGAGTCTGGCGGAGCGGGAAGCAATCCCGAGAGTCCGACCCTAACCATGGCTGTTCCCAACGCGCCTACAAACTCGATGGTCTCTATTGCTCCAATGTCGACTAGCTTGCCGACATCACTCGTTACAGCGCCTCTTTTTCCCTCTTCTTTGACATGCCCTACGACATTCCCGCCTGTATCTGAAGTCGATGAGCCAACCTCTCCTGAGACTGCACGTCAATCGGCGCAGAATTTGAACGAATTTATGGTTTCACCGTCACTTGGAAGTCCCTTTTCGAAACAGAGGCAAAATATGGGACACAGACACAACAGAAGCTCTGGGAGCTCGGGCAGCATCTCGTATGTGAAAGCAGACGAAAGCGGCGAGCGGTGGATTCTCGAGCGACGACGCACGGGGGAGACCGGGGAGATAGAGTTCGAACGTGAAGTTGTCGGCGGGGGCAGGATCTAGTCGATCGGGCTTTCCAACACTTTTTCACGGGGAACGTGGCTTCCGAGTCAAATTGTATATAAAAAACTTACTTATTGGTGTTGTTGCATAGGTAAGGAAGGAAGGGTTAAGGGGGGAAGGAAGGCGCCTTGGGGTTACTAGGATAGGGGATAGGGGATAAGGATGGGATACCTTATAGATATCGCATTGGATTTGATGCGAAGCAGTCGGACTACCTCTACTATTATTACAGACCGACAGATCACATACGTATAAGGGGTCCGCGTCACCTTGGGTGATGGTAATCATTAATTTTTTCAAATGGGTTGCTTTATTTTTGTGTTCGTTTGTGTTTCAGTGGTGAATCTGGTTTAGGGAGAATGCCCTGACGGCGTCACACTGTATAGATGGGGAAGTCTCAACAGTTGTTGACGAAGAAACGAGGCCGCGCGGCAGTTTATGTACGAGGTATGTTGAAGACAACCCAACCTTGCCCCTGTCCATGTTACTGTCTCGTGAAACTGTATACATGGTGTGTAAAAGTACCTAGCACGTGAACGCGCGTGGGGTGTGTAAATAAATCTACGTAACTCATGCAGTTCCGCACCATGTCACCTGGGAACCTGTCTAAACACCTATATCAACATAAGATGTTAATAGAAGCCAGCCGAACTGAATGAGCTTGCTTCATATTCACCGTGGCAGTGAGAATATAGACATGGAAATCGAAGGG
Source organism: Xylariaceae sp. X167 (assembly GCA_028637775.1). NCBI lineage: Eukaryota > Fungi > Ascomycota > Sordariomycetes > Xylariales > Xylariaceae > Xylariaceae sp. X167. The sequence goes on along the minus strand of JAJFDK010000058.1, from coordinate 85,804 downwards.
GACGTAGCCACGACTTCCTCGTAACGCGTCCTGAATTCTGTGGTTCATAGCACTTTCCCCTCAACGCGACGAGGAATCGTGACTCCCTCGATCTTGAGCAAAACACGTACGCATTTACGTTGTAGGCAGTTTGGACTGCCATGATATCCAGTCTTGTGGCATCTGCACCCGAGAAAACAGGGCACCGTTACTTCTAGACACACTTTGGCCGTGCAGTCGCATCTTACACTCGCAGCAAAAGTACGATGATAAAAGAAAGAAAGACTCTGGCCAGACAGAAGGTTCTGCAGACAAAATGCACTTTCTTGAAGTCTAAGCTGCTTGTTTACCTACTTTTCCCCGCCTATAAATATCTGCCCTGTTCCCACAGACTCCTCAACTTCTTCTTCTACTTTATCACCTCTTTCGCAGTCTTTACACCTGCTGAACTTCTATATACTCCATTTCCAAACAGCATCCAACAGCCTTGTGTGCATCCTGTTGGTCGAACTATACAACCATGGAGTCGATCACACCGCATTCGAGAATGTCTGCCTTCTGGGGCGTCGCGCGTCTCCTGGACGAAGATGACGAAGCTTGTCTAGAAAGACACGGGCTCATGAGTGCAACGCCCCAGAAGGTCTTTCTTGACCCTCGCGTTGGGTACCGCGAGGACTACCCCTGGACGGAGGGCAGCCTTTCTTCTCCTGAAATTCAGGGGCCCATCTCCAGTCCTGCGGCGTCAGACTACTACGAGTACCCCCGCTTCATTGGCAACAACACCGGTACTCTTATGTACCTGGGGTTTACACAAGCCAGAGCGGAGGCAGTTACCGCTCACGCCGACCGACTCCGACAAGACTTTCCCGAAATGGGTGTCAATTGGCTGGAAGTCGCCGTGGACGATGCGACCAACCTGGCTGTTCCTGATGTCGGATCAGAGACGGATGACTGGTGGCCGACATTCGACAATCTTGGGCTGTCCCATGATCTTTATCGGAGAATCATGGATCCCGAATTCGAAGCGATCAGGAATACCCAGACCGCCCGGTTCTGGATTCGAGATACGATAGAGATTAGATGGGGCCAACTGCTCATGATACAAGAATGTTCAAGAAAGCGAGGGGACAGAGCGAGGCTCCCCGACGACCACCAAAGTCCTTCCGCCAAGGAGGAAAAGCGATCCGGACATTCACAACAGTCCACAGACGGCCATGCGGCACCAAACGACGGTGCTTCATCTTCATCAACCACATTAACAACTACTGATGACGACGAAGAAGTGCCGGAGGGATACATTGCATTATGGAAAGGCCTGCCATACGGCCGAATTCAGTATGATGTTGACCATCAGACCGTTATGTTAGAGTGGTTAGGCAGCCAGCCGCCCACTGACTTCTCGGGGTCCACCTTGAACCAACCTCATTTATATTTTGCGCAAGATCGCGCTGTCGCCTTGAAATACGCCACCTATGCCAAAATTCGTATGATGCAGCCGAAAGGGCCCGCTGGCGAAAAAGACGTGATACTGATCCGTCTTTTGGTGGAAAAGACTTGGATGCAAGAGCTTCGACGATTCGTGGAGGGGGATGACTGGAAGAAGGTCGTGTTCCTGTCGCGAAACCGCATATCCCTCAAACACGCTCGGGCTCGAGAACTTGGAGTCAGTAGCTATGATGGCGCTCCGCTACTTGTCGGGCGTATTTCGGAGGGCGTTGACCACGGCTACAAGACCATAAGAAGTTGGTCCGAGGTCACGAACGCACATATGATGAAGGTGCCGTCTTCCGCGAGACAGTACGCGGTTCAGTGGGCATTTATGGGCGATATATGCATCGAATTACAAGAGCGAGCTATCGTTAAATTGTTTTTCGTCTAGCATTGGTACCGAAAAAGCATTGATGGGATGGGACGGTGGAGGGGGAGGAACAGGAATACGGCGGAGGGGAAGATGTACGGTGGAGGTTTCGCAAACGCTCGTGTACCCAAGCAGCTCCTTTCTATCTAGGTACGACTCCAATTCCATTATCTTCCCATTATTATATCTGTTATAGTTCTGGAGCTGTGATACTCCTTATTGTTCAATTAGTACGCTCCGTTCCGTCTCGGCGTCTTTGTCGCTAATGACCAGCCTGTCGGCAAGCACTGTAAGTCATGACTTATAAGGACTATACGTAAAGAGAAGTTCATCGTCTTCTCCTTTAGTAGTAGTATTATGATCTCGGTTAAGCGAAGCGTCCATAAGGGGTTTGGTTAAGACGAAGATGAGGGCAGAGCATTTTGCATAGCCACGTAGTAGGGTACTGCACATGTTACTGAGGACATTTAATTGAAAGGCCGGATTGATATTACACTGTAGTGATAGCAACATGATTCCGTATGATGATTCCTCCAAGTAAATAAAGCAACGTTTCAGCTTCCATTCGTGACAGCACATTTTCTCTTTCTCCGTACGCCATTCATTCTCGTTCAACAAATGCCTCAATGCGGATGGACAGTTCGTTTGTCTGTACGAGGGTTTGTAGAGCTGTGTTTGATGTCTTTTTTGGACAGATTGGCTTCTTAACAACAAATGGGTTGACCCGCCCCCGGGGGACAGTCAACTGCGGTGCTGCTCCTTTATCTAAATCATCAGATGTCGATAGAGACTCCACCAAGACCGGGAGCCCTCTGGGGTTGATGTGGTCATCTCCTTTCATGGTCGTGTTCATTGTTGACAGGAGTATACTTGATATTGTTGTATGTGCTGTGAGTATGGGATTCGGGAACGTCTCTCCCATATGGATAACTGTCTCTGCAGATGATGTGCTTTCTTCAGATTCCGAGTCGGTTGACACGGATAACATGAGCTGATCAGACAACTCCTGTGCTCTCCGAAAACTTTCCCGCCAATCACAATGGTTGAACAGGGAATCCACGATGTTCAGTATGGGGACTCCTCCTTTTTAAAACACTGTCGCACCTTTTTCGAACACAAATGAATAAAACAAACAAACAGACGTGAAAATTGCAATCTCTCGGATTTGGGGTGCGATGACTGAGGTCATCAAAAGTGGTGATGTCACAAATGTCGTAATGAGAAAATGGAAGAAGGAACCTTGAACAACAGAAGGTGCCTCCCACTTTTCTCAGTTGAGGATTTTCCCCGAATGTTCGCTCTTCGAGGATAGGAACATCATGCGAGAAGGTGATTCCATATATATATAGAGCTCGATTAGACCCAACCGCAAACTGCGTCTGCTGGGGCGTCTCCGTTACTGTAGGAACGCCTTTTTCCTTGCGCATATACAAACGCAGACACCACGAAAAGAAGCGTCGTCAGCTCGGGACTGGGACATCTCATTATTTATTGCCTCGAGGAGCGACAGTCTGTTGACCGAGTAGATTGGGATCGTTTCTTGACAAGGAACCATTGCCACAGAGAACCACGAAATTGGCGGGATGTGTCGCCAGATCTCATTGCGGGCGGTCGTCGTGATGGACCTTGTAGACGTCCACCACGCGGAACGGGCCCATGGCTGCAACTTGTTGTCCAGTCTAGAGGTGACGGGCTCTTGGTCGTCAAGGTCTTTGAGTTTCGTTGGAATCTTGTGGCCTTATGCCAGATGACGCTCATTGGCGGGTCGCGGTTGTTGGGTTGATACTGGAATCCATCTTGTTATCTTTGACGAGCAGGAACTCCCCAGGTTCTACTGTGGCCCTTTTCTGGTCTTGAAGCCCAACCCGGATGTACTTCGAGACTCAAGCCTCTCGTCAAGTATGCGAAGGACGACTACGAGTCCCTTACTGGTGGGCCTTTCAGCCATCTTGATGCACTGTAAATATATATTGCCTCAACGGCGCGAATATCCCGTGTGGTCTCCATCCATGCCCAAAGAGCAGTTACACCTTCGGATGGTCAACATATTCGGAGAAAAGGATGAGCCGCCTGGACGCAACCAAACCGACATTCCCATGATGCTGTTTCATGACAGCACACTGAGGAGATGACAGGTTCGTGGTCGTGCGAGCATTGTCAAACTGCAGTTGAAAGCGCGACCTGGGCGGGCGATGATGATCGTGTGCAGCCTGTCGCATGGAAAGGCCGCTGGCTTCAACAGGATGTCCAAGGGCAGATGACGCTGGGTGGATGACAAGTCCGAGAAGAATGTCTGTTTGGGATCGTCAATATATATAACAAGCACGCCGTATCGTGTATGTCTCCTGTTGTTCGACACGGCTAGGTCCGAAATTAATCTTCGTCTGCCATTTGGCAAACGTCAGGTCACTATTATATCGTGGGCTTACGACGAATAGCCAGGAGGATAGAGTAGGAGTAGAAGTTGTCTGTCCAGAGACAGGACAGGACAGGACAGGAGAGGTCGGAGTCGAATAGAGTAGAGAAGAGAAGAGAAGGTGAGGGAAAGGAGGAATCTGATTACGCTCAAGGTTCTCAAGGTGACTTCCTTATAATGATGGATGTCAAACAGCCAGCGTCTCAAATGGATTACTTTATTCTCGATTCGTACTTCGTGCTACGGCGCTTAACATCCGATAGATATTACACGGGCAGGCACCGAGAGGGGTCCTTGTTTGTGGGAAGGAGCGTTGTGTACGGTATCGGTACGGAGGTGTGGGGCCCAAATATCCGGAGTAGAAGGCAATCCGGGGTAAGCACCAGCGACAAGAGAAGCTACCTCGGTAGTGTTTCTTCTTGCTATTCAGTCCCATCTGGAATCATCTATATGAGTATTGGTGATTCATTGCTCAAAGGACTGAACGCCTTACGTGATACACATGGTTTTTCTGTGCTCCCCATCTCATCAGTACGACTTCCTCTTGCGAGTTTGCGAGTCGTGGAACTCAGCTCATTCGAACTTCACGTTTCTGTCCCACCTATCCAAAGTTTGAATTAGCAGTTACTCTCTGGTCCTTTTAGAAGCCGCACTCCGAAGAATGTTTGACCTCGCCTCGCGACTTACATTTTCGTACTTCCTCATTATGAATTCAGGGGTGTACCTTCTCAAAGTCCAGGCAGTTCGTCATCCGTGCCTGTCGCAGAATTGCACTTTTTGTTGAAAGGGCAGTCATCAAGAGGGGCAGTAGAACATGGGAAGGGGCGTTGTATTATATAGCGGCACTACTAGATCAATCTCCTGGCTGCAATCCATCCGTACGTTGGAGATCTGTTTATACTTCTTCCAGGTCCTTTCTACATCACCAACACACCGGTCGCGTTCTGACTTGGTTCTCACCTGTCTTTTCTGGTCCCAGCTATATATAATAACGGAAACAACAAACAAGTGGTATCTGTAACTTGTAAGGGCTCATATTCATCTGCCTTGCCTATCCTTCCGTTTTTGGGGGGTTTGAATATGGGGAGCCTGTGCAAGAAGATCGTAGGACGGCGCAAGAGACTGCAGAAGGGAACAAGAGGATGGAAGAAGGGCCGCGAGAGACAGCCAGCTTGATGAAGTGATTGCTCTGACACCTACTACACCCTTTTTTTGAACCACATCTTCGATCATTTCTATTATCGCGCATTATCAATCTATAACAGTCCTTCCAAGCTGGTAAGCAAGGGGGGGGTGACACGGACCACCGAGCCCCGGGCCACCTATTTAGCACACTGCTGAACACGCTGCGCACGCTTCACATATCCGTACATTTCTTCAATCGAACAGAACATTGTGGTAAAAAATCAATTAAAATATGTTATTTTTAACGGCGCCTCGTAAAATAGGCATCTGCGCACCTATAACGTGTAGTAACTAAACTTCAGGCGCTGAAATCGATCTACTCGGCGCGTCGCCATCCCGTGCCTCGTCCTCGTAAATAACCCGGCTACGAAGTCGCATTTTTGCTTTACGAACGTCGGTCATTCGCACAAACCGCTCGCCTGGGGGAGCGACGACCTTCTGACGGACCTTCTTAGTGGTTTTATCGAGTTTTGCCTTGAGATAGTCCACTTCGGCCTCCAGGGAAGCGATACGACCAGCCTGAAGGTCGAGAGCCTTGCTGGCCTTGCGAGCTACTAATCGGTGACCTGGTTTGTTAAATGACACGTCTGCGCCTGCCAGTCTCCGAACATTATTTCGCAGTTCCTGTCCACTACATGGCGTAGCAATCGTTAAGCTGGCAAAATCTGCCACGAAATCGGGGGTAGGCTCCCGTTTTTGTGCCGAGGGTTCCCCTGGCTCAGATTTCTTCTTAGGAATGCCGGCAGCTTCCAAGATGACGTATTTTGAAGCCAGGGCTTGCGCGCGATTACGCGGATGAATTCCAGCAGTCCTCCATGCTCCAATGATTGTTTTCGAAGTCATTACTGCACTTCTTGCACCGTGATAAGCCACCAAAACGTCCATCTTGGTGGGGGGTAGGCCAAGGCTAGCAGTCGGACAGTCTCTCAACAAAGAATGTAGTTTTTTCTTAAGCAAGCCGAACACTCCAACATCCAATGCCTGTACAACGTGACTGCAGTGCGGTTCATAAAACACAAGCCAGATCTTATTTGATAGGCATGCCCATAAAAACTCATCGTTTGTATGGGAATCGTGACCATCGCACACCAAAACGACCCAAACGTTGCCATGGCGATGACGAACAAAGGGTATGAAGATGTCGTTTAACCAATCTAGCCCGATTTGATTGCTTGTCCACCCGTTTGGTGAACTTTTGAAGCGCCAATCGTTCCATATGTTGTTGTTGTTGTTAGGAAACCACTGACTTTGTACGTTGACCCCCTTGAAAATAAGCAGTGGAGGCAACGCGATGCCGTCACCGCTTATACATTCCATTGCAGTAATCCATTCACCTCGTTCAACGTCTTTTTTTAATGTCTGTCGACTCGATGCCTCGGAAACGACCCAGTGATCGTTGCCAACCCCTTGGCCTATTCCCATCTCATCACTGTTGTAATAACGGTCCGGGGGTATCGTTTTAATCTCCGGTGCCTCTAAACGATCGAAAAATAGGTTGATATTCGTCACTGTCGCACCATTGACTCGACTATAGTTGATGATTTTCGACCTTGCTACCTTTATCGCAGGGTTACGTTCTATAAAACGGGTGTGCCAGTTCTCTCCGAGCGCGTAGGACGTTCTCCCCGACGCGTTTAGTAGCCGCTGCGCCATTCGTTTAAACTTCACTAGTGCTGGAGCGAAGCCTAGTCTGGCCTGGCCAATTGCCCAGTTAGCCAATTGGGTCTCCAGAATCGGCGACAAAGCCTGGTGATCCTGGTTAACCTCCTTCCTAGTAGGAACACCTTCTAGGCGGCGTTGTAAGTAGGATCGAGGGATAGTCCATTTGCGTGAGGCCTCTCGCACAGGCATGCCTAGTTGAACGTCTCGTATGGCTGCTTGCGCGCGTTTTTGTGTGGAGTAGGAAGCCATTCTGGTAGTCAGAGAGCGCGCGATTGAAATGAGTGTATTGTGTAGTGCTACGGATCAGAGTAAGGTGTATTACTTCGTACAGCGTGAAACAAGTCCAGGAAGGGTGGTTTCCCAAAACGCGCGGTTTTGTACTGGCCCGGGGCGCGGTGGTCCGTGCCAGCCCCCCCTTGCTTAGCGTTTTGTACCCTGATACCAATACATCCTTGGTATGTCACGTTTGAGAGCGTTGCGCCCATTCATTCGATATTCTCTGATATCAACTTCGCCAACAATTGCAAATGGAATGCATGCTTGCTCTTCTAACATCGTTGCCAATTAACGGATGGTACGGTTTATGTATACAAATAGTGAACTTATCCGTACGGAGTATACGTGTTTGATTAGGTAGGTGTAGAGATGTTGCGAGGGTCTGTCCTGGAGGCATCGATACCAACCGCGCAACATTTGTATGCACAGAATATTCCGTCTGTACGCAGTCTTCCCCTGTCCCTATCCTGATTGGCTGATCTACGAGACATTGGCTGTCCACTCGTACCGTACATTTCTTACGGAGCATGCTGCACACATCCCCAATCAAGCGACGGCAGAGAATAGCTGACGTATTAATAGGGAATGACTGAGTGTCATATTCGTGATGTCGGATCGTTATCTCCACTACCATGGAGACGAGGAGAATCAAATGAATACTCTGTAGAGCATGCCGTCCGGGGAACATGTGCAGTTCTACTCTACCAGTCGGGACGCAACAACGTCTACAAATAAACGGAACTTCTTCACACATGTCGTCCATCATACGAGATGGTAAGTAACCTATAAAACCCTGGATTATAAGCTAAAGTACCTAACCGTAACGACGGGTTCTAGATCGCGGATAATATGATGTATCACGATACCCCCCTGCCAACCAAGAAGCATGGGCCAGCGTGGCGGAAATAGAGAGTGGGATCTTCTGGGCGACCGTATTGTTCGAATACCAAAAAGCAAAAACAATTCGCACGTATGAAGGGAAGATAAAGAGATAGGCTGGGCGCCGTGATACCGGCCTAATCTATCTGTAAGCTGGGTTGAAGCTTGCATGATGGAGCTGCTGATGCCAACCGGACACAGACAGTACGAGGGTATCATCTCTCTCGCCATGTGCAATGAGATCAGGCAAGCATTCTTGGCACCATCACAACCTATCCTCCTCCGCATACTCGTACTTACTCGTACGAGTACTCATAGCCTTGGCACGAAAGACAAGAGCCCACCCAGCTGAACAAACACCAAGCCATATCGCGAGGTGAGCCTAAACGCCATTCGAGTATAGCCTCAGAACCATCGAATCACATGTGCTGGTTCTGGGCGGCTTGGTTAATCTTCATGATGATGATGGCTTTGTAAGCACACGCACGCACGCACCGTTCCCCGGTCCTGGCTTGTTTGTGCATTGTTTTGAGGCGTGTCAGCATACGATGAGAGGTCGGCGACCGTTTTTTGTTCCGGCCTCTTCTTGGGTCTGCGTGCTTTATATCCGTCGCGTCTGGGACTTCTCGCGCTTCACGACGTTACTTTTCCTAAGAAATCTGGTCTCTGACGCCGTTTTGAAATTCACCCTTGGAGACCATTAACACACATACTGGCTTGGTTCGAACATACCAATCTGAAATGCTACTCAACCACGTCCTAGCAGCCTGCGCGCTCGCGCTCGCGCCGGTGCAGGCGATGACGAGCATCGAGACCTACGCCGATATGAACTGCAGCATGCCCGTGCGAACAATAAACGCGACTGAGAGCACGGGTTCTGGACCGTGTAAACAGTTCCCGCCAGAATATTCTAGTTTCATGGTCACGAGTATCGGACTTGATTGTGGTGGTATGTTGCTTTTTTCCTCTCATCTCCGTCTTGGATTGTTAGTATGTTAGTGTGTTAAAATGGCGGGCTAACACTGAGAGAAGTCACCGTCTACGGCAACGTCCCTTACTGCAGCTCCGCCGTCCTCGAACTCGCCGAACTCGGCACCTGCTACAACGCAACCTGGGCCTACTACAGCGTCGATGTGTGTGCGCCGCCCGATCCCACCATCGCCCCTGCACCATCCACACCAGCACATAATCCCGACATAGGCGCCATCGTCGGCGGCACCGTCGCAGGCGTTGTCGTCATCGGGGGGTCAATCCTACTCTTCTGGTTCCGGTCGCGACAGCGACGACGAGCGGCTGTTGAACAGTTACCGCCGGTACCGGAATACCCCGGGACACCCTGTGCAGGGAAAAAGGATGTCCAATATTCGTCTGAGACCCCGTTGTATGAGATGTCGCCGCAGCATATTGTGGAGGTGCACGAGGATACGTCGAGTCGGCATGAGTTGCCTTCATAGATGGAGTTTTTGTTCGGGAGGGAGAGGGAGACGTAGTTAGTTTCAATACCCAAGTTTTTAATATACCCTTGGATCTAGAAATCTTATGTGTTGAATAGAGAGGACAAGGTGAGAGATCGCGTCATGCCATAACGACACTCTGGATTCCGTAACCCCTGTTTATTCCTAATCCCACGGTGCGGCACGGTCAGAACACATGGACATACCATACCAATGAGAACAGTCACAAGGGTCCGGGGTCATGGAATAATAAAAAGAGGAACGGACCTCGTATGCAGGGCCTTGTGGTAGCATCGCATGAAAACGCATACTTGGCCAGCCAGGGGCACGGCACGACCCTCTTACCAAGCGAGCCACACACAAGAATACCACTTTACCTCACTACAACACCAGAATTGAAAGGCTGACACGGTTTCAAAGTGCATAAAGGGGGTTGTTGACATGGACTCAATTCTCTCTTTTTTTGTATCATACAATTATACCGACTTATTGATGTTCCCGCAGATGGAGTTTCCTATGTTTGTACAACAAGGCTAGTCAACCAACCCTGGTTACATGGAGAAATCGAATACTTTGGTTCACTATGCCTACACCACATGTGCCTATGTAGGTAAGCCATTCCACTCCGGCAAGATTCAAGTTCCGTCTCGCGAGGGTCTTCAACAGCCTCATGCCGGTCGAACTTCTTCCCTCCAACAGTACGCAAGCGGTGTTGCACCCCGCTAGCTAAATGCCACAAGGTACACAGATCCTCCCTCACTTGCTCCACCATAACGATGTTCCTCAGTTGACGACAGATAAGAATACACTATCTTCCGTACCTATCAGATGGAGGTCGATCATAAATATGCCTATCCTGGGGCCGCAGCTGGTGTTGCAGCATAGACTGCTGCTGCTGTTCTCGAAGATGGGCATCTCTTGGGTCTTGACCCGGCGATGGATACACTCTGCTATCGTAGTTCACGGGCGTGTAGCTTCTGGAAGACCCCATCTCCCGAGGATCGCGACCGGGAACCGGTGTGCTGGCGTATCCCCGATACGGCGGTCCTTGCGGAGGGATGGGCTCCGGAGCACGTGATGACGATGGATAGGGGCCTTGTAGAGAGGGTTGCATCCGTGATGAATACATATCACGCAGTCCCATTGAGTCATGCCCACGACTTGACCAAGATTGCGGGGCTACAGAACTGGGTGGTTTCGATGCAGATCCGTGCTGGGCAGCCCATGCCGTAGGCTGTGGTTGCGCCGACTTGGGTGGTTGAGGCGGATGGGAAGACCAAGCTGGCTGCTGGGGATGCTGCTGGGGATGCTGAGGTGCCTGAGATGCCTGAGGATGCTGCTGGGGATGCTGCGGGGTTTGATGTTGTCCTGCATGCTGAGGATGCTGCTGAGCATGTTGTTGTGTATGCTGTGATGCCGAATGCGCCGGGTGCGCCTGTGCATGCTGAGTATGCTGAGTATGCTGTTGCGGATGTTGGGGATGCTGGGGATGCTGTTGAGGATGCTGTTGGGCATGCTGTGGGTGCTGGGAATGCTGAGATTGTTGGATGGATTGCTGATGAGACTGTTGATGACTTTGTTGGTGGGCTTGTTGGTGAGGTTGTTGTTGTTGATGACCTGCAAGCCCATGGTTTGTGCTCGTGCTGGGCCACCCGGTTTCTCTTCCCGAAGATGACGGTTCATGGCTTCGAGAAACAGATTGATGAGGAGCGTATTGAGCCGGGGGTGGAGAAGAGCTAGGCGGCTGCGGTTGGATCGGGGCTCCATACGGATACGTTGTCTGAGTCTGATACTGCGCCTGAGGGGTTTGCACGGGAGGCTGGTAATGGGGTGTGTTTTGGGGTGAAACAGCTGCTGGTGGGAAAGAACGCGGACGACCTCCATAACTTCCTCGTTCAGTAGCACCATCCAAAGGCATGTGCCTTGGAGCACTTAGAGACTGGGCTTGAGGGGACGCAGTATACGGTTTCAACGATGGCATCGAAGAGGGTGGTGCTGGCGGCGGGTTTCGTGCATACCCATAAGGTTGGCCTTCAGGAATAGAAGACTCACGCCGCACATGAGATGGTGGTGGCGGCGGCGGCGGCGGTCGGGAGAGGTTAGCATTAGCATTGGGTGGGGGAGTCGAAGAGGACTTGGATGATGATACTGGTACTTCGGCTACTCTCTTGGGAGGCGCGGGTGGATCATCATTCAAGAGCGCCATCAAGTTAGAGGTCTTGGGAGCTCGGGGCGGCGCAGTAACCGCTGGAGGCAGAATGCGCTGAGACGGAGGAGTACTATTGTATGGTTCTGTTCCACCTGCGGCAGAGAAAGGTCTCGAGAGACCCAACATGGATCGTGGGGGTATAGGGGAAGATGGGGATGGCTCTCCCATGAAACTCTGACTGGGTTGTTGTTGCAGGACTGCTGCAGCTGCATATGGTGCTTGGGAAACTTGAGGGGGCCCACGGGGGGCTTCCACTGGTCGTGATGACATCTGCATGCTCTCTACACGGGATGGCGGAATTCGAACCGGTGCAGGAGGTGCACGGTAAGATTCATTGTGAGGGGCGATGTCGGGCTCTTGCTTGACACGCATTTGCCGCTCTTGTTGACGAGTTGGTTCTTTCGCAGCTTTTGGCTCCGGCTTTTGCCGCTCACCGTGATCCATTATGGAGCCAGGCAATGGGTGTCTTGGTGGTGCCTCGGAAACAGACAATGAAGTGGTATGAGGGGGCTTGGAGACTAACGGGGTACGACTAGATGGCTGGGTGAATGATTCGCGTTCGCGTTCGGAGTCAGCATAGGGTGTTCTCAAAGACCGAGGACCTGGCGATACCGCCTGAGTTGCTGACTGGGACTGAGCATGAGATTGCGATCCCACTTGAGGAATAAGATGACCCGGAACAAGTGGCGTCGCCTGAGTTTTGTGAATCATAGGGGTTTGGGACATTGGGGGCTGGGGCTGCACAGCAATAGGAGGAACACTGAAACGGCTGCTGACGGACTGGTTAGTAGAAGGATGTTCGAGTTTCGACGAAGGTACGTCTTCCATAACAGCATCTGCTGCTGCAAGTGGCCGATTGTTAGAAGCATCATAACGCTTTTTGACAGTTGTGGTCAATGTAGGAAGCGGAGGAGGCGGCCTTTTTTCTCCTCGATGCTTCTTGTCGTCAGCATCTTTTACTATAGCCTCGAGCCCGTTTGATTCTTTTCGGCGCATGTAATAGTTTTTTACCTATTTATAGTTAGTAAAATGCAGAGAGGGAGGGGGGGAGAGAGTAAGGGGGGACGGTTGTTATTCCGAGACAAAATAGAAATATGCTGCATACCATGACGGCAGTCTTGGTTCGCATATGGGCAGCAATAGCCGCCCAATCACTTCCAAATGATCGGAGTAACGATGGAAACTCGGTTGCTTCGGGTACACTCCAATAGCTCGAGGGCTGTCCACTGGACTTACGATCTGAGGGGGCGGGTTGGCCCATATCGGGTACGGGCACCGTAGGCTGTGGTGGAGGCTCTGGTCGCAAGGGTGGAGGAGCCATCACGTCTAACATTGAGGAAGCTGGGCCGGCCCTCTCTGTGGCTCCGAGTGACTGACTTGTTGAATACGACTGCATAGGAATGCCTGGAGCCGACTGCGGGAGGTTCGGCGCTAACTCGTATTGAGATTGATGGCGAGAAATGTCGTCCTGAGCTGGCTGGCCAATCCATTCCGAGCCTTGCACACTAGATCCGGAACGTGAGCGACTGACCTTTGTGGCGGCAGACGTCGACCCAGGCGCAGGCGCCGCAGCAAGAGCTACAGCAACTCGCGGCGCTTTCTGTTCTTTGTCCTTAGCGCGTCGACCTCTCTTGGCCTTTTCGGTGGTCCCGTCGGATCGGATGGTGCTGGTATTCCTTCGCGCGGCCCCCGGAGTACTTGCGGGGGTTCCACCTTCGCCATCCGTAGCAGGAGTAGCTTCCGTCCTGAAAGTAGGGGCCGCTGCTCTGCGTGGTCGACGTCTCTCACCGGTCTCTGGCGTCTCCTGTGTCTCTTCGGTGTCGTTATCACCGTTTCCGAGGTCAGACACCAAAGCACTTGATTTGACTTTACCACGGCCACTCTTCTTACGCTTCTTAGGCTGCTTTTTAAGCTTCTCCTTAAGATTAAGCTGGTCTTTCTCTTTCCTAAGATAGTAGAACTGAATGGCTGTGCCGAAGTCTCTGTGTGGGAGGGCGTCCGCAACGCGCCCCCATTGTTTAGCGAAGTCCAGATAAGCCTTCTCAAAAGTAGCAGATTCTTCATCGGTAAAATTGTCCACTGGAGGTAAAACCTCCCAAGCGGCGACGATCTTTTCGGGTCGGACAAAGCCTGTGTTGCTCACATAGAACTCGTTCGCCCTCTCCTGTTCGGTTTGGTACTGGGGAGGGATTACAGCTTCTTTGTCGGTCCTGTATCGTTCTCTCTCAGCTTGGAGTTGTCGCTCGCGTTTTTCGTCCTCGACTCTCTTCGATTCTTCAAGAACCCTTTCTAGGTCACGCTCAGATGCATATCGACTGCGCCGGGTATTTTCAGGTCGCGGTTCCGATGCCGGTCCAGGCCTATGGCCGGAATCATTAGCACCGGGGACATAGTTGAACTTTTCACGGCTTTTGACCGCAACGGGGTCGTCTGACATGGTAAATCTTATGTACTTGTCGTAATTTCCGCCATACACCGTTTTCAACTGCGTCTCGGCCTTCTGTCGGCTCGATGCCTCATCTTGCAGCTTCTGGAGGATGAAGGCGTCAAGATCGGCATGTGGCGTGTTCATGTTTTCGACGATGCCCTTTTGCTTGAACCAAGGCTTCTCGTCAAAAGATGGCAATGTGTTCAGTGGAGGTGTTGTCATGTGCTCGCGAACTATCTCAATACTGTTAAGATCGACTTCTTCGATATCAGTCTCGTCAACATCCTCAGGTGGAGATGGGGCGCTAGACTGTCCTTTGCTGGCATTGTGCGAGTCAATTCGGGCTTCTTCGAATGACGGGAGCATCGGTTCTTCCTTGGGTGTTGGAACTGTAGATCCCGGCAACGGTTCCACTTCAGAATCAGGTTTGGCAGTTGCGATATCTTCCATAACCACATCGTTATCGTCGACCTCTGCTTGACTACTTGGCGTTTTCTGCGCCGTTGAAATATCGGCATCTTCCTTCGCCAATGGTTGGGATTGATCAGGCTCGTCAGGGGGTTCAGGTTTGTCATTGGAAGGTGCAGCAAGTTCTTGCACAGGTTCCTGTGGAGCCGGAGTTGGGGCGACATCCTCGCTTGCGGGATTCTCTGCATCATCATGAGCTGGGGCACCGTTCACGGCGGACTGCTCTGCGACCTCTGAGTCTAAATTCGAGGAGATCGTTTCCGGAACTGGCTTTATTTCCGGAATTGGACCAACCATATCTTGTAATCCTTCGGGGTGAGTAGCAACTCGGTTAGCAGCTTCAAGAGAAATCAGAGCGTATCGTATTATGACATCGATAGAAATGAAATCCTCCACAGCCTTCAATCGATTCAGTTCGGTCTCGACCTTTACCATTTCAGACTCGATGATCTCCCCAAACTCTTCGTCATCAGACTCCGAAGATTGGTCCAGAGTGGGCTGTTGGTTCTGCGATTCCGGTAATGATACACGAATGGCCTCGGCGTTCAGCATTGGCCGGCGGTTGACTACTGATAATGGGTCGTCCTCTGCAATTCTGGTTGCACTCTCAACCAAAAGATCTTTATCATCATAGCTGGGCTCAACGTGACCCTTAAGGAAGCAAGGTCCTTCCAAGCATTTATCATGACCAGTAGATGAGCCGGCGGATCGAGGCCGCAACTCAATCCTAGAGACGTCGCCTGGTCCCACGACGTGCGAATCTCGTGGGTGACTTTCGACCTTAGTAACTTGTAAATCGGCTTTAGCGTCACTGCTGCGTGGTCGCTGGTAAGGGTCACCTGGCTGATCTGGTTGAACCCCATCTGGTCGAAAGCCGGCGGGCCTGGACTGAGCAAAGCTGAGCGACCTACTAAGTTTGGGGGACTCCGGGACTCTACGTTTGAGGTCGGGATTAATCCATTGCTTGCTTGAAGGGCGTTGACCACGAGGACCCGAAGGAATCGGCGGACTCCGTTCCATAAATGACGGTTTTGAAGGACCAGTCGGAGGAGGCCGCGTGTCTACAATAGGAGAAACACTAGCTGGAGCAGGCCGATCGTCTTTCAGAGCCCTGGGCCCCGTGGGGGGAACCTTTCCGGGAGCCGACGATACTGTCTCAGCGCCCGCAGCCCGATTCGGTACGGAACCGAATGATGGTGCCGCAGGCGCAACTGGTGGCGGTGATATGTCCTTACTCGCAGTAGGGGGTTCGTGTGACGTCCTCTCCAGCTTTAATCGTGTCTCACGATCTCGAACATCGCGGTCATCTCGAAGATCTCGCGAGCGCAAGTCGGCGTCAAGATAAAAGCGGTTGTCTCTGTCACGGTCGTCCCTTTCGCGAAAGCGTCCTTCCTGAGAACGAGAACGGAAAGGGCCTCCGAACCTGTCCCTGTCATCATAGAATTGACGAGAACGGCCACGATCCCAGTCTCCTCGACCCCTTCCACGGCCACGGCCATAACCACCGCGGTACGATGAATGAGCAAAGGGCGGATCTGATGCAGATGATCCAGCAGAAAGCGGACCATCTCGCGATCCACGTCTTGCTCTCTCGGCGTCTACGCCGAGAGGACCATCACGCGAATCTCTCGAGTCGCGAAAGTCCCTTCCAAGTGGCGAGCGTGGACGAGGTGAAGGTCTCCGTCCTCGAAAACTGTCTCTGTCGCGGTCGCGCCAGTCAGGCCGCTCGCGTTCTCGGCTGCGATCATCTCTATACGAAGCGTCTCTTCGGTCTCGGAAGTCAATATCACGTTCTCTGCCTCGGTCCCGACTGTCATCCCGCCAGCCTCTGCCTCTACCGCCCCGGCCTCTGCCTCTGAAATCACCAGAGTAACCACCGCCGCCGCCACCACCACGGGGTCCACTAGGTGGGTCTAGCAAAGCTTTAGGGCCGCGTGGCGTATCTCTCGGTAGAGGATCACGAAAAGCGTCTCGATTGGTCTGAAAGGCATTGGTGTTCGATCTCGATTCCGCGGACGAGCGCCGGGGACCGCCGTCACTATAAAGCGATCTCCTGTCTGGCGAACGATCGCGGGACCTGGAGCGACGCGATTCACCATCGTATCGTGACCCCGTGTAACGGGACGCCCTGGCCATTTCATTAGT
Organism: Xylariaceae sp. X167; assembly: GCA_028637775.1. Taxonomy (NCBI): domain Eukaryota; kingdom Fungi; phylum Ascomycota; class Sordariomycetes; order Xylariales; family Xylariaceae; species Xylariaceae sp. X167. The sequence goes on along the minus strand of JAJFDK010000058.1, from coordinate 68,845 downwards.
AGTGCTCGGGAATCTTCGATGACGAGAGCTGCGTGCGCGAGCGGGGGGTGGCATAGTTGCGACGACGACGACAACAGCAACAACAACAATAATGATACTGGAAAGACTATGATGGCAGTGATAGGGATGAACATGAACATGAACATAAACAATATAGTTCTATGGTAGGGATCATAAGGCTTGAGGGTGATGTAGGCACGCAGTGACATCTGGCATCTGATGGCGAGAAGAAGAAGCTCTACGCCGGCATCGCCTTGCCACCAGAAGATGAGCAGACCTGAGGGAACTGCCGGACTTACATAATGGCGTTGTTGGAGCGGGCAGACTTTGAGCACTCAAAGCCTGGAGTGCTGAGTGTGCATAGATCCCTGGCTGGCTCTTCTAGGATAGTCCGATCTAAAACTACGAGGCCAAATGCGCGGACAGAGTTTGTCCCAGTCACGGGCAGTAGGCCGTCGGCAGATACCCGACACGGAAGCTCTGGACGACTGCTGATTCAACAATAGCGTGCTCGAGCGCACGAGGGGTGCTGGTCTGTATGCGATGAGCTTGTATGAAGCCGGTGTTGTGACAGGGCTGCACAGGATGAAGAATAGGGTTGGTAGCGTGCAGATGTTGATGGACTTTGAGACTGCATTGGACAGGACAGAAAGATGGGACGTCGAACTGGGAATCGTGAAAACACAATTGGCCTAGCGCGCGTAGGCACACAGGCAACTAGCCCATTGGCTAATTAGGACTAGCGCAAGTGATGTGTTCCGTGCCTACCTCGCACATAGAATTCCGTACATACTGAACACCACACTAGCGTGCCTTACGTCCAGGGTTTACTACCTACCGTAGCAGGCCTGCCAGGGATGCGCAACGCCCCACCAGCCTTGATGGACTCTTGGCCCCAGATCTTCCTGATGTAGGTACTTCGGGTGAAAGTACCGGATACCTATGTGTCGATGTCAGGAACTACCCAACCTGCCTTCTACATGGTGGGCACGTGGTTGCCTTGAAACCGAGCATCAGAGCGCAACTGCTACGAAACAGGTAGGTATGTACGTAGCGGATTAATTGATGTTGTTAGGCAGGTACATCCTACGACTACCTTGTACATACCTTGCTTATCTGATAATCGCAAGCCTGGCATATCGTATCCCGCCTCACTACCGCTCACCCATCTTGAATTCCCAGAGCACCTACCCAATTGCGAAGTGTACGATTATTATACGAATACTGCCGAGCGGGTCCACGCGCTCCAGCTCCTGCGAGATGCTTACGTAATCTCATACATAAGGTAACTATAAAGTTATCTGTACGTCCTTAACCTTCCGATTGATGTAGGCACCTAACGGATGCATGCGCCTGTCGTACGCAAAACCATAGGTAATCCGTACCTACATTACGGAATACCTACGGGTGTCCCTCAGGAAGGTATTCCGTACATGCGGCAAGGCAACTGTGGCACGAAGCAGTTCACGTTGTACACGCTCAGCCCATGCAAGTACAAAGTACTTAACAGCCCGTACAGAAGAAGCGTGAGGCCGTTAGTTTGAGCAATTAGCGAAAGAATCCTTGGCTAGCTCGATTCATAGTACCTACTGTATTACCTAGCCGACAATCAAGAACACGGACAGAAAAGAGAAAAAACATCACAGAATTCAGTACATCTAAGCCGAATGGAGTAGGCACGGTGGCTTGATTGCGGGCAATTGACTTTATGAATTAAGTGGTAGGTAAACCTAATGCGTACGGAATGTGTTTCCGAAGATTGCTTTACCGTCAACGTTGAAAATTAGCATAAATTATAGTTTGCCAGAACCTAGGTAGGAGTTCCGTGGTAACTCCCGTACGAGTAGTACCTCCGGCAGTACCTCCTGTGAGGCTCTGTGCCTCAAGACAACCAACGCCATAGCCAGACCCAGTAACTCGGGTAGTATCATCGAGTGCCGAGCCCAACCATGTACATATCCATAACACCTTTAGTATGCCATCCCCCCCTGCGCCGGAAAACACCCTCGCACCCTCTCAATTCAGTTTACGGACCTTGCGCGGTCTCCGGCCACCGTCCTCGGGGTTCAAGGCCCCATTGGGACCTAGGTAGTTCTCGAGGTTGTTCAAGCCCCCCGGGTGCCTTTTCTTGGTGGGATGAGGGCATGAGATAGGAGTAGAGTAGATGCCTCGGAGTCAGTGTCTCGGAGGAGATTGTGAGAAGCGCTGGGTGGTGGTGTGGGCAATGGTGGTCGAAGAGGGAGCGGCGGCGGTCACGACTGATCGTCTCATTGCCTCGGGCGGATGCCGGACCCGCCCAGCATAAGGAACCCCCTGTCGTTGTGTTCTCCTTCTGTGTGGCCTTCCGAGGCGAAGGGCTTTGTGGATGGTTTGATGTCTTGCGATGAAGACATCTTGACTTTGGGATGTTGACTGTTAATATAATTCGAACTGTAAGAGAAGGAGATGCAAAGATCAGTATCGTATGGTCTGGCCATAGGGGTCACGTAATTCCCGACCGAGGAGAAGAATTACCTGAAGTATAGTAGAACTAGTATACGAAAGCATGCACCAAGTACAATGTGGTGATCCTATGATACTCGGGAAGTCCAGTTATAGACGTTTGTTATTGGACAAAAGAGCTGTTGCAGAGAAATGGGTAAGAACCTGTTGTAGAAAAGAGTGGTGGCGTTGAATAGATGAAAAGATGAAAAGATGAAAAGGTGTTGCTGTGGGGGGATGTGCTGCGTTAAATAGGACAACGTGCCGGCTTTCATGAACTCAAAGCAGGTGCAGTTTTTAAGGTACGGAAGGCAGATTCTCAGGTACGGAAGGTACGGTTGTGCGTAAGGACGTAGCTACCATGGAGACATAGGTAGGTTAGGTAGGTGCCAATGGCCAGGGATATGAAAACTGCCTATCGCTCCTCCTCTCTCTCTCACATACGTTGCTTCCCCGGGCGCCTATGTCCCGCCAGTAGGCCTTGGTGTACTTGCTTGCTTCCTCTTTGGATTTCATCCGAGCTCGGTAGGTCCCGCTGTCATTGGGACATGAAGAGATTCCTTTCACTAACATAACCGATGCAAAACCATGGCGTCGACGCAACATTTAGGGGCGGCCGCAGTGCTGCATTAGTATGTCCATGGCGATTCGGTCGTCCGTTCATGTTACGACGTAAACCGTTGGTGAAAAGGTCATGTCTTGCAAATAGGAGTTTTGCCACCAAAAACTACAGAACCTAAGTTGCCGAATACGACTTGATCCTGCACTTTTTCAAGCTTCTCGGGCAAACGTACTGGCCACGATGAACGGGAAGCATGCGGAAGCTTCAAGATACACCTGTACGTTATGTCAGTCGCGAGGTTGCTCCGTCCAAGCAAACCAGCACATACCTTAACATGCTCAGCTCCCGGCTTGATCTTTCCCCAGGAAATGGCCTCCTCTGGCCTGGCTCCAGCGTCACTGCCGTCGAATTCTTGCGCTGTATTGATATATACAGCGTACTCGGCCCCGTTCCTCATCAGGCATGCGTTGGCAATGTGATGCTTCACGATACCGCCGCCTAGCACAATCATTCCTGCACGCTTTGCACGCACCGACATGGTGTTGACGCGTCTTATATCTTCCACAATATCAATTTTGAGTTGCTTAGGTGATACCTTGAATGTATGGAAGTAAAGCATATCGCCAAGACTTCCATCGGTTAGTGCCGGGCAAAATACCGGTATATTGTTCTTATATGCCCAGTAGTAGACCGATCGTTCATCGTTGATCTCTTTTCCCAGGCGGTGTATCACTTTTGATGGTGTCCAGTTGATCTCGTTGTCGGTACCCTTGCTAGCCTCCTGTTCCTCGAGCATTTTGTCTAGAATAGGCACAATCCAGTCCTCGAACGCACAGTAGTTGGCGTTGGGGACCATGAGGTTCCCGATTCTGTTGAGGCCCTTGGATCGGAGCTCGGCGCCGTTGGCACTGAAGGACGACATGTACGTGTCTCCGAGACACTTGATGAAATCTTCCTCGATTCCTCCAGCAGTCGTCACAATACACGACACATGCTTGTGCTCAACCAGATAGCGGAAGATACCTCGTAGACCAGATGATATCATATTGGAAGTGTATCCCAAGAAGATAGTGGTTCCGTCGCCTGTTTCGGGATCTTTCCAGGCCCGCTTGAACTATGTTACTCGTCGCCTCTCGCTTTTAAATACTCGGGGCCCAAGTTGAGCTTACCATTTTGTTGATGATCCTGACGGCTTCACCCATGGAAGTTGCTTGGAACCCCATGTGGCTCATGCCTTGCATGATGTCATCCACCGTTATGGGCCTGCCCTTGAAGGCATTGAAGTCGATCTCCTCAACCTTCTGAGCATCCTCGGGGATCTCATCGGAAGGGACCAGAACGGCATTGAGAGCCTCCTCGGGAGGCGCGTTCAAATCTCTCTCAGCCATGATGGATCTTGCTTGCCAGAGTGGGCTAGCCGTTCGTAGGGATTCGAGAGTAAAATGGCAGCAACTTCCTACGCGTCTGAACCAAGGATGGCTTATAAGACTGGCCGGCAAACAAGACGAGAAGAGGAGGCAACCCCTTAGGTAGGTTCTCAAAATATATGATGGCTTTTGTTTTGGTAACTGACTCAATTCTTATTGACTCATTTCTGTATTGAGAGTTTGTGTGTCGAGTTTGTGTTGCAATACGGATTACGGATTACCTAAGTTCCCGGGTTACAAAACTTTTAAGACCTCGATATCCTCATACGATGGTTGAAAGTCCTCTATATGTAGTAATCCGTACAGCTCTCTGCGGTCGACACCCCGACTCTCACTAAACCATGAATCCGTACATGCTTGGCAAATATTTTCGTAAAGACGCTACCGATTAAGAGTAAGTAAGTTTTATTCCATGAAATACGGATTACGTGCCTCTCGTCTATCTCCAAATAGATTCCGTATCCCGCCCGGAGGTGTACGAAGTACAATCGTACGGGACGCAGGTGTGTACTTCGTACCTCATACAAAGTCCCTAACCTACATACGCTAGTGCGCAGCTTCTGGCGCCCGGCTGGAGCCTGCACATGCCATCCTTTGACCCGCCCGGCCGAACCCGCTTCATTGTGGAAGGTACCTAGGTAGTAGTAGGGGTCAGGCTGATAAGATAAGATGTCTTACCTAATCCGTGTTCCATTACAACTTAACCGTAGGGATTGGGTCAATTGTCCCAACTTCACGCCGTCGCAATACCTACTTCCCTACCGACCCTGACGCGCTTCGAATGTTATTCACCTACCAGTGCGCCGTCAATTGTCCGTCTTTCAAGCCTAACATTACTTAGACTATCATTCCTGCGCTTGAAATCATTTCCCGAGTCTACGCTGCTTGTCCTTCAAGCAGCGCGACGCGATGTCGTCCATCTACAACCTCGAACCTCAGCCCACTGCGTCGCTTATTCTACACACGACCCTTGGCGATCTATCGGTCGAACTGTTCGCGAAGCAAACTCCCCTCACGTCGCGAAATTTTCTTCAACTATGCATTGACGGGTACTACGATAACACAATATTTCACCGGCTGGTTCCCGGATTCATCATCCAGGGCGGTGATCCTACAGGCACTGGAAATGGAGGTGAATCTATTTATGATGGAGGCGCTTACAGTGGCGATTTGGACCCATGGCCGATGGATCAACGACGGGGCAAGAATGCGGGACCGACAGGCGTCAACTTCAAGGATGAGTTTCATTCACGATTGAAGTTCAACCGGAGAGGACTACTGGGCATGGCAAATGAAAGCAGACCGGATACCAACGGGAGCCAGTTCTTCTTTACCCTGGATAAGGCTGAGGAGCTGAATAGTAAAAATACCGTCTTTGGGAGGATAGTAGGCGATACCATATATAACTTGGCGCGGATGGCGGAAGCCGAGATTGCCGAAGGAAGCGAAAGACCTCTTTATCCCATTAGGATTGTTAATACCGAAATATTGGTCAATCCTTTCGACGACATGAAGAAGAGGACGCGCACAGCTCAACCGACGGCCCCGGTCACTACTGTGGAAAAGAAGAAAAAGAAGGCAAAGGCGGGCAAGAAACTCTTGAGTTTTGACGATGAGGAGGGCGATATGGATGCGCCTGTAATCAAGAAAGCCAAGTTCGACTCACGTATTGTGATGGATATTGATCCTGAGGACGAGCTTCCGCCGAAGGCGCAAGCTACAGCGAAGGCAAAGGAAGAGAAAGTTGTGAAGACAACTATGCCTGTCCGGGAAGTACCCTCTGAGCATGCTGAGAAACGAAAACGTTCGCCTTCTCCCGAAGTAAGGAAGCGGACATTGTCACCCAGAAAAGAAGAGCCCACGCGAGTACGGCATGAATCCCCTTCGGCAAGGGAACCGCAACCAACAAAATCAGCGTTGGATCAGGCAAGGGAAGAGATCGCAGCCTTGAAAGCATCCATGAAACGTACAATACACTCAGAACCAATTCAGGAAGTGAAGAAGTCCGCCTTGGAGCAGATGATTCCCGTGACATCATCACGTGGCCGGAAGCGGCGGAGAGGAGGCGAACCCGCAACCACTGACGATGATTTATCTATGTTTCATGCATTCAAGACTAAACTGAAGCAGGCTGCCCCTGAAAAGGAACAGACCACGGCGCCGTCAGGTGGCGATACCGAAGAAAAGTTTTCTGGGGAGCCAGAAGATGAAGCCGAGATTTGTGACCTACATTTCATATCCAACTGCCAAAGTTGCACATCATGGGATAAGGTAGAGAAGGAAGAAAGCGACGACGAAGGGTGGATGTCGCATTCTTTGAGCTTCGCCGCCGATAAGCTGGGCAAAGACCTAAGCTACCGGAAGAAGGCCGAAGAGGAGCTGGTCGTAATAGATCCCAGGGAAAAGGCACGTACGCTCAAGGAGGAGAAACGGGCGCAAAGAGAGGCCCAATCTGGGGGCTCGGGAAGAGAATGGGACCAAGCAAGGAACGCCAAGCTAGCACGAGCGTCCGCCCTTGCTGGTAGAGGAGCCAGATAGAATATACGGCCCGGTCGTCCGAAGTTCCATTAACATGTGTTAGGTATCACATGTTCGGGAATTCCAACATGTAAAGGAAGCACGGAAAGATGCGATAATGAAATCACACGGATTATGCTGAAAAAGGTGATTGCTGGCATAGGTGTCTATTGGCAATGACGCGTATGTTAATGGACGGACTTGTTGTATGAAAGCCATGTGCAGCCAGCATTGGAGTCAAGCAACTCCAGTTTCAACACAGGTAATGGACCACGAATAATTGAGTCGTCATGACGTGCTTCGTTCGATCAACATTTTAGTTGGTACTTTCCCATAACAGACTCGTAGCAATTGTCAAACAGTTAATTTTGAGGATTCACATGGTTTCTACGATAATCTGTATTTTGGCCATCATCGAATCAGTTTCTGAAGAGCTGGAGGTACCTACCTATATCCGTTTATCATCCACCAATGTTCCGTACATAACGGTACCTCTTCCGTATTCCGTATACCGAACGTAGTCGTCCCACGCTAATCCGCAACCACCGGGCCCATGTCCGCGCCAAGGCCCCACTGCCGGGTGGACACTTTCTGAACTTCGGCAGCGACTCCCAGCCTATCATCACGAATCTCCGCTGTACCCACGGCATAGGAGTGGCTCCAATGTTCAACCAAGCCACCCGCTCCATTCTTCCTGGGACCCGCGCCCGGAGACCAGGAGTGACTCACGCGGAAGCTGTACGAAAGTACGGAACGATGCACGTGCACTTGTCACATTTTCTGCGCGGTTTTAAGAGACAATAGGTACCTGCTTGGTACTTTTGAACGCTGGCGCCTAGCGCGTACGCGCTGTCATCACCCCGCCTGAGAGGTGTTTATGCCGCACTTCAGCAAGCCTTTGTGAGTGATAGTCATGCACTTTGCAGGTTGCTGTAAAGTATTTTCTTGACGAAGTGCCTTAAATCCGTGGGGGCGTTCATTTATAGAAATGGAGAGTCGCTTTAGAACTTGTGTTTCCGGACATGCATCTCTAGCAAACAAGTAGTTACCGGGGAAACGGTATCCGGAGGCGTGGAAACAACGTGCTTTTTGTACCACATGACAGGCATCTATAATGTAGTCTGTTCATGATATGTATTCGCAAACTATGGCTCTTTGAGGTTAAGTAAGTGAGTGCCGATTTCATGTACGAGTACGAGTATAGTATTGAACGAGTTGACGGCCTCTCAGTATCCGTTTGGCTAACCGTAGAACGGAGCTGCAGTCTCGACCGAGGCGGAACTTGTAACTCGACATTGATTGATGGGGTCGTATGAATGGACTTTCTTCCTATGTGTCGTTGTTCATGAATACCAAGGTAAAGAGCCTAGTTCCGCACGCTGAAAGCTTTCATCTACCTAAGTACGGATTAGGTGATGAAATTTGGTTGTCTGCTGTTTCCTGGTTCTCTCAACTCTTTGGCGACCTGTTCCATGAAGGGCAGAGCAAAAGGCCCTGGCAGTTGTATTTCGAGCATGCCTAAACCAAGATAAAACCAATCTCAAGTAATATAGCTAGTAGGTCCATATCCAGGCGCTCTAATACTTCGTACTCTTAACTCTCCCAATTCTGCTCGTAACGAACCCCCTTCATCAGTAGGTAGGTACCACTCGCATTCCAGTTACGGTGTCTCGGGATTCATGTTACCGTTTACCATTCAGTCGTCCGGCTACCCCCTTTGTGTCACCTAAATAGTACCGCCGTCTCTACTGTCAATCTTTCGGATGAACATCGTCACACGTCGATATGACCCCTAGGTCTGATACCAGTAGATGTCCCCTACGCCTACTTTTCTCTAAACATCGATCTGATAAAATTCCGTCACAATCAACCCATGCAGCTACTGTTCGGTGGTCAATTCCGGTCCTTCAGGGGCCAGCACAAAAGTCATCCGCACGAAGCGTGTTCCTTACAGCCTGCCACCCACGGCCGGGTGAGGTTGACAGTACCGAATATAATTTCATCTCGCGAGACGAATTCGAGCGTCTTTTGAAGGCGATTTTGATCGGCATGGACGCGGAGAGTGTAACGAACTTATGGAACGAGTAATCGAAGCCTAATTAGTGATCAATCTTCGTTTCGTTTTCATGAAGCCCCGAGCTTCGCAACCCTTGAATGGAGACTTCGGAAACGTGGGACTAAATCTGAAGCTAGCATCCAGCGGAAGGACCATGGATCAAGCAAGCGTAGAGCTCGAGTCGGCCGAGAGCAGCGTGCACGGTACAATTCTCCTTGTGAATGAGAACCCTGAAGCGGCCTTCAGAGAACAATATATCGGAGGACCACGGCTCTAATTCATGATAGGTACCTCTCCCTGAGGCATTCGTCCGTTTGTCCCCCTTCGCTTTCCATTCGTTAGCTATGAGGAGTAGCATTTCGTCGATCAACCGTTGATGCAGGTGTCAAGAATTTGTCTCGTCAAGGCATTCATGACATCAGAGCGCGAGGACTGTGAACTGCTGGGTTTGACGAGATTCTCCGTTCAAGCTTGCCCTTATTCTCCGTAAACCCATATCTCCACAAGGACACGAGACATGCATTTACCGAGAGAATACCTAAGGATGATTTTATAGGTTGACGCCATTGCTGAGTCCGGCCAAGGTACCAAGAGCATTTCGTCAGAACCCGGGTCCATACCGTACATGTGATACTGTGGGCATTAGAATTTTACCATTACACCCCACCTCCGCGGCGCCGTAAGGTAGGTACGGTACGCAGTACCGCACGCTACGCGCAACTTGTACCTCCTTCCTCAGACCTCACACAGTTGAATATTCAGAATTTCAGATGAACAAATTGTGTCTTGTACCTTCCTTACCTTATGTAATGTAACTGTTCCTCCTGATAATAAGGGAGGAAGTTGGCACCGTCGATAAAGAGGTTTACCATCATCTATACAACATAGGTATTTTTTTCCTGTGGCCCAACAACAACTCAGAGTCGTCTGTATGGTTACAACTTACCGCGCACGAAGCTGGGTGACCGACAATACGACAAACTTGTCACGCCAAGACACTGCCTAACCATTAGACCGGGTTCGTGCCCATCATTTCCCGCTAACTAACCCCGAATCGGGCCAAGGAAACAGAGACGAGACGTCTTGTTGAAAAAATAAGCAACGCCATCCTCCCGCCCCTCCGAAAACGCCATATGCTTCCGTATTGCCTGCCAACCACTACCTATACGGATTACGGATTACCTACCTAACGGAATACACTGCCTACTCCTACCTAACGGATCACGGACATCAGACATCAGACATACATCCTTGAGCCAGGCTGGCAAATCACCACCTCTTACCGGCGAGACTAGCTCGCGCGAAATCTCCTACACAGCGTGCAACCCGGCGTTCCCGCTTCCACGATCCATTGACCATTAGACGCGACATCTCACTTGTCGCGCCTTCGAGAACAAGAGATCTTTTTCTCTCTTGTGTCTTGCCGCCTCCCACGTCTCAGGGAACTTCATCAGATCCGTTGTGCCGCCAGAGACAATCTTGCTTGGCACCGTCGGAAGCTCCATTCCGGCTTCCACGTCTGATTCATCTTCTTGTTCGTGTGTTTCTTAATACTTTTCCCGCCCTCGTCCTATGAGACCTGGGGGCTATATAGATTAGGCGTCTCTGAACATCGAAGGCAGCTTGAACATTTACCACTCGTCTCCGCGCAACACCGCTCGATACGCCTTGACAGCTTATCTTGACTATCTACTGCCTCTTGTGAGATTTCTTGCAACTGGTAGCCTCTCCCAACGTCTATCTGCCTTCTGTCGAGACGCACCCGACACTGCGCCGTTTCGATCTGCCTCCGCCTTCACCCCTCCCAGCCAGAGAGGAGAAAAAGGGAAAAGAAAAAAAGAAAGTCCAAATATTCATTTACAGCTTAACGCCAGTGGTCTGGCCGCGCGACAGAGGTTATCGTCACCGATTTACTCACGCGTTATTACCTTGTCTTCGCGAATAATCTCTTGGCCTTTATATGCGGCCTGCCAATATACATAGACCATTATCCTCATATCAACATCACACGCAATACCGCCTTCGACTATCTTTCCACCTGTCCACGGCCAGTCCTGCCTATCGCACTAATCTGATAGGTTCGTTTGGCGGCCTCTAAAGGCATAATCTGGTCCATCCATGCACACCTACTACCGCTCGATGCCTTCATCCAACTCTCGAAAACGACCATCTCCCGGAAGCGTACCGATACCTCAACAAATGCCTCAAACATATAACACCCCCGAACAGATGATTAGATGGAATGTGAACAACCCGGGTAACTTTGCCGATCCCGCTCCCAATGCCATGCATCCGTACGGCATGATGTCTCCCACTCAGGCCCAATACACCCAGGGACCCCAGGCCCCCTCTAATATGTTGGCAAGAAGAGGCGGGCACAATGCCTTAGTCACTTCGAACCGCCCATTTTCGCCTCAGCCCAATGAACCCTGGCCCGGCTTCACTGACGATAACCTGCTGACGAATCAGGCGAATGGGCCTTTGGACGAGCACGACAATATAGAGCTGCTTGAGGAGAGAGCGCAAAGGGCAAAGAGAGAGGCTCAGGCCAAGAGGAAGCAGATCCCTCCCTTCGTCCAGAAGCTAAACAGGTGAGTAGTCATCTTCACTGCTAGTTCGATTTTTCGACACGTTGGCTGACTCTGTCTTTCTTATAGCTTTCTGGAGGACGGAAAGAACACCGAACTGATCCGTTGGTCGGATAAGGGCGACTCTTTTATTGTCCTCGACGAAGATGAATTCGCGAAGACCTTGATACCCGAGCTATTCAAGCACAACAACTATGCCTCATTCGTGAGACAGCTCAACATGTACGGTTTTCATAAGAAAGTTGGACTCTCGGACAACTCGATGAAGGCCAGCGAGCGCAAGAACAAGAGCCCAAGCGAATATTACAATCCTTATTTCAGGCGCGGCCACCCCAATCTACTATGGCTGATCAATAAGCCAAAGAGCGGGAATACCAAGAAAGGCGCCAAAAAGCGCGGTGACGACGGCGAGGGCGACAGTGATGATGATACCGGACCGGTTGATGATACCATGGCTCAATCGTACGGTCAGACGAATGCCAACAACCGAGCCCTGCCAGCCCCCGAATCTGGCCCGCTCCAGAGAAAAGAGTTGGCTCTCGTAAGGGATCAAATGACAACCCTGCAACAACGCCAAAAGCAGATAAGCGAAGCCATTACGCGCCTGCGACAAGAACATAACCAGCTTTACCAACAGGCCATGATGTTCCAGAACATGCATAATCGTCATGAAAATTCCATCAATGCCATCCTGAACTTTCTCGCCAACGTGTTTAGGAAGTCGTTAGAGGAGCAAGGAGGCACGCAGAATGTTAATGACCTGCTCGCCAGCATTATTCCTAACGTGCAAATGCCATCGCAAGGTCAGGGTAGTGTCGTTGACCTCGATGACTGGGCACAACAGTCGATGAATCCCAATGGCACGAAAGTCGGAACACCTAAGAGAACACAACGCTTGTTGCCGCCTATTCCTAATAACAGTCGACCCTCTCCCCAAGCCCCCGCTCCCCAACACCCTCAACATCCCTCTTATCCCGGTCTTGTCAATCAGGAATCACAGTCAGGACATGTAACCGAGCTCTACGATGCACCCACAGAACCACCGGCCAATCCGCCGTCGTACCTCAAGCCAGAGCTCGAATCGAGTCCCCAGGAGGGTATGCTGAAGTTCATTCAAGATGCCAACTCAAACGCTGGTAAGACGGGAAGTGTGCCTATTGATCTATCCAATGTAGCCGCCAACACGACGGCGAACATGACTAACGACCAGCGGAACCGTATGCTGTCAATTATGTCGGGAGGCCAGAATGGCGCGGTGCCTACGCCGGCACCAGCCGGCTCATCGCCCAATGCAACAAGCCCTTCGGCTTCCGACGCGGTCTTGTATGCTATGTCGGCCATGGGTGGTGATCCCAACGCGAACCCGGCGCCGTCAATGCCTTCTGCAACGTCGTTAACTTCGTCCATGCCGCCATCGGCCGTGTCAGCGTCTATCCAACGCATATCTCAAACTCAGGAAGAATTAGAGCAACTTCAGCGTCTGCAGAAAGAGCAATCGCAGAAGCTCGAAGACCTCAGCACGCTGCTTGGACCTCTCAGTCCTTCGGGCCGTATACCTGGGATGACGGAGCCAACAGACTACTTCGGTGAAGATCTAGATATAACTCAGTATCTAGATCCCAATGCTTATACTGCCGAGGCAGCGGGCAATGACTTCAACTTCGATGCGTCAAATTTCAATGGTGAGAACAACCTCGAGTGGAACCCTGAGATGGCCGACTTGGCTTCCGGTACAACTGGACATGGCCTGGAGCCTGGCCGAGTTGAGGAAACGAACACACCGAGCCACAAGTCACCAAGTCCTAGTGGGACGGAGGAGATCACACGAGAAGAATTCGCAGACAGCCCAAGCCGAGCTGCCAAGAGACAACGCATGGCTTGAAGTATAAATAGGGAGAGAAAAGAACAACAACGTGGTGGCGTTTCAGGACTTATGGGAGGGTAGGGGCTTTTTCAACGAGCTAGATATCAACAATGGGGGGCTAGCAGTCATCGAATTATTCTGCGAAGGCTATGAATGAGAATGGGACAAGAGATATCCAGAATTCGCGACGTCTAGGGCGTTAGGGGGCGTTGTTTGCTTTTCTTTAGATGATGAGGCATCTGTCTCCTGTAGCTTGTAGCAAGCAAGAATTATAGTGCGAAATGTAGTTTGGGAAATAGCTTCTCTTCTCCATGTGTCTACCTTTCGAATTGATTTGCTATGGGATTATCTCTTCGGGCCCTGGTTTCTATGGTGACTGAGTAATCCGTAGATGCTGCCGATGGTGCCTTGAGCACCTAGTTAAGGTGAGCCACAACCCGGTGGGTGTGGTTGTTTTCTTTTGCCGAACTGGGAGAATGTGGTCGAGATAGACTACCAACTAGAACGAAACTAATTGGAAATCAAGCCGTACTCGCCAGATACGACTTGCGATCAACATTTCCGTGGACCTACCTATCCATTCCCCTGTCAACACGGGAATGACAATCACGTGTCTCGCATTCTGCGAGCCCGGAGTCCTCCGGAATCCTCCGGAGATCCATCTTCGTCCACTGTCTCGGGACCCCCGGTCTGGGCATCACCAAATTCTAGATCGCTTTCATCATTCGATGTGTTGATGGTGTTCTCAACTGCATGAGATACGAGTATATCCTCCCATAGTATGTATTTACATAGTACTAACATATTACAAGTAATGGTATCGAATACCTATCGGACTTAGGACTGGAGTCTGGACGTAAACGTGTAACATCGCATGTCTTGTCCGTGACACAATTGACGTATCACTTGGGGATGGGATGGAATTCCAGTAATAAATACCAATTATCTTGGCCACAATGACAGATATCCTTGGCCACCATATTCAGAAGACCAAGAAAAAAGGAACCGCACTGGTTCTCTCGAATGATCCGATAGGAGGTGTGTAAGTTGGGGCTAAGAGCGGCAATGGAAATTCCAGACTCTTTTTTTGAGTCTTCTTCTCGCTTCTGAGACGTTTTTCTGGGGCCGATACGTCATATCTATCCCCGCGGGAAAGTGATAGGCGCGCGCGAGAATTCTATGTCTAGAGGGAAGGAAGGGATGGATTGGATGTCACCTTGGTTTTAAAGATCGTGTTTTTGTTGGGACCTTTGTTCGTATCCTGCGTTTTTATATTTTTATTTATTTTTATCTAGGGAGAGGGATTGAGGATATCCTATTTCTCTTTTACTCACTACCTACTCACTCATGCCTTTGCATCTTTTTCTAGAGCCGGTGGTGGATTGAGAACGACGACAACATGCCGAATTGTACAATTGCGCCGCCCGCTGTCCCGAGCGACTCCGGCGTTGCTGGTATAGGAGTATGCCCCATCTACCTACTTACCCATTGAACAAAATATATTCAGATAAGGCTAATCTTCCCAGGTTCTCCTCTCCTTCATGGTCACGGCAATCATCGCGCTCATCATCAGCGCCTCCCTTGTCTTCGAGGAATGGCGCGGTCAAGGCCCCGGCCAAAAACCCAGCGTGCTACGCCGCAAACTCCTGAACTCCTACTCAGACCAGCAGATCCTCACGGGCATCGGCATCCAGAGCGTCGGGCTCGCCAAGACCGAAACAATGGTGCCCTACCACTTTTTCATCATCTGGATGCTCTCGCTGCTCTCCATGGCCGTGCACAACGCCAGCTTGCTCGTGCTCGTCGACGATTTCCGCCGCGATTGGGTCCTAAGATGGCTCCGTCAGTTCCTCATCTTTGTCAACCTCATCCTGAGCTCGTTCTACGGCGCCTTCATCCTCGAGGCTGTTGGATTTGGAATCAATGACTCTACGTTCCCCATTGGATGTGTCTGGCAACAGACGGAGGGCACCCAGATCTCGACCGGAAACAGAGCGCTCTCGTATATCGGCACCATCGTCGTCATTGCAGGAAACGCCGTCGTCTTCGTCCTTGCAACATGGTATCTCCATTCACGCGGGAAACGCTTCTATCTGCCCGTTCAAGTGATTGGGCTCTTGCTGATGACCGCCATCTCCATCGGCGCGATTGTGCGTATTTCATTCCTCGCAGACTCCTTTGCCGGGCATCACCCGATTAAACTGAGCGATGGCGGCGAGCGACAGTGGAGTTTCGGCCAGCTGCTTTCTGTTGGCATGCTGCTGCTGCCCATTGTCTCGATCATCGAGATCCTGCGCGGTGAGATCACATATGCCGACCCCGCACCGGAGGCTGCAAGCCATAGGGTGGGCTTGCTCTCCGACAATGAGCTGCCGTTGAGTCCTCAGCCCCGGAACGAGTTCCAGCCGAACCCGTTCTTTAGTTCGCAGACGAATTTGTTCAGAAAGTCGAGGGAGTGGGCTAGATAACTTGACAAGACGATTCTTGAACAAACAATATCACAATGGGAATAACAGCGAAGTTCAAAAGAGAAGCGCGAAGATAATGAAGAAACCCGATCCCAAAGCCCGGTGTGGGGGTGGTCTCGGGTTCGTTTGCCGCGAAAGGGAACTTCTCATTGTGGGGACGTCGCCGAGATCCAGTCTGGGTTGCGTGGCTCAGCTGCTCCGGGTTTCGGCACTTCCCAGCACGGAAAGGCTTGGGCTGCAACTTCACGATGTCAGTTCTTGCTCCTCACAGCCACCTAGGTGTTCAGCTTATATTGAGAAGCACATCGGCGGGGAGGAGAGCAACGACATGCGTTGGGTTAATTAGGTCTACCTACAGGAAAATCGAACGACAACGCTTGCTGCTGCCGCTTTACGGAGGGACGGCGGAAGGAAAGCCAAGGACGGAAACCCGTGGTTCTGATACGCTTGGCATGAGGTGCCCGCTTTCTAGCGATGTAGCGGGACTACCTAATGAATATGGGCTCATTGCTATCTATTTATCTGTACGCAACTCAGTACATACTTCGTACGATGCGCAGGAAGATACCTACATTAGGGCAGGCAGAAGTACCGGTATGCAGGGCGAAATCGGCAGCAAGTCCGGGGCCGAACTGGCGATTTCAATAAGTAATCAACGTGTAACTAAACAATTCAACGTGTACGAGTACTCGTAACTAAACTCCGTACACAGCCATGCAAACGATAGGGAGGCAGGTCATGGAATAGGTAGGTAGGTAGGCAGGCAGGTAGGCAGGAAAGAAAGGGACCCTTGTTTCAGCCAAGGACTACGGGCCGCGCTTGACGATAAACGGGCATATCTACGAAATAGACAAAGTGACAGGAACAGTTACCCTTAGCCCCGGATCTCTAACACGATTCTAGTTAGATAGCATGAGATGGCCGTTCGTGGGGTTTGGCTGTGTGCTTTTCAGCTCTGTTGGTGCCCGCGTTGCTGTGCTCCCTATGTACATACATGACAGGACATGAGTTATCGTGCCGACGCAGCTTGGCGCGCGGAGACGAGCATCCGGGACGACGTGCGTTAATTGGGAAGTTGCTTCGTTAATTAGAAATGTATCAAGCTGAGGAATAGGAAAGGAGAGAAAGAGAGAGAGAGACGCCAAGTGGAAGGTTTGTAAGTGAGGTATTACGTACGATCACGCAATCTTGGTCGAAACCAGCATCATATACGCTAAACCTGTCTGTCTGGGAGCCAAAGTACGACTTATACGAACGAAACAAGTGGCTGCGTGTCACCACCACGACGCCGAGGGCGGGGGGAAAAGCATTCCCGTTATCTATCTTGGTTGCCGCATCGAACGATGCTGCTGCTGGCTGCTGTAAATAAATACCCTTGCTGTCGCGACTTGGGCTGGGTTGGTTGTTTTCCTGTTTGCTCTTCATACTTATTCCCCTATACATACCTCCTACCTTGAGTCGCATACCCTACTCTACTTACCTAGTCTTTACTGTATAATCCTGTTACAACCTGTCTCACCTGCTTCTTTATACGTGATACGACCTTCGCCAATAGCAAGAGAGTGAACCTATCAGGCCATGGCTCCCACTGCCCTCGCCCCCGACTCTCCAGTCGCTTCCGTGCAGAGCCTGAAGGCTCGCGTAACGACCGTCGACCGGGCCATCTTCCCCGACGGACTCAAGACATCAGGTACGACACCAACACATGCCTGAATAAGACATATCGTCGCTGACACAAAGCTCAGGTCAACACCCGCCCTTGTACGACAAGATCTACCCATACAGCGCATTCCCCAAACACATCGAGGGCCCGACCGTATGGCGGCCGGAACACTACGCCGAGCACCCCGAGCGCTGGGTCCACCAGTTCTCCGAAGCCGAGGTCGCGGAGATCTCGCAAGCCGCCGATAACTTCATCACGTCCGAGCTGCCCATCACCGGCATCACGAAGCAGAACTTCCCCTTGCCCGCGCTGGAGAACAAGTTGGCGGCTATGCGCCGGGAGCTGTTGAATGGCAAGGGCTTCATGCTGTTTAAGAAGGGTATTCCCGTACGGGAATGGGGTAATTATAAGTCGGCTGTTGCGTATTTCGGACTGGGTGTGCATATTGGCTACCCGATCTCGCAGAACGTGAGTTTGCATTTTCCTCTTGTCTTGGTTCCAAGAATACTCTGCTGGTTCGAACTGGGCGCTAATGGAGACTGTTTGTAGAGCAAGGGCCATATTCTTGGACACGTCCAAGATCTTCAAGCAGATGTCACCAAGATTGATACCGTGCGCATCTACAAGACAACTGCTAGACAGGTAAGCATTCCGACCATTTTATACGTACCGGTATTGAATTCTAACATCCTCTGCAGGCTTATCACGCCGATGAATGCGACATCGTAGGCCTTCTTTGCATCGCTCAGGCCCTATCCGGCGGAGAGTCAGACGTAGCCTCGATACACTATGTCTGGAACATCCTACAAGAGGAGCGTCCCGACGTCGCCGAGTTGCTCACACAGCCGATCTGGTACTTCGACCGGAAAGGAGAAGTTTCAGAAGGCGAGGATCCATATATCCGCGGCGCAGTCTTCTACCTAGAGACTCCAGATGAGGCGAACCCGGACCGCGAGCAGCGCGTCTACTGCAAGTGGGATCCGTACTATGTGCGCAGTCTGCAGCGATTCTCAGACGCCGGCATCATCCCTCCGTTATCTGCAGCCCAGGAGGAAGCCGCTAATCTCCTCGAGGCAATCTGCGAGCGCGTCAAGCTGCACATGATTCTCGATGTTGGCGACATCCAGTTGGTTTCCAACTCACATACTCTCCACGCCCGCACCGCGTACACCGACCATCCGGCAGACAGCGGTATGCCCAGACGCCATCTCATGCGCCTCTGGCTCTCGGTACCCCAAAGCGAAGGCGGTTGGCGGTTGCCGTATTGGGATGCAGATGAGAAGAAGCGTGGCGGTATTCAGGTCAATGAAACCGCGCCGGTTGCCAGACTTGAGGGTGACTAAAGGGTTCGCTCCTGAACATGTGGTTTCAGCTTTTGGATTTTTCGGTGTTAGTTAGCGTGTTGGCGTTGATTTTGGTGTCTTTTTAATGAGGCGAGAAGATACCGAGGGAAGTAGGAGGCATTAACGCATTACGATTGCTGTGTTATCGCCTCATCATTCCAGATGCCTATTCGGGTTTTTGTTCGCTGTTGCAACTCAGCCAAGTGGTATTATGATATGCGACGGTCGAGCTGCAACTTGGATTGTCGAACTTGTATCCCGTTCTAAGTAGTCAAAGATGCTCAACGGCGAATAAAACGGATTTTCAAATGAGTACTTGACCATAAAGCAGTGAAACGTTCTATTCCATTTCAAACTGTGATATCAAGACTCTCATCGGGCCTTTGGAGTTGCTGCCGCCGTCTCTGTGCTCAAGCCTGTCGTCCGGCACGCACCAACGTACGGATTACGGGAGGTCAATTGGCAGCCTGTGTCCCCTACAGTTGACTGCAGGCTGCTGGGACTCAACCACCACACATGGGATGAGCGGGTTGGGCCCTACCATGCCTCTTTTTTCTGGTCCCTCCTTGCGATTTGCAGAATCATGCGATTGATGCCGTGTGATGGCATGGCAGCCAAAATCAAATCTCTGTCATATTGTTGTAGGTTGAGAATGCATGAATGGATTTTCATACGCATTCTTCATTGATGCACAAGGCGTGGTGCCGGTGATGCTAATGCACGTCGAGAAGACATGCGTGGTGACTGGAATGATCATGGCGTGGTGTGGAAAGCCGTGTAGAAACGGTCATGAGTTTGTTGAGCCCACAAACGTTGATTATGTGATACGCTTGGTAGACAGATATCCTTACTAGATGCATATGCATCTTCAAATTGCTACTAAACAATATATGACGAAATGCAGGCTGGACCCTTAAGCTGACCCACCCAATTCTACGGAGATGATGTAGGTAGACGTCGGCGACACCTTTCTACCTACAACACCATTTACTCTACCACACAATATTTCCGAGCCTTCATTTACAACCTACAAAAATAAACAATTACTCACCTAGCACGCAAAGCAAACAGATTCGTGGCACAAAGGTGTGTAGTTTGTTCGGTTGCGTGATGGTATAAGCTCTCCGACTCACGACGGCTGCACCGCGCCCCCCCGGAGCTCACAATGGACGCCCCGCCAGTCAAGCTCTCGGAGCTTCTCCGACACCCCGACGATCTGGACAAGCTCGCGACGCTGAAGCAGGAATTCACGCGTAAGAAGGCCGCAGTTGACTCGCAACTGCGCGGTGGCCTGCGCGATCAATTAGAGATCACCCAGTCCGGCATGAACGGACTCACCGATGGCCAGAAGACGATCCAGATCATCCGCGACGAGATGATGAAGATTGATACTTTATGTTCGGAGTCCCAGAATATGATCAAGGATTTCGCGAGCATAAATATTGTTTCGCAAGCTCACCGAAACTTCGTCGCCGTCGAGACTATGGTCCACAACCTCCAGACCTTCAACGATCGTCTTCACAGAATCGAGCTTATGCTCCAAGAGGATTCGCAAGACCTCAAAAACATGCCTAATTTATTACGAGTACACTACGAGCTTACGCAACTACGTAATATCCGCGACGATGCCATGGAGCAAATACAACGAGCCGAAGACCGCAGTCTACAGGCAACCTTAGAAGATTATTTCTCGAAACTAGACGACGCAATCGCATGGTTTGATCATCATTTCGACATAGTTGCTCTGGATATGATCAATCTTGTTTGCGACGAGGATGAAGGAATCGTTGTTCGTCTTGCTATCATCGTCGAAGCTGAAGAGAAGAGCGATCAGCGGGTAGAGGCCCTACAGGAGGCTCTGAAAGACCACAAGGAGATGGCAACTCGATTCCAGAGCATTACCGACGGCGCAAAGAAAGTAAGAGGCTACAAGGGCCGGTTCTTAAAAGCCATACGAACAACCTGCGAAGACCGACTGGACATAGCCAGGCAGAAGTTCCTGGATGATCCGACAGTGCTTGCCGATTCGATGAAGTGGTATTTCAACTACCTAAATGCCGTGAAGCAAGGCATGGTACATCTGATGCCTAAGAAATGGAAGATTTTGAAGACAATTGGTAATATATACCACCAACTAATGCACGACCTCTTGATCGGCTTGATAGAAAGTCCGGAGACAAGTTCGGCTCATACGTTAGAGATCATCAATTGGCCTGAAAAGTACTACAAGAAGATGAAGCGACTGGGTTTCGCTGAGGAGGACCTACGTCCGCATATTATCGACAATAGGGAACAGGAGCTGGTCAAGGACTTCCGCCAACTCATTATCAAGTTCCTCGACGAATGGATCGAGCGCATCTTCGCTCAAGAGCGACGCGAGTTCGCCGATCGAAATGTCGAGGGTTCTAACTTGGATATGGATGAATATGGCTATTTCCGGACTCGAAACCTGGTCGATATGTGGCGTATGCTCCGAGAGCAAATCGACGTTGCCGGGAACTCCCAGAGAACCGATGTCGCCGAGGGTGTCGTTGATGTTATGTTCCTCCGACTCCGCAGTCGACAGCAGACCCTTCAAAAGATGCTCGAGGAAGAAGCGACTAAATACGAAGATGATAGAGAGGCTGACCTCGATGGTTTCCAATCATTGCAAGACTGGCTCGTCGCTACTGCCAACGACCAGATGGCATGCATTGACGATAACGAAGAGGACGGTCGCCTCGCCTACCTTTCTGGTTTCAAGCAGAAGTTTGAGCCTTTCGTCACGCCACAGTTCATGGAGCACGCGGAATCCGAGATGAACTTACTACGGGATGGCTATGTTGATCTCAGTACCTGGTGCATTAACAAGTTTACTAGACTGGTGATCTCGGTGGATTTCAAAACGGTAATGACATCCATCTTCACGCCCCGCTGGTACGAAACTATGGCCATGAAGCAGATGATTGTAACATTCGAGGAATACCTCGGTGATTACCAACAAGTGCTTCACCACTCCCTAGTGGATATCTTTGTTGAGATCTTCGCGGATGAGCTCCTCGTCCGCTATCTCATGTGCGTGCGCAACAAGGGCGCGAAATTCAAGCGCAGCGACCCTTTCACAGACAAGATCTTCAACGACATTTCCACTGCCTTTGATTTCTTCCGCTCGCTTCCCAACCCGGACGTCAGCAGCACCATTACCCAAACCTGGCGCGTCACCGAGTACTTCCTGCAGCTTCTCACTACGGAGAAAGAAGCCGTCGCCGACGTCTTCCAGGACTTCAAGTCCCGCTACTGGGACTTGCATATCACCTGGGTCGAGGCCGTGCTCAGGGCACGCGACGATTTCGAACGCAGCATGTTGAACGCGGTTAAGGCTCGCGCCGCCCAGATGGATGTGGTTAGAGGCCCAGAGACCATCATGGGCAAGGTGAAATAGAAACGGCTTTAGTACTTCCTTAATTGTGTGATGACAAGTTTAGCCTGGCATAGCAAGCTTTGATTCCCTCCCGTAATGATACCTTTGTATAAGTCCTAATACCGTTTTCTGAGTCTAAGGATACACACCGCTGGCGTCTGTCTGTACGTACCCACATGAGGATTAGTTGTTGATGGAAGATTAATTGAAGAGCATGGCGTTTGCAGTATTGTGTTGATTTTGCTACGTGTTTACGTGAAATTATGACTGTGACTACCTCAATGTTATCATACTTTAAGGGGGTTCTCTGAAGTGGCCACCCCTCAAGCGCACCAATGGCTATCTCCTTATTACTCTATGCTCCCACTATACCAAAAGCTCATCTGGACTTCGACCACCACATACTGACTTAATTCTATGAGGTAGCATAGGTCTACAGTTTCTAGATTGGTGTAAACCCCTGTCGGTGACCGAATTGCAACCCGAGGGTAGTCAAGGAGATCAGTGAGCCATCGACGGCTAGCGCTCAGATTTGGAAAATGCCGACTTCCATGCCATCCGTGTCATTTGTGCCAACCAGCTCCCTGATAAGTTGGATCAGGTTGTTTATATGCAGCCATACCAGATCAACGAGTCGGTCCGATCCGTTGATACGTATTTAGAACACAAACTTTCAGGGACCATACGTATTTCGTCTTCATGGGGCCATGTTTTGAGCCTCGACAACTCTTTCTAGAGACCAATCCCATACCAACATTCGGGTTTATGTCGCTGTCTTCGCATTTGTGGCATGTGAAGTTATCATGATCATAACATCGGGGAACAGACGCAGAGACTGACGTAGAAGACGGGGCCTCCAGTTGGTTTTTATGATGTTTGATCGGCCTTTGTGCTTCCCCAGGACGAATGAAGATGTTTATAAACAAGTAAAGCTCCTGCTGTGATCAGGGACGACAGGCATGCTTCGGGCTTCACTGGTTCATGTGCAACGGTTCCTCTGGTAGGGCGTTCAACCTGAGCCATTCAGATCCAGACACCACATGAGGTCCCCGAAGCTTCGGGCTTCTGTGCGAGTGACATGGAATCCAAGTCGATCGAAGTTCCTGTTTGGACGCCAGCTTCAAGCAGGCATGAGGGCAACCTTTAGGCCAACATTGACATTCGAGTCATCAAAAGAAAGCCTCGTGAAAGGTCCGGCCTAGCGAGCGACCATGCGCCTCCTTTCACCTCGAGATGTAAGTACATCGCCATCTCCGGACTTCAGCAGGCCAGACGTGATACCAGAGAAGGTTTCTCGCGGTTAATGACACAAATCGATCGGCCTCCCCTGTGACACGTGTAAGTGTTCGGTTGGTACTCATGAGGATCTTGATCGGGTAGCATTCACGAATGTGGTGATGGGCTGCTACAGCTGAGTATCAAGGGAACCGTCCGGACCTAGCTAGCCTGAGCGCACGAAAGCATGTCGCGTGCAACTCCTTCTGCAACAAGCCTTATCATGCATATCCCTCGTATACGGCCGAGGATGTCTCCGAGGACTGGACGCACAGACTGCAGACTGACTGCAACGGCAGCAGAAGAAGAAAGAAGAAAGCAACCACAGCGTTAGCTCTATCGGGCATAAGAATGTAGGCAGAGCTGTGCACGGCGTGCTGCTGAACAGGGCTGGCTTGGTCCGGTATGTATGTAACTCGCGTGAGCTGTGCCTTGCGGCTTACTTTATCAGCTCGATAACAAAAGCGGTGAGAATGGCTTTGCGGTGGTCACAGAGCCTGGGACCTCATGCGGCCGCCTCTGGCATCCCTCATGTTTACCCCAGACTCGTTTCATATGTCGCTGTTGCTGTGATGATGGTGCAGATGCAACAGTGGGTGGACGCCCAGGACATGGCCCCGACCCAGAAACCGGGATCAATCAGGTTCGACGACGAGGTTTAGCCTCTTGGATTTTTCTACCCCTTAGAGTACATCTAAATGAGAAGCTCACCGTCGTGTAGCTATATGAAGGAGCACACATACTGAGTCATGGCGAGTCATGACGAGTCGTGATGAAACTGGACGTCGATGCGGGAGGCTCCCAGATCGATATAAGCTAGGTGACAACTGTGTTTTATGGGAGCTCCAAGCTGTCTTGGCATGAGTAGAAGTCAACACCTCAAACACCATAGCTTTCTATTCAATGTTCCATGCAAAACAGAGCATTTCCTGGGCTCCGTATCCGGCAGACTGATGAGAGGGAACGGGATGAAGTATCCGTGCTGGTTAACAGACAGAGCCGGTTAAGGTAACGGAGGCGCTGTCTATATGCCCGTATGCCATATATATGCAGGTACCGTAGTTTATGTGTTTGACGAAAGTTCACTGTGCCTCGATTCGCACTGCGGTTTCAGGTGCTGCCAGGTGGGCATCGTAAGGGGCCAAGTGGCGAGAGGCGTGCTTAGCGGCGCGCTAAAAGTCTAACCCCCGTCTCACTCGCAATGACCGTGGTTAATGAGTGCTTTTCTTTCCGATCAACCGGCTTTGTTGCTGACGCTGACGCTTCACACCTGCGCTTTCTACCACTTTAACCTGCCGGGTACTTGCTTCACGACATCTCGACTTCTCTAGGAGCTGGCCTAAAATAACGTACTGGTAGTGTAATAATTACCAATAATTACCAAACACTGGCGAATGTGAAGCCTTTTGCCTTCGAATTTGTTGGAGACCTCACGCCCTGCAGCGTCAGGAACGGTGAACCGCACGCACGCATCACCCCGTGCTCGCAGCGGCCCCCCCTTCGTGTGTACCTGTACTTGTACTTGTAGGCAGCTATCCACTTTTTTTTGCCAACTCTCCAAATTTCCATCCATTCCTTTCGCATTTCATACTCCATCGTCATCATCCATCGCCATTCTCATCACCATCATCACTTTTACTTACTCAACTCGACCGCTCTCATCCCGGCCGCAACCCGCTCTTAACCGCCGTTCCGTGTCTTGACTGCTGAGAAAGGGGGCAGACTCATCGAGGGCACAGCATAATTGAAGAGGAAAAAGAAAGAACAGAGCAGCTACCTACACTATTTATCCACTTAGGCACCTACTTGTATTCCGTACTTGATCCAAGGTAAGGTGCCCGTCAATGAATTGATCGATTTGCTTCCCTTGCTGTACCTCCATAACACGTGCATGGTGTACCGGCGCCGACATCCCTGGTTGAGCACAACCGCGCACCCTCTACATACGCGCCCCCCCAAACAGCTCCAGCGCTGGCTTTGGCTTGACGTCTACATTCCCGAACCGTTTCTCACATCCTTTCCTTTTTTCCTCGTTTAAAGAAGTTCTTTTAAAATAAAAATAGAAATAAAATCTCACTCTCTCACTCTCTTACTCATTCACACTCACTCACTTCTCCTGTGTCGGCGACCAGCCCTCGGACCACCGTTGACCAGACCTGTTGCTTGGCCCTGCATAATCCCGCCCAACACCACTGTCGAACGCCTTCAGAGCTACACACCCTTTGCACTACCTAGCGATCCAATGGAGGCCTAACAGCCAGTGTAGACCCGAAGTTTGAATCACGCTCGAGTAGGACGCCCGTCAGTCACTATGGATAACAATGGCACGCATGCCAAGAACGAGAAGCCAGATAGCGATGCCAGGTCCAACGACAACACCCCGACTACTACCGTCGATACACCTATCGATACCAATAAGAGCCCCAGAAAGAGGCGCAAGGTGAATCATGGTACGCCAGCTGCTGTGCAATACTGCCAAAATTCTCCCATTCATTCCCCTGATGTCTTCTAACCACCCCTCCCCCCCTGGTCGTCGCCGCCACCATCGTATCTGTCCGTCTTGTTTCTCTCCGTCGCATGGGCTAATCTTGGTCGCGCGTTCCTACAGCCTGCGTATACTGCCGCCGATCTGTAAGTCCTCATCCAAATAACAACCTTGCTCGACGCGATCCTCAGCTTGTCTCTATTGGCTCCACGTCTACGCATATCTGCGCCTGTGCCTGTGCGAGGGACAAAGCTATCACTCGCTCGCTCGTCTCGCTCTCGCGACCCCCCCATGTCCTATCACCGGGGTCTTTGCGAGTATCGTCAATCGCGCGTGATGCGCCTGGCTTGGCTCGTGTTTTTCAAATCCCTCATTCGTTCGATGGCCTCGCTGACCGCTGTCTCCACGATTCTAGCATATGACGTGTGATCTTGTATGTAAGATCAGTTCCTCTCTGCATTGCGTCAATGGCTGAGAGCGACAGCTCCCATCTGCATATGTCGAGATTGACTAGGGACCAACTCCCTTGAACAGGACAGACCATGTACGAGATGCGTTAAGCGCAACATTGGCCATCTTTGTCATGATGAACCCAGGGATCCGGATGCAAAGAAGCCCAAGGGCTCCAATCCTGCATCTGCACGTGACGAATCAGACAGCCGGACTGAATTGTCGCGAAGTTCAATAGATCAAGGTACCAATGCGATGGTACCACCCTTTGATTCTACGAGGCCCCCTCAAGGGACCAAGTCGGGGTTTGGCCCACTCGGCCAGGGCAACCACCTACTTGTGTCACCGAACCCAGTCTCTGACCTGCAGGCCAATACCTCTGGTAACAGTCTGAACCAATGTTAGTCCCATGCGCTCCTTTATGACCGTTTATATTGTAGGCTGACCTCGCAGTGGCTGCTTCCCCTGATGCATGGCTAACCACGCGAAACCAATTCCACGACATGCACCACTATAACCCCCAGTATATGATCCCGCAGGAAGTCACTCATGAATTCAATCTCCTGAATGACTTTCTTAACACGAGTCTACTAGATGAGGGTGGAGTTCTACCGGATGACCAAAGTTTCTTGTATAGGAGCAACCCGTCACAACCTCCGTCCGGACAAGCAGATATGGTAGGATTCTTGAGTGGCAACGCCTTGCCACTCAGTGCAATGGAGGCAGGCTCCATGCTCCCACCCCCGGCAGACCGGGCTCAGGGGATTCAGAGACCGAAAAGTGCTGCACCGCCGGATAAGACGCGGGAGTTCTATCTCCAAGCCGCGGATCCGTCCGGCAACGACACACCCGAAGCTCGCATGCAGCGAGTCCTGAAGGCCAAGTACGATGCCGGCATGCTGAAGCCTTTTAACTACATTAAGGGGTATGCTCGGCTTTCCAGCTACATGGACGGACATATTGCGCCTGCGTCCAAACAGAAGATTCTGCGGCAATTGGATCGCTTTCGCCCCAAGTTTCGTGAGAAGGTACAAGGACTTACCGATATGGAACTTGTCTATGTCGAAATGTGGTTCGAGAAGTCCCTGATGGAGTACGACCGAGTCTTTGCGTCCATGGCTATCCCGGCTTGCTGCTGGAGGAGATCCGGTGAGATTTTCAGGGGAAACAAGGAGATGGCGGAACTCATACATGTTCCTGTAGAGATGTTGCGAGACGTAAGTGATTTTCACGCACACCTCGTGATGGCGCTAACGAGTTGTTCTGGCTAGGGCAAAATATCCTTACACGAAATCATGACTGAAGATTCCCTCGTTCGCTACTGGGAAGAGTTCGGCACCATCGCTTTTGATCCAACACACGATACCCTCCTGACAGCGTGCGCCCTCAAGAACCCGGACGACCGCTCCAACTTCCCTGTTATCAATTGTTGTTTCTCCTTTATGATTCGCCGAGACGAGCATAAGATGTAAGTCTGAATATGAGCTCAATTCTAGATTTGAATGATTGCTGATAGCTGGTGACCTTGACAGACCCAGTCTCATTGTTGGCAACTTTCTGCCACATGATCCTTCCAATGTGTAGGGTCATGTAGCCCCTACCGTAGGAGTGCATAACAAAGGATTTTTTGGATCAAGGTTAGAGAAGGGGAAATAGCTGTTAGGGTCAAAATAACATTGAATATTGGATACACATTATCGTGATGGTGACGATCCATTGCACACATTGTTGATCCGTGATGTTCGTAAGATGCTAATTTTGTCATTGGATTCCAGTGTTACCAACAACAAAAAGCTTCGTGCACTTGCACTGCGGCCCCCAACCAACAACCTGAGCATTTGCATCCTATGTATGTGAAGCCTGATAGGTATCTGACAGTCACGATGTCTAGTAGCAACGACAGGATCTTCCGCCCCTTTGTGTTCAGTTGGTTTGATGGATAGAACCAAGCCAACATGACCTGTCCGCGTCTGGCGCTCCATGTTTCCAACCATCCATCCACCTTCCTCCGTGCTAATTTCAGTTCAAACTAGCTCTGGCCAAGCCTGGATCATATGTCGAAGTGCATATCCACGCCTGGTATGAAACGTGAACATCCAGCAGGAGGCGTTTCAATGTGACCAGAAAAGCACAGCGTGCCTACCAAGGGGCACAGTGCTCATGCTCGTTAGCTGTCCACCGGTGTCAATCTATCTTTCCCAGAATGCTGCTATCGTTGAAGGCTCTTTCCTCACGGCGATACTCCCAGCCGACGTACGAGTACTTGGAAGGTGAACACGATCGGAGTAGGTAGTCGCGAATCGGACTTCTGAGTCATTTGTGCGTGCCGTGCCTACCTTGAGTTTAGCTAGTACTGTACAGTGTCCGGCACCAACGACTTTTAGAGTTTGCAGGTCTGAATATTTCCGTGTACTCCGTGCGCTGCAGGTGCGTGTGTGTGGGTGAAAGTCCAAGTGACATCGAGATGGCTGCTGCAAGCTGTTAGAACCTGAGGTCCGATCTTCTATCACAGACGACGCTGCAAAACATCTACGACGGCTGCCTACATATTGAGCTTGCAATCCTCGTCCGACTTCACACCTTGAACTGTACATCTGCGGCTATATCTCAGCTACGGCTAGATAAACACGAGATCGTGAGACGAGGATAGATGTCGGATAGTAGGGACAAAAATAGAAAGCCTCTGCGCTGCGGCTAACCGGTCCAATTTGCTCTGTTCCCAAGCTACTGGCATCTTCGGGATGAGAAGTTCGCCATCATGCAACACTTCCGCAAGACATCCACGGCTAAGAGCAAAGGCGATCAAGTAGTTGACGCTGCCATCCGTGCGTGAAGGCTTTTCATTTGTCCTCTGTGCCAAATGGCTTGCGCTGATCGTTCCAGAATTGTCTAGCCGGCTTCGCGGCCAGTCCTTTGACACGATTCTGGGGTCCAATTTGCGAGACCTGAATGAGCAGATAGAGAATCAGATACACGCTCTCAAACCTCTTAGCTCGCGCTTTCTGAAGACCCAACAGCTTGATCAGTTGAATACGGTCGGCCTCGGTCTCTGGAACTGGTGTACACAGGGAATGAGACGTGACGACGATGATGCAGAACCTACAAGAACAAGATTCTTCTGTCTTGTACGAGTTCTCTCGCTATCGATGCTAATCTTGGCGCAACGAGGCAATTCTCCTGATTCGAGACCTATGATTATCCACCTTGAGCGTCTCGCTATAAAGACTGGTCGATCCTGCATTGGTATATGCCATTTATCCCAAGATCGGAACTGGTATTGAATGACTGACCAGCGTAGCCAATAATGAACTTGAATTTGCTCTTTGGGCCCTGCAGAAAGCCGCCGAATACAACGGACTGCTGCAGAATCTGCCGGACTCGCCATCGGAAGAGTCACTCGCATGTAGCTATTTTGAGGTCGAATACTCAACGCTTCGTATCGTATTGGCAAGTGCCACATCAAACACGAAGTTTTACGCTTGACTAATCCATGCTTAGGCCTGGAAAGAAGACCGCATGGATGTCGCCGAGCATCTGTATGCCAACATCGAGAAACTAATCCATACCACTAATACAGAATCAGTTGAGAAGCTTGCCGATGCTCTAATCGAGATTGGAAGAGATCTTGCTGGGAAGAAGAATAGCACTCTGGCACTCAAATGGATGGAGAGAGCATATGATCTCATCAATGGCCAAGATATCGCTCAATTGTCCAGAGACGCCATCGAATTGAGACTCGCCATCTCTCAAGCTCTCATCCAAGTCTACCTAGAAGTAGGGACCCCTGAGACCATAGAACGAGCCGAAAACCATGTCGCCTATATTGAGAACGAAGTGGGAAACAAGCTCGTTGTTCTTCTTTTTCGGGCCGAGATTCTGCTTCGTTCCCCGGATGAGGTGTTCGACAGCAAGGGATATGCCGATATCTTACGTCGCATGATGAAAACAGTCGACATAACCGATTCATCCTTCAAGCTTATTATACACCATATCCGAAAGCTCGACGAGAAGAATCATCTTGCCGCCATTTCTGTTCTTGATGAGTTCTTGAGGACCTGCATACTTGCTACTTTACGAGAGCTGTGGATCGATAAAGCTATCATCCTGCTCACTCACATGACAGTTCGCGATGGGTCTCCCGAATCCCTGAAAGCTCTTGGTACAGTGTTCGATCAAGTTGAACCCAGCATGGGAAAACCATTATCGGCAAATACTGCGGCCGGAATCCAAGCGGTTCGTCATGACAGAGAATTAATACTGAAGTGTTTCCAAGACTAACTTCTTGACAGTTGGTATGCAAAAAGGCGGATGCTGAATTCAGCCAGGACCAGTTCGACTTGGCTACAAAGTGGTGCCAATTGGCCCTGCATTCAGCACTTGAGAAGTCTGGTGAGTCGAATGCTGCAAAAATGACCAGGTCAGTCCATTCAGAATCAATCTCGTGGATGTACGCAGTGTGATGCCGACATAGGTCTAGGAAACTGTTACTTTGTGCCATTCACCAAAACAATCTGTCCACCGCTAGTGATATTTTGCAGACGATGAACGAAACCACTTTGAAAGAACCTATGTCAGCCTATCTGGCTTTCAAAGTCGCCTTGAAACAAGAAGATACGGACGGTGCCCTGAGATGCTTAAAGCTGGTCAGTGATGCTTCGGTCTCCGA
Source organism: Xylariaceae sp. X167 (assembly GCA_028637775.1). Taxonomy (NCBI): domain Eukaryota; kingdom Fungi; phylum Ascomycota; class Sordariomycetes; order Xylariales; family Xylariaceae; species Xylariaceae sp. X167. The sequence continues at coordinate 37,600 of JAJFDK010000058.1, read as the reverse complement.
CCCCCAATTCTTGTTTGCATGCTGCCTCGAGGCGCAAAAAGCGCAGGACAAGATTACGACCATCGAAGCTTTGAGACATATGATCGACATCAGCGAGTCTATTCCTCCGTCGTCTATTCACCTTCCAGCTCTGTTGCGAGCCCTCATACGTCTTGATGTATCTGTGCTGCATGACGAGAAAACAACGGGCATCGATCAGGGGTCACTGGTGGGGGATATTTGCCATATTTTCAAAACAGGTATCCAAGCATCCAGTTCATGTTCATGAATTTGCAGGCCTAACTGATTCGTCTAGTTGTAAGCAAGATACAGAAAGATCGACAAGATGGTAAGAGGGAGAAATTGTTCAATATTGACGAATTAAACTGGTTTTGCAAGAATGCTTACAACCTTGGGTTGGAAAACTCGCTGGTCTGGGAAGCACGCCATGTTGTTTCCGTTCTGGAGTCCTCTCTCGCGATAATGTCGAGTTACCCTCCAGATATCCCGGCCGAAGCGGTTGCTGATATCTCATTACGCGGCCTATTCTGCAACTTTATGGCGGCTACGGTGCTTCTCGCCCTGGCCCGTTCCGAAGACGACATTGAACGGCGACTACAGGACTATCTCAACATGCGCGGCCATGTACAGCAGTTTTACGAAGGGTTAGAAGCGAGACTAGAAGCTCTGGACGAAGTATTAAGAAATGATCTCCAGTCGAAGCTCTCAACGCTCCTAGTCTTTGAGTTTGAAGGGGCTACTTGCCTGAAGTCCTAGGATGACTTGAAAGGCATTATCCTCAAAGCTCAAGCAGGACGTAGCCTCTCGGCGTATCAAGCAATGGCTGATTGCATCTTGAGATGCCAATCAGTTCCAGCGCAAGGCAAGTCTTTATGACCTCAAACTATACCTCTCTTTGCGTTTCTAATGATGTTTGGTTTAGTGCTGTACCAGACACTCCGCGAACTGATTAATCAGATCTGGGCTCTTGAGCAGTTTGATTTCGAAAAGCTGGCCAAATACATGCGATGCTTGTTGAAGGTCACTCTGCCAATGGAACATAAGATCCCCTTCAACTTAATCGAGGAAATCTGTACAAACGTCAAAGAGCTGGCCGGCGTATGTTGCCTGGTACAAAAAGGAGTGGCTTGCGACGCTGGCTGATACTGATTATAGAGCGAGAAACATTTTCCACCGATGGAGCTTGAATGGATCATCATCACGGCGTTCAACCACGGTGTCGATCTATACGGCAGTCATGAAGATGAACTGAGCAGGGCCTGGATATCTCATGCCATGACGCTTGCTCATTACCTTCGCGACGGAGGCGAGATGGAGAAACAGCTACAAAACAAGTATACGAAATTGAGGTGGGATGATACTCAAGTCGGCGCAGAGTCATAGGATGCATGCAGTACCGGGAGCCGTCAACTGGTACGCAACCGGACCTGTTCGCTTGCTACTTAGTCTACACAGCTGGCTATAATAGATGAGGAACATGGACAGCTTGGAACACAGATAAGTCGCATACCTGCCTTGAAGTGGAAGTGCTCTGTTTACTGGACATGCGTTCTGAGTAACTAACTCGTTCGCAGAAATCTATCTCTATGTGTAGCAGTGATCAAAAAAGTGACGACGGTGATGGCCGTCTTATAACTTGCTATTCTCCATGGCTGCTATCCTTGCATTTTCTTGCGACAAGAATGCTTCCTGTTCCCTCGCGCTCTTATCCAAGTCCAAAAAGAGCCAGAGACCGGCAGCACTGACGAGAGACAGGGCAAAAAGGAAGTAAAAGGGGGCGCTGTTATTGCTGTGGCCGGGCGACGCATCGATGATGGCGCTGCTGACGAAGGGGCCGATGAAAGAGGACGTCTTGCCGATGATGGTGAAGAGCGAGAAGAAGAGGAATTCGTGGCCGCGCGGCGTGACGGATGAGATGATGATTTGTGAGTAGGAGTACCATTGACATACGAAGAGGCCGTAGAAGGCCTGGTAGAGCCAGATCTCCCAGACGTGATGGAAGCCGAAACTGTTTGTCCAGTTGCCAATCATGCCCCAAGCGTCGAGTAACACGATGCCGACCATGACCATGTTGAACATCATCTTGGCACTGATCTTGTAGCGCTTCTGGAGCCACCAGTAAGCGCCGATTCCGGTACCTTGGGCGACAATGCCGACGATGAGTAAGTAGGTCAGGGTCAGGGTGTCGTATGACACGACCTCGTTCTGCAGGGTTCCGATGACGGTGACTGTGGTGTTGAGCGAGTCGCCAAGAAGGAAGTAGCCGACAAGATAGATCAGGCTCTGCTTTAGATGCCAAATCTTGGTCAGGGCCTCTTTCAGTTGCCAGAAGCCGACCGTGATGATGTTCTTCCCTGGTGGGATCTTGAGTCCGGGGCGTTTCTTCTCCAAGACGAACCAAGGGATGGAGAAGACCAGCCAGACGGCGGTTGAGAAAGCAATGAGCACGCTCAGGCCCCAATTGTTAGCCTCGGTACTTTCGTTCACATGCACACCGAACAGGATGCCGACTATGATGGCGAGAATGAAAACCTCGGCGAGACTCTGGATGCAGAAGGCCGTGTTACTTAGGCGACTGCGCTCGGTCTCATCTTGGTGATCATATTCAGCTTGGCTGATCTCTCCTTCGGCATATGCACGCGCAGCATCTTTGAGGCGCGGGGTGTTGCGCGCGAGCGAGGGGAAGGCGGCGGTCCAGTAGGTCAGTGTGAGCTGGTAGCAAATGAGGCCGACGATATACAAGACGACGCCGGCCTGCCATTTTGATGGCTCATGGACGCCGAGCCAGGCAAAACCAACGCCAAAGGCGATAAGAGACCAAAGGACAAGGACCCAGCGGCGGCCGGTGCCGAAGTCAGCGTAGGAACCGATAACGATGCAGAGGGCAGCCTGGAGGGCGAAACTGATGCCGTTTGTGAGCAGGACGATGCTGTTCACATTGCGCTGCCGGCCGGCAAAGTGAAGGAGTCCCGTGTCTTCGGGGGCGGCCTGGGACACGAGGTTCTGGAAGGCGGTCGGGCCGAAGTTGAACAGGGAGAGGCCGTTGGCACCGATATAATAGAGGTACCATGACCATATCTCCCACTGGGTGGTTTCCGGGACGTCGGGGGATTGCAGGACGGGACCCTCGATGGCACGCTCTGACGCAAAGGGTTTGGTCTTGCCTGGCTCTGCATGCTGCTGGGCCCCGGGCGAGTGCGCATCTTCGGGAGTAGGAGGAGACATTCCTGGAGGGGCAATGATTAACTTTCTTTTCGTGTCTTTCGTTCGCCCGAGTCTGGCTTGGCCTTGTCTGCTCTACGGAGTACCACTACTCACTTGAAATGGCGCATAAGACCACGACCACGGCTGACCTACGGTGACCCCACGGATTGCAGATTATTGTGACAGCTGCTGTGTCACGTCCATTGCCGCAACGGTTGCTGTTGTGTAAGCCCCAAAGGCAAAAAAATTTCTTTCTCTTTGTCCTGCCTCGCCTCCCCGCCCTCGCTATTCCCAACCACCCCGGGAGCCCGGGAGATCGCTGGGAGACGATTCAGATTAGGTTAACTACGATACGGCATCCTTGTTTGAGAATGGGTGAGGCTAGTGAGTAGTTTCGGGTATCGTACGGTAGTTACAGTAGGTGTTACAAGTGTAGTGTCATCCCGTAGGCTGTAGGTAGGCTGTTACAAGGCAAGCTCACTGTACGAAATACTTGCAGCATGGCATGTCATGGCATGGCGTTAGGTATTCCGTGCTAAGATCGACATTGTGTTCCGTAGTGGACGTACGGTACTTTTCAGGAGATGTTTCGGTGCCTGGATTGCTTAAGACATGTAAGTCATCCATCCTAGGGATTCGACTGTAAGTCATCGCAAGGAACTTTACATTTTGTATGCCTAACGTAGGCAGAAGTAATACTGAAGTCGTGAAAGGTAACACCTGGTGTTTCTTTGTTTACTAGTGTTGCGCGCCGTTGCCCTTCATGACTTACGGATCAACTCAGTAACTCTTACCAACAGGCCTTAAAGTACCGTACCGCGCCGTGCCGGGTAAGCGGTAAGCAAGTCAACCTTATTGCTAGGGTGGTAAGTAAGTGAGATTTTCTTTACTTGTATGGACTTCAATTCCGCAGTCGAAGGGTCTATTGGTATAGCATCTTACTTATGATCGCCGTTGTGGTTTGGACTTTTCCGCGGCGAGGATTGGCGATGTTGTTAATTGATGGTTGATGTTGGTTGAAGGTTAGTGGATGAAGGGAAGTGCCGTCGGGCGAAGATCGCGGGCCGAACGGACGGACGGCGGACGGACGGACGGACGGGTTGGTCAGGCACGGACGGATAACATATGTACATGGTAATATGGAAGTAAGTAAGCAGAGGGTTCACTTGGACCAAGTTTGATGTGTTTTTGGTACGGAATACGGCAAGACCCTGGAATGGGATGAACGGGATGGAAGGGATGGATGGGATGAGATGAAACGGCGTGGCTGCGTAGGCGATGACCGAGTCGCGATGGTAAGTAAGCTGGGTTGTTGCAGTTCAAGGTGAATGGATGTACGGTACGGAGTTAAGGGTTGGGGATGTTGTTATTTTGAGAGTCTGGATTAATAATTATTTCTGTGGAATATAGTGAAGTTCCCCTGAAATCTCGTCAGGGACGGACTTGGACCAGGAGAACGTCGTTGTTCCTGATACGGAGGATTTGCGGCGTTGAATTTCTGTTTTGCGATTCCGACGAGGGACGGAATGTGGTTTTCTGTTACAGGTGTATGTATGTATGGAATATGTAGGTGAGATAAAGGTGAGAAGTGAGCGCTAGGGAAATGAAGACGATGGAAGTCAGCAGAGACGGTTTCGGATATTTCGAGAATGTTTTGATGCGACGACGATGTGACTTACAAGCAGACAGAAACCCCATAACTTACAGATTACAGATAAGAAAGAAAGAAGTTCCCGTTTCCTAAAATAATTACGCACATATTCCGCACTTACTTACATACATACATTCTGCTGTAATCCGTACATACAGACTGACAGACAGACAGAAGACACATAATCCGTAGACATGTCGACGTGTTGGTTTCGCTGCTTGCTCGGCTGGTATTCGGCCGTCGTGACGGAATAAAGAACAGAAATCTAGCGACGGATAGGGCCTAGCGAGAGGCGCCATCTCCACTTCGTCCCGCCCCGGCCCCCGTCGATAATGCAGGCTGATCGCAAAGAGATGCTTGTTTTGATTCCGCGGTAGGTACCTTCACCTGCCATTCCGTATTTCTGTACGGGTTGAATACGGATGGAATACGGGCAGTTTTTTTTCTTTTTTGTTTTCTTTTTTTTTTCGGAATATTCTGTATCCTGGTATGATGCGATGAGATGGGTTGCGATGCGATTCTCGCATGATTCCTTGTAATTCTTTGAGACTCTTTTACTCAGAGGTATCAGAATGAGTGCTGCCTACAGCGACTGCACGATCTCCAACGGCAGGAGATAAAAATAATTCGTACCTTTTGGATTAGTGAGCGAGACATAGCCATAGCTAGCCATACTACGCTACGCTGTCTGGTTGAGTCGAGTTGCCGTTACCGGCGTGTGTGAAAAAAAGAGTCGCTGCTGCGCTTAACGACGATGTAAGCCCTTAATTCACGGAAATGGTTAGCTTCGCGGTAGGATTTTGGGTGTTTCCGTTTTCTTGTTTCTGATGTGGGAAGTCTCTTTTTTTTTTCTTTTTTTGAATCTCGATGGGCGATCACTACCGATGGGAGGATTGGGTTGACTTGGGATCTTTTTGGTGTGAATCGTCGTTTTCTGTAACTGGCGGTAATTGCTCGAGGCTTAGTTGACGATCGTAGGCAAGTCATTTCAGTAGTTGGCAGTTTAGTTTAGTTGATGGGAACTATCTGTTAGGCTGGCTTCATGCACGATATCACAGTTGTCACCAATTGTTTCTTTCTTTTCTTGATCTGAATCTGATAACTCTTGTGTAATGGTCACCTGGTCGTCGCATAGGATGGTATCCACACGTGCTGAGGGTGTATGGAGAAGAAGAAGAAGACGAAGACGTTGGGACGGCAGGCTAATAATAACAATACAGATCTCACATGGGGGATGTCAGTTACTACTACGACTGCAGTTCAATACTACGGAACACTGTCAAGGTAACCCTTCTCCGCAAGTAACAGAAAGAGAGAGAGAGACTCGCATCCCTTGCTTGAAGAGGATAGGGTCACAAGCGCCGTCATGCTCGTAAATACGTATCTCTCGGTCCCGATGGTGGGCAGCAGGGGAGAAATGGGGAAATAAAGACTGTCGATCCGGAAGCGCGTCAGGAGGAATAAGGACGGCAAGGAAGGAGGCAAAATACATACGGTAGGTAGGTAAGTAGGTGAGAAAATAAGGGGATATTTGCACTTAATGGTTGACTTATAGGTTAAGCGACGTTAAGGGCTTACTGGTATTATTGAAGAGGCGTCTCTTCTCTTCTTGTATGAGTTGCGCTAAGACGACGGGTGGCTTGATGGATCGAGATGCTTGTTCAATGGTCTAGGCATCTTTGGCTGTCGACTGGAGATACTGAGGGGAGACTCTCTCTCACTGTTGAACAGGTTGTGTAGTTGACTTACCAGTTACGAGACATACTACACAGCAACTCACGAGTTACAACAGTCTGGTGTCTGCTACACTGCATGGCACCCTTGGCATCTCTGGGGTCAGCCATGTGCTACCTCGTAGACGAGCTCGGTAACACGACGACGGCCGAGGAGCGTCTATTGGAGAAATAGAGACGCTTCTGTTCAGAAACGGTGGTTAATGGCTGACTTAAGAGATTTGGTATCTCCGGTCAGACGCTCTTCTGAATTGGGACATACGAATCATTCCTTAACAATGCTCAACGGTCTTCTGTTCCGTCGTGTGATGTAATTCAGGTACACGTTAACAGGGACGTTAAGGGCTCCATTCGGACGGTCAATCTGTCCGTTTATCTGATCCTTTATGACGGGGGACATGTCATAACCCAGGCAGAATCGGAGTTGTAGGTAACTACGAGTAACTACTTTACTTCCTGTCTTTCTTAATTCGTACCCTGCTCAATTTTCCGTTTAGCGCGGTTGTCAGTCAGACTGCGAAGCACGAGAGCATGCGAGCACGAGCACGAGCATGAGAACAGAGCTCAACTGCTTCAACACGACCATCCCTCACCTGCTGTCTTCGAAACCCATCCCAACCGCCAAGTTTCCCAATATAGGAACTTTGTTAGCTCGACGTTACATTCGAACAAGTCCACTGGCCTGAACTTGTACAATCCCCTCACGGAGAATGAAAGGTCCCCTGTCTCTCGACCCTGTCGTTCTTCTCCATCCCCCGTCCCACCCCATCGCTAGACGACCAGGGATCACTGCCATCCTTGCTAGGTATTCTATACTTGGCCTGTACTAGTGCACTTCGGGGCGCGGAAACCTGGTCGAAGTAACTGCAGGGCCGCCCTTTTCAGCCGTGCCGAGCCTATGTACTCTTCCTGTCTGTCTGATTCAACCCCCCGGGTGTTGCCCGTGAGAGGTGGCTACCTAGGTATCCGTGGTTCGTCCGCATGAGGTCTTTGCGCGGTCCCGTCAACCGACGCCATGGGTCATGGCGGGTGCGTGATCCATCTTTTCCTTCCTCAGACTACGCTACAAACTACATAGACCATGCAGTGTGGTTTTTCTGGAATGCCACTGCAGCGCGATGTACCGCGTATTGCCTTATTATAGATCTAGCGTCGTTGTCATGTCAGGCGAGAGATGGGGAATGGCTATGGGTATGGGTATGGGTACCTCTGACTATGGATGTAAGTGATCGAAGCCTTGCTTGTCTCCGTCCCCGGATTTGTTGCACGGTTGCGACGCTCGAGGGCTGTGTGGGTGGGTATCCCATTAGTAGCTACCTACATAGAGTCGTTCTGTTCTTTCGTTGCATCGTCTCGTCTCTTTGGACTGTTATACATATTCGCATCTTCCCACCCTGAATGCTTCCAGACTCTCCTCTGAACAGGCATCATCATCGTCGTCCCATTTTGTCCCCCACCTTCACCACCATCATCGTATCGTATCGTCGCCCGCGGATCTCACTCGTCCTACAACCTGCGTCGTAGATCCCTCATCCTACCTATCCTCATCCTCATCCCACCAAGACCAAACAAAACAACCAAAGTGTCGGGAGTGGACAACTCGAAACGGGTCACAACGGTTTTCTTGTCTTTCTGACATAATGAGTTTCTATTAACAACTCCTTCCAACCAACTTTTTACTTACAACTCTCGCTTTCTTTTGCCTTACAAGTTACAACTTGAAACTTCGTATATTTCGTATCATTCTCTTATAAGAGATCTACTCACTTATATACATCCTCATCATCCCTATCACACAACATAACTTATACATAAACCCTTACTCTTCTCTCACCCTCACCATGGATCACTCTCCCCCCTCTCTCATCAGATCCCCCGCCTCCTCTCGCACCTCCGTCTACTCGCGCAGTCCCAGTCTCGGCCTCGAGTCCTACACCACAACAACAGACTACGAGACCCCCTTCTACAAGCCCGACATCTACGATCACCATCAACACCAGCACTACGCCAGCATGGACGCCACCACGACACACAGCCACCACGCTCACCTCGACGCGACAACAACATCCGCCGAATGGGTCGAGTCGCTGCATGCCATGCCGCACATGGGAATGATGTCGCCGGACTACGTCTACGCCAACTACGACAACAACTTACAACCAACCTACCACGACCCTTACGCAGCACATCTCGCCCACCCACCCATCATCCCCTCCTCGCGCCTCCCCCTCCCCGGCATGCCGCGCATCAAGCTCGAAAACGAGTACGCAAACAGCAGCAGCACGAGCGAACTCTCCCAGTATCCCTCCCCACAATCAACGCACGCCCTCATGGCAGCCGAAAGCAGCAGTTACTCCTCGCGCGCGGGGAGCGTAGGCTACGTCTCGGACGCCGCATCATCGGACTTCTTCTACACCAGCAGTCCAGCAGCAGCACCCCGTATCGCGGCGCGGACTAGAGCGCCGAAGCGGGCCGCGCGCAAACTGACGTCGAAGGAGGAGGCGAATTTCCAGTGCGAGGTCGAGGGATGCGGGAAGTTGTTCAGTCGGAGTTATAATTATAAGGCGCATATGGAGACGCATGATAAGGGGCGCGAGTATCCCTTTGCGTGCACGTTTGACGAGAGTCGCTGCGGGAAGAGATTTGTGCGGAAGACGGATTTGCAGAGACATGTGCAGAGCGTGCATATGAAGGAGAAGAATCATAAGTGCGATTATTGTGGACGGATGTTTGCGCGGAAGGATACGTTGAGGAGGTGAGTTTTTTTTTTTTTCTTTTTTTAAGAGTTTGTGTAAAGGGAGAATGGTTACTGACTGTTGAGATAGACACATGGAAGACGGATGCTCGAAACGCTTCGATATCGGCACCATGGACCTCCGCGCCGACGCCTTCGACGCATTCCCCGTGCCTGTCCGGACCGTGCCCAGCTCCGTGCCTAGTTCCGGCCACTTACTCCCACGCATGACGTTGCCGCGCGACACTTCCATGATCAGCATGTCGCCGTACATGCGACGATAACATTATTTCTCTCTTTTGTTTACTTTCCTTTGTTTACTATACTTATCGGCATTCACATGCCTGGCGGCTAGCGCTCTGTTTACTCTGCATGGTCGGTTTGGTCATTGGGTGGTTACTATTTCTTTTGTTTGTATATTTACGGGCATTGAATGGGGATTCATGGGTTCGTGTTGGGATTTACGGGATATGAAGCAAGATATCTCTGGTTATGGGTGTCTAGGTGTTGCTGTCGGTAACGCGATTGTATATATGGTAACAAACACATATCATTACCTCTCAGTTATTGTTACTTGCGATCTTGTTGATTGTATGTTTTGTTTATCCTAGTAACATCCGTCACTTTCACATGTTACCTGTGACCTGTAAGTCAGGGGTTCAGTCCTACGTCTTCGTCCTGTCTAGGACTGTATCACGAGTCAACAAATCCAACCTCCCCCAACGCGAATGAGTCACTACCGAACACCGAAATCAATTCTCCTAATAAATAATCTCACTTGGAGATCGTTTCTACTGTACGTATCCGGAGCGACAGATCTAATGTTTGGACCTTTTCATCTTTCTAAATTTAACCCGACGACGCCATTTTGGGAACTTTGCTACGGATTAGGTAGGTCGACAGAAACTAGCCCGTGCCGGCACGGACGAATGCGACTCGGACGGTCTTTCGTCCGTTTTCGCCAGGGTTCTCCGCGTGCTTGGTCACGAGTTACCGTGATGTTACGGCACTTTCGAGTTCGATTGCTTAATAATTGAGTCTCAGGTAATCCAGACGGAATATCGTAATCCGTACATACGGAATAATCCGAACGGAATAGTTGAAGCTGCTTACCTTCGTACTCGCTGTCATTCGTCCGTAAATACGGCATGAATGACAGAAAAGAAAGAAATCGTCTGTAAGTCCGAAACTAATGCCGATAGACAGACTCTCTCGCTAAAGTAGAGGCCGCTTATTAGTGAGTGAGACCGATTCTAGGTAGGTAGTTGATATACCGGGAGATATCCCGCTAGCAGAGGTGTTGAAGCCGGTACTTACTTACTGGCAATAGGTCTTACAGCTTACAAGGAGGTCATCACCAGTCAACAAATTAGTGAGCACAGCAACGTGGAGAGACGGCTGTGGCGTTTGGCAAGAGAACGTGCGTCCTGGGATCTGTGATTGGCGAGAGTAGACGAGATCATCTACCGGGACGGGAGAACTATCAACACTAGCTTGCGCCGCCACTCTTCGTTTAATAGGTAGGTACTGATTCCGTCTGTCTTAACTAACTAACTAAGCGACGGAGTTTTATCCCCAGCTTGACGTCTTCTGCCAAGAAAGCTTAGATGGGTAGACAGTCGAGTTGCGTTGAGTTGCCGGCGTTTATCACGGTTGCCTGGTAACTACCGGTCGATCGTCATGTCACTACGTAAGGAGTTGAGGCTGGGTAACTGACAATCATGCCCTAAGGGGAAAACAGGCAGGTAGGTAACGTAACGTCGCGCATTATTCGCGAGATTCCTTTTTTTGTAGTACCTATGTCCCTATTGTGTTCGCATTGCGAAATTCTTCAGCGGCGGCGTCTGTTCTCTACCACCAAACGGGCTTGGTTCGGGCGCAAGCCCATAAGCACTTGCACGGGTATTAACACGCACTGCGACACTAAAGACGGGAGCAAAAAGTCATGTAATGGCGAGCGGGTAACAGTGAATGACTCGGTATTAGGAATCCGAGTTCATTGTCATCGAAAAGAGAAAAGAAGAAAGAATGGAGTTGATCGGACCCGATGCCGTGGCTTGAGCTCTACCGATTGGGCAATAATAGTTGTCCCTGTTAAGTCCCGAACGAGAGCTCGCGTTTACCGGCTGGGCCGGCGAGGGTAAATTCACCTGTTCCGTATGGTATTATACGGTATATTCAACTCTTCTATTACTGCAGTGACGGAAATCCTCCGTGCATTATCATGGCAGTTAAGATATCAAGAGTCGGAAAGACAGACTGCAATACGTCAAAATACGAAGGACATTGCCGTCGTCTATTTGGAGAAGAAGAGAAAGACGGAATATTCAACGGAACCCTGGTAACGGGCTTATCATTGGGATCATAAGACTTCGGAGCACACATACGAATGCAGATAGCTTCATCACAGATATTCCGTAAGTGTCTTTGAGGCCGACAAAACGCCGATACACCTACGCTTTCAAGTTTCTGTCATAATCACTACTGCGTAGAACTTCGAACCGTTGATCCTCTGGTATATGCCGGCGCCTAATATAGGCAGGTATCTCACCGTTGTCCAAGTTAGTTAAGTAATTATGTTCTGGTAGCTGTCATCTGGAAACTGAGATGCCTAATGAGGGCATTCCGAAGCCTTCAGACGCATTCCGAACTCCTTCGGTGTTAACACTTATTATTAGATCTAATGCTTGCGCATGAAGACTTCAGTATCTTGAAGATTAAGGAACGATACCATACAGAAACAATGATAACAGTTATTATTAGATTGATATGGTATGAACGGAAACATTCAGACTCCGTTGTCTATTCAACGACAACAACACAGTGAATGTCGCCTTACTTCAGCTTATCACGAGGCGTCGCGAGCTACTGTCTGTCCCGCCGCCCTCGCACGTCTGAGCCACATGGCAATTTCTTGGTGTCCCAGAACATGCAGGAACCACCTTGCGGTCAGGCAGTGTATGTACGTACTTTACCTACATGCTCTAGGTCGGGGTTTGGCGTCTTCGCCCTGCAGGGAGAGCAACACGTGTTTTCGCCTGCTTCTCGCTATTTCATGCGGCTTGCGCCTGAATCTGCGTAGCGTTGTGGCTGTCTGTCTTGGTAGAAACCCGGATATGGGGCTTCTTATAGGCTATCGATAGTGTATGTACTGGACTTTGGACATAGTCGACCTACCCTATATTGACCGTGAGGGTATCGATGTGAGGAGTGTTTGTAGAGAAGGGAGAGTGGATGGCTATCGAGGTTTGAAACGGGACTTACCGGAAAAGAAATAATGATTTACCGCTAAGATTCATGCGTTGGGAGTTAAGGATGAGTTTGGGATGTTGTAAGTCTTTTCAACTCAACTCAGAGGCTTCGAAACTCATGTGACTTCAATTAACACGGAAGAGTCTAGAAGCAAAACTGACTTACATCGAAACGAACTGCATCCCGCAATCTACCAAACATCCCAACTCATCATCTATTTAAAACTCCCAGACAAGACAGGAGGAATGCGAGGTTTCAGCCTCATAAGGGAGGTATGTATCAGTGTAGTTGCTACGTATCCGGTACATCATCAGCTCTTGTCTCTCTCTGTCTTTGTCCACAGACAGGAACCCCTGTAAGGCCATGCATGCTGCACGCGACCCTACTAGGACCACACACGTCCTGCATACACTGACGCCCCTCCCTTTTGCTGCCTGCGTCTGTGCTACCTCTCATTTGTATTACCACCAGCATCTTCTGGACCACCTCACTATGAATGGCTGGGGTTGGTTTGGGTTGATTTGCATGCGCGCCGCTCTTTCGCCGTGATAAAGAGCAGAGAAACGCGCTGGTTTGGCGGGCGTTGAGCGCGAGGAAGAGCGGTCAGCTTAACGAATTAAGGGTTGTCTTCTTCCTCCTTCTCATTCGTTTCCAACCAACTTCTCCGCATTCTGGAATAACGTGAACCTGCCACTTTAACCAGTGTTGTCACGTTGTTGGGAACTTCGGTTTCAAGAGGCTGAGAGAGACAACAAAGAGTCTTGCGGTGAATCGAGGAGAAGAACTAGCTGTCGTACTACCTCGACTAACGATCACAAGCCCTCAACCCAAGAACCGTCCAGACGCGCCTCGACAACTTGACCTTTGGGCTTTGATCAAATCCCGACATTTCGCGCTGACAATTCAACCTCGGCCAGCTAGAACTGGCGCGTTTTGTTTGTTTGGGTCTCTCCTGAGGGAGATCTCCGTTGAACCGCTCCTTTTCGTTCCACGGGACGCTCCCGAGAGGTCGGGTCGGGACCCGGTATGTATCTACTCGTAGGACGAGCTTGCCTTGCGGTGTCGATGTCGTATTCCCGACTCAGGCGAACCGCGAGTCCACCTGTCTGTCTAACTCCCTTCCCTTCCTCTCCGCGATTGACCTCGGAATCATATCTCATCTCACCGCATCATTATCAAAAGTCCATGGCGGAGCCCCCCGCCCGTCCGTTCGCGGAAACATTTCTTTCGTCAGCCCGTGTCGGTAACATTCTTTCCTTCTCTCTGGCGTCTAATTAACCCCGATCGTAGGGCAGGGAGTGATGGTTGGTAGGTGAGATAGGTAACATTTTGCAACGTTGACGTTGCATTACCTGTCACTGGGACCCTCCGTAGCCGCCTTGTTTTTCTCGTGTCGTCAGCTTGGGGATTGTTCGTATTTGTCGTTGCCCTGGAGTTGGAACTTGAGGAGGCCTCTTCGCAGTTGATCGTAGACTACCGCCTAGACAAGACGACAGATACTATCCCTTTTATACAATCTCTAAGTGAGTGAAGAAGTGGCGTAAACATCGCCATCGTCGTGACACCTCTAGGAGTTACACACGAACATCGACACAGCATCATGCGATACATAAGACAGCTTACGGATCTGATCATGCGATAGTTGCACACGTCCTAGTTGATACCTAACACAAGACCTCTCAACTCTCTGTAATACCGCATCACCTGCCCGTCGGCTAAGCTCAACACCACCACCTCGTACGTCAACCACTTACACCTACATCACAAGCAAGTAAGACAGTCAGCCGACCGTACCACATAATAGCCGCCCAAGGCGCAGCCGCGTCTGTAACACCCAGTTTCTTTGTGTAACGCTCGTGTCTCCTTTTCTTTCTTTCTCAGTCAGTCTCAAAGACCCTCACAGGTAACTTGGTAGGTTACCATCGCAGCAGTTATACGGCGTATAAGGTCTTCTTCCGGGTTTCCATTCCTTCCCGTCTTACTTACTTACTGACTTGATTAGGTAGGTAGATACAAGGTAGGAAGTGAGAAGAGTTGAATGAAACGGAAGAGAGAGAGAAACAAATACGTAATGGTCAGCCCCGGGTTCCGGTTTTGGGGCGTTGATGCGACGGCACGACATGTATGTCAGACATTGCTACCTACCTAACCTACATCATCCTGCCCTGTAGGGATACGGTTCTAGAATGCGTGTTGCTGGAAGTGGTAAACCGAGCCCTTCTCGTCTCTCCTAATACCTACCTACCTAATGACATGAGCCCGGGGAGTATCTAGGGGAGGGCGTGGATAGAACATCTCGGAGCGGAGACATACGCTTCCCGCTTTCCTGCGGCACAAACGTTGTGCCGACGGACGGACAGGACGTGGCCGTTTCCCGCGTCGTTACGGCGCGGACTTTCGACGATGTAACTGTTACCGTCGTTGCCTCGCCTTGTCCGTGCCTCTGGGAAAGGGGATTTCGACCCAGATTCATTTAGAGTACGGCTGAGCTGGGCTGAATAGGGGTTACGCTTTTGTTTCCAGAACACGATAGACGTCTTACAGCGAAGATCTCAAACACGTCTATTCTTCCTTCGAGGAGCCGGTAATTTCCTTAGGGCACAGCAGACATTCAACGGATGATGAAGGGGTTTGACGGCTTCTTCCGTGACCTTTGCGTGTACGAAGTACATCTTGCCCCGGAGAGATCCATCATGATAGTCACGGCCGGCAAGAAGACGCTCCGATTCGATATCACATCCCCCATCCCATCACAGACAAATGACAGCTCATATGCCCACTGCCTCCACTCATTGCCTGCCGAAGAGACAGGTATGTGTCTCCATACATACCGGCCCTTTTTCTACTTGTACTCATCCCGTTTTATCACTCTTGTATTCCATACTCCCTCCTTGTACGATACGTAGTGTACATCACCACCCCCTTCCTCCTAGCCCTCTCATAGGCCAAAACCCGTTCCGGGATCGAAATCCATGTCAGGCCGTGCCTCAGGGACACATGATTCTGCTTCCAGTCTGGTACATTATGTCCAGTGTACGTAGGGCGTTACTTTCAGAACATGGTGTAGGTATTACAGGGTTCAGGCGAACCATACCCGACAACAAGGACGCGGCCCATAAATAGAAAACAGCGTTGCGTTGCGAGGCTGGATGTGATGTGATGTGACCTGTTGTTACTACGCGCAGCAGGCAGATGCGTCTGTACGATACTCCGTATGTAGGTATGTATGATATGTAGGTAGGTAGGGTCCGGGGTGCTGGTTCGGGGAGTTCTCGGCCGAGATGGGTTCTCAGTCGCGGGTGTGCGAAACCGCTCGTAACGAGTTCTAGACACGGTACGACAGTGAGAACAAGGCGAATTGATGAGAGATGTGCTTGGAGATGCTTGACTGAAGAAGGTCACCGCCGGTCGAGCTTCGGTATGGAGTCGTGATGCAGTCTGGGACTGAGGGCAAGGTTGACAGGTGAGATTCCCACTTGGAATGGATTACTGATACGAAAGGTACGGATTTTCTGCATGTATCGTTTAAAGAGGCAGGTCGACCCGTGAGTTTGGTGTATTCATGAGGGGGCCTAGATAGGGTGTGAAGGACTTCATGGGAGGATAACGGCTTCCGTGGCGTCAGGGCGCGTAGTCAACACGGCAGAGGTAACCATGATGGAAAGAAACAACAGCAGCTTGAGATAGTTTGAATAGACACGTTAGACAGGTCACTAGGAGGCGTGTATGTAAAGTAGATGTCCTTGAGACTTGAGTAAAACATACAGCATGGCTCATGTAACGGGCATCATGTTCTCAAGGCCCCAGACTAGACGAACAGTCAGGATGACTTAGAACACGTACTCACGAACGCAGCAAATACAATACTCAAACAACTCATTAACAACTCAGTCATAAACATTACTACCTATCTATGTAGCATAGGCATGCTTTTCGTAAAAAGGGGTATTCGCTCTCTATAAACCCAATCCCGAACCATCTACGTAACGCCGATTATCTTAACAGACAATTCACAAAGATTAACTCGAGGACCCAATACCTCGCTTCGTAGCCTTCATAGCCCTGAGTGCGGGCAGTGTATTCTCTCTACCAGGTTTGCGCCCGATCTCCTGGCACAACATCCGAATAAGATCATTGTTGGCCCAGTAGCTCGAGTGGGCGCTGAGCATATTCAAGTACTGCAGCTCCAGGGGCCCGCCGCCCGATCGGAGGAAGTAATCGATCTGGCCATTATCATTGAGGAGGAATGCTTTCTTCTCGGCTACCTCCTCGCGTGTGAAATCGTGCACTTCGAGCTCGAGCTGTGATGGGAGACGCAGCATCGATGCTGGCGCAACTGCCGGATTCGACGCCTCTTTAGAGGTGTTTGACACACCTGGCACGAGTCCCCACATAGCGCTGCTCATTGATTCCAGAAAAGATGGCGATGAACTCGGCACGTAAGCTGTTTTCAAGCTCGATGAGTACAGAGGATCGATGGTTCCGTTGAGCAAGTAAGCAACGGGATCTTCGCGAGCTAGGATGTTGTAGATGTTGTCGACGGCCAAACAGCCAAATCTGCCTGCATCGCCGACTATATTGTTTGACTTCGCGTCAACCACGCTGGCGCCGGGCTTCAGCCGCCCACGTCTTGGCAGCAAGGCACCCCTTTCTAGCAATAGAAAAAATGCAACCGGACTACCGAGAAGGAACAGATTCTTCGTGTCAAACTCGAAGAAGTCTGTCTGAAGCGGTTTACTTAAATGTAAACTCGGAACCAAAGTCGGCTGCCTCGACAACACTTCCACTGACATGACACTGCCTAACGAGTGACCAATTATGTGAACTCGTCCCTTTTCCGAAAATCCGGGATTGTTTCGACACCAGAGTCTGTACACGCGATTCGCCTCTTTCACGAGCGCCGTAACCATCTTAGGCTTATGTCGTGACATGTAAAAGGGTACGTCAAACATGACATCTGATATCATACTGCGCACAGCCGGGATAGTCTTAGGCTCGATGTCTTTCAAGCCGAATGCTTCCACGGCGTAGTTGGCCTTATCCTCCTCTCGCATGGGGCCGCCGTCTTCAAAGGATAGGTCCTGGCGCCAGTTGATCGGGAGAACCATGATGCCATTCTGGCCCTCGCGTAAAACGGCCCTCACGGCGCCTTGACTCAATTCGACATTGATGGCTCGCCGAAACGCATTGATGGCGTGAGTAAAGTGGTAATTCTCCACGCGCTCGGCAAGCTTCTGGCCGATTCCGTGAACAACGAGGACGAGACTATCAAAGTTAACAATTGATCAGAATTTTGCAGCCTTTCAGTCAAAGAAATATGTCGAATGGAAAAAGAGAATGATCATGAGAACTTACTCAGTAACTTGGCTGCGCTCCTTTTCAGCCGTGCAAGCCAAGCAGGCCTCATTTGGGCCGGCGCCGTGGATATTAGCAGAAACCATTTCCCTCGGCGAAACATGATGCTGCTGGGCCTTCTTCTTCTGATGCTTACTCTGCCAAACTTCGTAGTCGAACCCTCGGACAACAGGAATACCGAGTGTCATACCCCGGACGATCTTTGCCACAGGTCGACGACCATAGTATGCTGATGGTTTCAGACTTGGCTTTATGAGAAACGCAGTCTTCTCGTCTTTGTAGATGACATGATACTGGTCAAACTTCCTTTGCGCGTGAAGAGGCGAAGAACTGTCTTCATTTGCAGTCGGGATGAGGGTTCCCTCGGCTGCTGCCTCACCATGAAAGCAGCGAGCGGCGCAGAATGGGTCACTCGATATTTGAGGCTCTTCCAGTTCAAGACTACTCTTACTTGCGGAGTCTGGAGTTTTGGGCCATAGTGCATGAGAGACTTTCTCTTCACCCAACGGACCGACTTCAACGGCGCATCTGAGTTCATCATGCCATGTTTGAGAATACGGCTTCAACTCCCGGTAGCCGGCCTCCAGTTGATTAGCCACACGAGGATCAACTGGCCTCATATCATCGCTGCCTCAAGTCAGAGAATATTGCTCGAATGAGCCGATGATGATGGACTTACCGATAAAACCAGGTAGCGCGAAGCACGGGGGCAATATCGTTGACTGGAGACCAGTATATAGGTTTCATTTGCAATGCTGGAAGGGTTACCTCATCTGTTTCAAAGCATTATTAGTATCTGTATCATAGCAAGCCCAATCGGACTCAGAGATGGGCGAAGAAGGGTGGCTGTCTAGCCATTGAGGCGACAGATCCAAGTACTGGAGGTTTCACGTACGTAGTCTAGATACCCCGACCAGGACATCGACCGATTTCTCCCCAAGTTGCTCATCCTGAATTTCGGAGGATTGTGGTCTCTCAACTCGCGGCACTCGGGCCTTCTGCTCCTCGGATTGGATAGACGGGTTATGCGCACGCGCAGGCGCAATTCTGCCTGCTGGGATTGACGATGGAGTTTTTGAAAGAGATTGCGGCGGAGTAAACATGTTAGAATCTGGCGTGCCAACTCTGACAAAAGGCTTTCCCGAAATCCCATCGTCGACAAGCGATGACCTTGGATTGGAAACATTATGTCTCCGACCTGTAGGCGGACAGCGTACAGCTTGTGCCCGTACATTTGCACTCCCTGACTGATCACCGCCAAACGATTCGGGTATGCCACGAAACGGTCGTGGAGACGGGGGCTTCGATTCGACATCTTCGTTGCTCGAAGTATTCATAGATGTAGACGCCGCGGGGCTACATCTACCACCTTGTTCTGCCAAAGCCGAGAAGGCATCAGTACGCATGACTTGCATCTCAGCCATAACGGCCTGAGCAACCGTTTCCGGGTCCAGAACATGTTGTCTTCTCCGGGCAACGGCGCAGAAGGAACTGCGCAAAGCAAGACCGACATCAATAAGGAGGGCGGGACAGCACAAAGGAACATCATCGTCCAATACGGATATGCTTCCGTCAAATGTTGGTATAGAGTCTCGTTTAGGAGCTTCGCGTGCGTGCTTGTCAAAATGCTTTACGGCGAGATTATGTGCGATGGCGGCAAGCTTCTCGGTGTTTGCTGTGGCTAAGGAGGGACTGGGACTTCGATGACGACGCGCGTGATCGTGGTTTCGCGAATTCTCGTCGGTAGCAAGACTGAGCCATGCGGCTTCCAAGGCATTATTGTCGGCGGGTGAAAAGGGCTGAAGAGTAGCTCGCACTGATTTGGGATCGTTGGACGTCGCAATAGCAGAGAGCGGGTCGTCGATAGGAATGGGCGAGGAGTAGAAGAATTGTGCTGCCACGGGCGGGATATCCGAAGCGGCGGGATCGGCTGAATGTCGACTCTTGACGGGGGCCAGGCGACACTGAGGGCCGAAGTTGTGAGGTCGCGATGCCTCGGGGTGGGAGAATCCCCCCGTTGTGGTAGCCATGGTGATTGATTGTGTTGATTACTTGTACTTATGTGACAGCGACGAGGACAACAATTAAGGCGATGGTGACAATGATAACAATAATAGTGGTAAAATAATAGTAAAAGTAAAGGTCAGAATAACGAAGGACTATGGATCACGGAAGAGGTTGTTGCACGGATGACGGAAACGGAGGCTGAGAGGCGACGGTGACCATTTTGTCGGGGATTCTTCAGCTACATACAGGCAGCCGTCATGCCGTCTTGAGTTCTGCCGAGCAGCACATGAGGCGATCCCGGGGATCCGACAGATTCTTATTACATACCTGATACCTGGCCAGATCCTTTTATGCGATGGACAACACCTAGCGGGATTGAAGTTTTTATACACGTGTGTTGGCTTGCAGGCACGGGTCTAGATGATGTGACATGAAAGAGACGGGAGGACGTGAAGCAAGAAAGCTATGACGCTTCCAACTAAGCCCGTCCAGGCGAAACCGTGATGATCCTGTCCCGTCTCCGATGCGACCACGCGGAAATATTCTAAGAATAGGATGTGCACGAATCGAGGCTTACATTCTAGGGAGATAAAATGCGTCTAACGAAAATGTCAGAACCTTTTAGATACATATTATGGCCGGCCTTTCACGGATTGTTTCTACTTCGTACACAAGGGGATATGTATGAAAGCATCATTACAACCTGCAAAGACCTGATCACGACGCTATTAAAAGTGCGGTTCGTGTCTCAATTATGAGGTCCTGTAATGCCGACTGACTGAACGCCACAGAGGTTCGTCGAAGCGGAGTTATTGAGGTGAGAAGTGGTGTGCTATTACGAGCATGACAAATGATTTCCCCCAACGATACGAAGCCCAGCATGTACGGAATACACAGATTCATATATTGAAAACAAACGATCAAGAGTTTCCCATAGAGCACCGAGACCAAAATCCGGGATATGGAAGATCTATATATGGACTTAGATTGCTACGGTTCTGAACTTCAGACGGAGTTGATAGGCTCGTTCTTTCAAATAATCTAGTGACGTCAGAGTATCGATGAATGCCAGTTTCAAGTCCCGTGGCCGGTGGCACGCCAGCGAACCAAAAGAAGTGGGGTTGTGACGCCGGTGCGAAGTACTGGCACATACAGATTTCGCTGGCAGTGTACCTAAGGGCATCATTAAGGTGTCCGTAGTTCCACTTTTAGTGGGCCGTTTCAGTCGCCCGCCTAAGGTTCCTTCAACTGCTCAAACCATCAGCAGTGACTTCTACAGCGCAGCTCACGAGGATGACGAGGAGGCTCCGGAGCAACTGCTCCTCTGTTGCAGATTGGACCTACCAAGATGGGCACGACAACTCCTCCTTTTGATGTTCAACAACCTTACTGAGGGGGTAAAACGTTCTCAAAACGCACCGTCAAAACGGTACACACACTCTTCTCTATTATGTACGGGGGCATAGACTGTTTAAAGTGGTGGGTCTGTTGCAGATTTGCGCGGGTCCTCTGGTAGTAAAACGTCGGTGCACTGCAACTACCGAAGGCTAACCATACGGTAAGTGTTCCGTCGCACGAAATACGGCGGCGTCGCAAAAGTGGTGCGTTTGTGCTGCGTATCGCGCAGAGCAAGAGTGTGAGCGTCTCTCCCGTCTGATATCGTACGAAGTACAGTAGGGATTCCTTCAAAACCACTCCGTGAATCCGTTACGTAGCACCCTGGGTATAATCCGTACCGCGGATGGCTTCGGTGGCATTTGGCATTCCTTTTTCTGCCAATAGTTTCGTCACTGGCACCACTTTTCCGCTGCAACGCAGCCATATTACTACCCAGCCAAGCCCTAACAGTCCAATCCGCGTCGTCGTTGCCGTCTTTATCTGGGGGTCGTGATAAGGCTTGCGCTTCCAGATCGCCAATCACCAGCCCGCAATCTCATCCCGTCTGCACCGCTGCATCGCTGCGTCTCTGCATCTGCGTCGCGACGTGTATGTACCATCTTGTGCTCGTCCGGATTCGAGATGTCACTGACTTATGCCGTGCACTAGATCGTGAGGTCGTATTATTTATTGGCCGGCGACGGGTAAAACACTGGCATGCAAGCCCTTGTCGTTGTCTCCTCTCCTCCTCCAGCTCCTCCTCCTCCTCCTCTTCTCTCCTCGTCATCCTCGTCTTGTCCTTTATCCTGAACCTGGCACTTTTCTGTACTCGTACTTGTACCGTCTCTGTTTCCTCTTCCTCTTCGACTCCGGCTCCGTCCCTTTTTCTCTCTACCTGCCTCATCTGATTTTCCCCTTCCCTCTTCTTCGTCTTCTTCTCTTCTACCTCCTTTAAACCTCTTTTCTTGTTAATTCCCCATTGTATTAATCAGGTGCTGTTGCCTGCTGAATTTTGTCTCTTTTGGGCCTAATTCTTCTCCTCCTCTTCCTCTTCTGCTTCTCTTTGTATTCCGTACGCGAGAAGCTCCAATATACCCCTCCCACCCACGAGTGCAGCTTGGTCGGCTATATATTTACTCGTACCTACTTGCAGCTAGATACAGTTGACGACGTACTCCGTACGGGATACTCGTCGACAATTATCACCAGACCGGCCTCTCTCCGTCACGAGGTTCGGGTTGTATGCTCTTCACCCAGGGCCGGGCAGCATCGAGGGCGAAAAGCAGGCATCCCATCACATCCGTCACATCACACATCACATTGGCGATAAAGTGTGTGTAGTCTAGTTGGCAGACTTGGAGTGTCGGTCTCCACCCGCCAGCATCGCTCATCCATGCTTCATGCTGTGATCCTGGATGGCCCGATCCAGCTTCCCCGCAGTTTGCAGCTACGAGGGCGCCTCATGAGCATCCACCCCTAGGCTCCTAGGCTTCGCCTCCATCTCAAGTATACTCTAAGATCTCTCTATATCTGGGCTCTGCTTTACACTGCGCATTACGCATTACGCCCTGCCCGTACGGAATTCCCTGACGGATCACCTGCACTACGCACTATTGTAATAGGAGCTGTAGTGGTTGTTTTGTTCACACATGCATGTTCCCATTGTTGCCGATTCTGTAATATTCTACTACTATTATTACTATTATCTTTCACTTGTTACGACCAGTACTATCACCACCTCTACTTCTATCATCCTCGCCTCCATCTGTGTGCCGAGTCACGAGACAGCATCCCTATTAGATAGACCTCCGATTGAGATACCCCTGGACCCATCATGGCGACAATTGCTCTGCCTAGACCAATTCACTCGCATAGCCCCTCTGGCATCGTCGAACTCGACCTGGACCTGGACTTGACGACTCCCATAACTCTTGAGCCTACGATTGACGCACAACCAAAAACGACGCCGACGACACCATGTCCTGCACCTGTTCCCAATAAGCATGTTCCTGCTTGCCCACCTGGGCCGGCTGTGCAAACACCAAACACACCTCCGCCCTCTCCCGGGCGTGAAGATAGTGACGGTGGTCACAAAAGCCGGCGTGTATCCTCGCCCCTGTACCCGACTGACCAGTTTACTCGGCTAAGGTCAGGATCACATTCGATCTATGAAGTCGATGCCAGCCATGTGGCGGCCGCCATTCATCATACGGCAAAGCAACCATTACCAGATCCGTCCCGAGTGTTCCCCTGGTTTCATGGATTGCATCCAAGCAACCATATGCAACAGGCCTTTTTTCTAGCGAGGAAGAAAAGAACATTGCGGAAAACACCTAGATGCCTCCATGGCCTTACTATTGTTAAGGCCGACGGAAATCTCTGTGTCTCTCGTCTCAAGGGAGCCATCGCACCGCAGGAGTTTTTGCGGCCGTGCGCCGAGGGCGAGTTCATCGAGGTGGATCCCAAGGAAGGTTTCTCTGTGAGAAACTTCCATATACAGGCTGCCAAGACTGCTATTACTTCTGACATTGTCGTATACGGCAGCGATGCTGAACACGTTCGAGCAGTGGGATGGAAGGTAGCCTCAGCACAGGCTAAGTGGCGCGAAGAGCATCGGGCGCAAGGACACAAGATCCCCAGCTATCACACATACATCTGTGTGACCCCTTTCACGGAATTCGAGAGGAAGTATCCCGATGTCGTAGCGGTCAATTCATCTGGACTCCTTACTGGTGCAGTACTTGACTTCTGCTATCAGGAGAGATCGGAGATGTGTGCCATGGCAAAGGCTTCAGAAATATCCAAGAATACTTGGCTTGGGCCGACGCCCGAACCCTGTAGCGAACAGGAAGCGCAATATGACATTCTAATTGAGTGTAGTGACTCCGGCCGACTAAACCCGGCGGCGTTGCGTGCTATCGCTCATAGTGGCTGGAACGACGTTCGACATACTTATCTGGAATTCCCGTCCTCTGGTAGCATTCCCGCTCCCTCATGGTCGCATGCCGAGACCGACGCGATACTAGAGACTTGTAAATGGATTTGGCACCTCTCCCACGGGACATTGCCCGCAGCCGGTGACACGGACCCGGATGGTGATACTAAAATGTCGTATGGATGCGACTTTTCGTCAAAAGAGGGCCTTCGACCGCGTAAGATCCTTATCCATTGTGCCGATGGATATACAGAATCTACCATGTTAGCAATCGCATATTTCAGCTACAGCACCGGCCGACCTGTACCGGAGGCCTGGCTCGACCTCCACAGAGTTATGAAGCGTAACTTTTTCGCTTACCCTACCGACGTGTCTCTGCTCTCCTCGATTGCGCCTCGTCTCCTGGCTGAGTCACCCGTTTGCCAGGACAAGAGTCTCGCCGATATCACTGCTTTGGTGAAAAACGAGCCGAAATGGTTCGCATCGTTGGATGGCTCTCTGCCGAGCCGGATTCTAGACTATATGTATCTGGGCAACCTCGGTCATGCCAACAACCCCGAACTGCTTAAGGCCTTAGGCATCACGCAGATCCTAAGCGTGGGTGAGACGGCTATGTGGAGGGACGGCGAGTTAGAGGCCTGGGGTCCGGATAACGTGATGGTAATCCAAGGCGTTCAGGACAATGGGATAGATCCGTTGACGGACGAGTTTGAGAAGTGTCTAGAATTCATCGGTAAGTCTGACCCCAGTACTGCTGCCCCTTATATAAGGTACAAAGTGCAGTGGGGAAGTAACGTATTTTGCTGACGTGAGGCTTCCAATGAAAATAGATCGCGGACGCCGGAACTCCACGGCCACCCTTGTCCACTGCAGGGTGGGCGTCTCCCGAAGCGCGACCATCTGCATTGCCGAGGTCATGCGCTCCCTCAACATGTCGTTCCCACGGGCGTATTGCTTCGTGCGCGCGCGACGGCTGAATGTCATCATCCAGCCGCATCTACGATTCGCCTACGAGCTACTCAAATGGGAAGAGGCTCTTCGTCAACGAGACGCTGCTGCCGCATCGGAACTCGAAAATAGGGCCGGTCGCGAGCTGGAATGGGGCGAGATTGCGAGGGAGATTGCCATGATGAACCGCCCTTATGCGAATAGGTGATGTGTCGTCGTCTCTTAAACTTGGGATATGCAGCATTGTCCTGGGCAGTTTGAATGGCCTCCGCACATTACTACGCATGAGAGAGAACACACATTGGGCCGAATAACTGGTGTCGCGCAACCGTCCTGAAAAGGGGCAACGCGCACCAACCCGATCAACCTCGGTCCAAATGAGCACTTACACATTGGCAACACTCTTCATAAAAGGGGAGCACACTGCCGTCTACGGCATCTACATTACTATCATGAATTATCAATTTTCAACGGGTCAGCAAGTATGTGTGTACAACCGGAATTGTTTTTCAAAAAAGGAGACGAGACAAGAAGAGATGAGAAGAGGAAGAAGAAGCAGGCGATACCACGACAAAGTCAACAAATACTTATACGAAGGATGAATGAACGTCATGAACTGTTTTTACAAAAAAATTACACCTTCTTTTGCTTGTTTTTGGTAGTTCGGCTTCGGTTTGGTTTTCGGTGTTGAAATTTGTTTTGGAGATTTCGGTTTGCGATTTTTTGTTCTTTTTAAACGAGGCGAT
The DNA here is from genome assembly GCA_028637775.1 of Xylariaceae sp. X167. Taxonomy (NCBI): domain Eukaryota; kingdom Fungi; phylum Ascomycota; class Sordariomycetes; order Xylariales; family Xylariaceae; species Xylariaceae sp. X167. The sequence continues at coordinate 11,658 of JAJFDK010000058.1, read as the reverse complement.
GATGGCCATGAGATACCCCTATCACAAGTCAAGTTCTTACATAGCAATGCTACCTCGGGTTCGATGAGCCAAAGAATCACAACTTACGTTTTATGACTCTATAAAGGTCTCCTTTGCTCGTGCCCCTATTCATGACTTGTCTCCATTTATTTCGTCTCTTCCTCGGTGAATGACACCTAGCCCCTCGGTACAACTCATCCCATCAAAAACCCAGCCCCGGGACCACCGGTGTTGCATAGACTCTCACCAAGGGTAGGTCGGTGCGATGGTACACGATCCGCCATCGGATACTGTTCTTCACTGCGTACAATCGACACGGGTACGTACGAGTCTGCGTGCGCCGTAGGACTCGATTCCCAAGCAATTAATCGATTCATCTTACCATGACAGTCTCGTTACCGTGTCTACCTCGCACCATACCCGTCTGTTACAATACCAGTGTTTGCCATGCCAGTCAGTCAGACCAGTCTCAACTGGTTTCCAATCTCACGATGTCAGCTAGCTTCGCATGACAGCTTTATCACGTCCTCACTCCCAGAATCATCATCATTCATTAATTCAATAGTATTTCATCCCCCCCTTACTCAAGAAACACCGATAATAAAAACCACTTACGCCCAACGCTGATGCCAAAATTTACAACAATCTTAATTTCTCTCAAGTCCCCTTAAACGAAGAATCATGATGAACAAAAGAAGAAGCCTGCTTTCTCATAATAACCGAATTTACATCAGAAGAAGCAAAAAATCCCGCGCCAAACGTAGTAGTGAATATGAAATAGAGAAACGCCATGAGCTATGCACTGTTTGTTTGTTTTGTCTCCTTACGCCATGTTCATAATAATTCCATTCCCCTAGACACCATGCTCATTGTGATTGAGCCTCGAGATATCCCTAAAATCCCAGATTCGAAGCATCGAGAGAATCGTCACTATCGAGCATGCTGCAAACAAGTGTTAGTATACCATGTCTGGAAAGAATGTTGTAGTCAGGGAGTCTTACGAGAATCGTTTCACCAAGTATCCTTCGCCACCATGCTCCATGTCAATATTGAACACGTAGAAGCCGCCATCACTCGTGACAACCATGACTTGAGGGCTACTACTGCTCATGGCAACGACGCTACGCAATGGCTGACTGTTGCCTGTACCGCCCTGGCGCGCAGTTGGTCCCGCGCTCTTGGGGATCTTGATATACGCAAAGTCGCGAAGGGGTTCCCACATCTCGGTAACCGACTGTGGGAGATAATTGCCTACAACACCGGCCATACTGCGACCCATGATCTGTGAGGACCGGCGGAATATGCCTGTAATGGAGGGACCTTGTTTCTTGTTATTGGCGGCGGAGTTGTTCAATGAAGGGGAAACAACGTCGGTTCCTTCGCTACGGGAAGAATCCTGGGCGCTGTTCGGAGAATCATTGCCGTTATCATCGCTGCTGGGACGTCGCGACCACCGATCGGAATGAGTGGATTCGGCCCCTTCAGGTAAGGCAGAGTTGGAATTTTGGCGTGGTTGCTGGAGACGGAAGATGTGAACGGTATCGGATGTTGATGAGACGCAAAGAAGCGTGCTAGCCATGTTGAATGACATGCTGTATATCGTACTAGGATAGGTACCGCGGCGGAATTGATAGAGCTTTTGGCCTTTAGGCACGGAGAAGACACGGATGATGGTACCCGTTTCGCTTGCCGTCGCCAAAAGCGTCCCATCGTTATTGAGCGCGATACAAGACAGGGGCGCACGGTGGGCCTCAACAACATTGACCACCTTCAGAGTCAAAGTGTCAAAAATTAGGACGTCTCCGGACGTCACAGGTGCATAACTTAGTGACGCGGGAGGCGCATGGCGTGGGCGCCCGCTCGCCGAATCATCCCTCGGCTTTGGCAGAGGATACGCCACATAGCAGTTCTCGGACGAAGGCGACAGAGCACAGATGGCTCCGGGGTTGGGTGAGGTGTCGATTCGCTGCAAGAGAGTCATGTTGGCAATGTCGTAGAGGTAGATGCTATCTTCCAGGACGACACAGAGACGCTTGCGATTCAAACGAACGGCGAGAATGGCGGACGGGAAGCTGAGCTCGCAGATGACGGAGCCACGTTTCGTGTTCTGGATGATCAAATGGCGGGGTGAGAGGACAAGAGCGACGAGGGAGGTGGAGAAGAGCATCTCGATGATGGAGATATCGCCATCGTTGCTGCTGAAGATCTTGGAGAACGGTTCGGTATGGTAGATGCGAAAGCCCTTCGAGGTACCTTTTCGGGAGTATTATATTAGAGGCTGACAGATATATAAGAGCTACAGACAGACATACCAACAGCCAAGCAGGTGTGGTCCTGGTTGAAGGTGATGAAGTTAAGCGCCGAGTTGGCCATGGCTGTGGCTATCCGGACCTCGGAACTTGGGTGAAGACTCAATGGTCGTGGCTACGGGATACGAAGAGAGCAAGCTTGTGATGCTTTTATGGGGGAGATGAGAAAGATGGTTGGTCGAGCGCAAAGACGTGAGATCGCGTAAGACGACGGGAGAATGGTTTATGGGACAAATAATCTGGAATCAAGATACGACGTCGGCTTGCATGTGCCTGTGAGCCTACGGATGATGTTCTCGCGGGGTGAGGGTCCTGCCGCCGTCGGAAGCCAAGAGCTTGAACGGATTGCAACAGCGGCGCATTGGTTAGACGTCGGCTGGCTGGCGATGAATGCTTTCACTACCGGCAAGAAGAACGGCGGGTCTGGGGAGGGAAGCACGGAGAATGGAGAACGGAGAACGGAGCACGAAAGCGGGATGCAGTTCTCGAGTGGGATGGGAGCTGGAGGCACCAGCACGAGTACCTATGACTATGATGATATGAGAGAGGGAAAGACTGGCAGATGCTTGCTCGGCGTGGGTGGGCTTGGGTGACGGGATCCCTGTCACGGGAGGGTGCTCTTTCTCCCTTGGGGTAAGCGCTGGCACCTTCCAGGGTCGCTATCCGCCTAGAGGGTGATTATCCGGTGGGGTGATGCTAGCTAGCAGCTAGCTAACCTTTAGCGGAGTTCCACCTGGAGCGATGACTGCACTTTCCGTTCACTGCATGTGGTTTCTCGTCCACTTAAGCAGGCAGCTAAAGAACATGAAAGGAATATGAGTTTAGGCAGACAAATATTATGCTTTAACTGCACTTTGCAGGTTAAAGGGATATCCATTAGATGGATAATCTCTACGAAGTGAATCTTCACATGGTTCGTAAAAGTAGAACGATTGAAGTCTCGAATTCACTTACAAGTTACAACCAACATCGATCACGAAGGTCAAGGTGAACTGATCACGGCAATTGGACCTTCTTTTCGAGAATTATCTTAGCTTGAAGAGATATCCAACTAAGCTAGTCAGTTTCTCGAAAAGTCCTGCTCAAGGTGCCAGAAGCTCGTCACCACCTCCCGGCTCAGCTTCATCATCATTGAAATCGTTAACACACACTCGAATGAATACGCTTCACTTTATTCGCAATGGACAAGCCACCACCTACTGCTAAAGCTCGACGAGTGGCAACTCGCTCGGCAAAAGAGAAAGCCCAAGATGAGCTGGTCATGCAAACCAACAGCAGTAGTATCGTGTCCAAGCGAAGTGTAGAACGGATATATTACCCAGACGAGCCTCACTTCTTTCGCTACTTCGTAAAGAAGTTCCAACGCCGAGCACCGCTCATCAACAGAGGCTATCACTTCCGGCTCCATGTCATCGACGTTGCCGTACGTCAATTCCTTGAGCGCCCCAGCGACAAGACCAAAGTTGTTGTCAACCTGGGCTGTGGGAGGTAAGTGCCTCTCATTCTCATTTATAAAGAAAATCACTCCTGACTCGTTGTTACCCCTTAGCGATGTGCTGCCTTGGCAGTGCATGACAAGATATTCTGATGCTTGCCAACGTGCTAAATTCATCGACATAGACTTCCCCGATCTCATGTCCAAAAAGCGCACGATTGTCTTGAACACCCCTGAGCTGCGGTCCGTCTTTGAGCCATTGGATGCGAACGCCGGTGAACATGTGCTCCTCAACAGCGACAAGTACTCTCAGATTGGATGCGACTTACGCAACACCGCCGATATTGAGAAAGCGTTGTCAAAATGCTTAGATCCGGCTGACTGCATTTTCATGTTTGTCGCCGAGGTTTCCATCACTTACATGGAGGTAAGACTCCTCCTACCCCTATATTTGCCTATTCAAACATATGTTTGTTAGTGGTTCTGACTTCAGGTAGACTCAAGGCGCCGATGGAGTAATCAAATGGGCTAGTTCTCTCAATCAAGGTATTGATCCATCCTTCACTATTCACCTTGAGTTGGCTCTACACGATACTAATAATCCTCATAGCTGAGTTCTGTTTGCTCGAGCAAATACTGCCCGACGGTCCAGATCATCCGTTTGCAAAGACCATGCTGAGTCACTTCGAGAAGCTGAATACGCCCCTGAAATCCGTTTTCGAGTACGCAACCCTCAGAGACCAGACTTCCCGGTTCTCTCGCCTGGGTTGGTCGCGAGTCAACGCCATGAGCCTTTGGGATATGTGGATCAACGAGAAATGGATCTCGGCCTCGAAAAGACGAGAGCTGGATATTGTCGAGCCGTTCGACGAATGGGAAGAGTTTGCCCTCTTCGCAGCTCACTATTGCGTTGTCATCGCCATGAACTATGCTGTTGATGCTGAGCCCAACAGCAGTTCCGTGACCGTAACATCTTCAGCGCCACAGCTAACCCCTGAAGTTCTCTTCGACGCATATTCGGGAACACACGGAAAGAGGCGATTCGGAGCTACGATGAATCTACGAGATGAGTTAGGTGAACAAGTCTTCGCCAACATCTTTGGCCTCGGAACAAGCAATCGACTCAAGTCATGCGACCTATATGCGTTCGATTCCTCAACTCCGAGATTAGAGATGCAAAATGCTGGTCCTAGCAGTCGCGTCTGTCATACCATGATCGACCTTGGTCATTCCGGTAGTCTCCTAGTAGGCGGTAGGGCATCCCCAACAACAGCTCTGAAGGATTGTTGGCACTTCAGCACGGAGCAAAAGAAGTGGACCCCCACACCTGATCTTCCTATGCCATTGTACCGACATTCCTCGGTGCGTTTGGGTCAATCCAACATGGCACTGGTAATAGGAGGCAAAACCGACGCCTCGTCAGTTTTCACTGGTTGTCTCCTATATAGACATGGCTCTGGCTGGAGAGAGTGTGAGATATCTGGATCAGCTTATCAGCCGGTGTTTGGTGCTATGCTTGTGAGCTTCGAGAGATATATGCTCGTCAACGACGACCAAGGGCGTCCTACAATCTGTTTCGAGGGTATCTTGGCGGGTGGTTTGTTACAGGATGGTACTGCTGCACGCCAGGTCCTCCGATACTGTCTGAAGTTACCCCAAGATGGTCAACCCACGATCTACTTTGAGCCTGTGACTTGCTCTCCTGATACCGAGTCTGAGATCAGCAGGTTCGGTGCGTCAGCTCTTCTCCTTGATGACAAGCGCTTTGCTGTTGTGGGCGGCTTCCGGTATGATGGTATCGTATCGCGATCTGATGAGGTCCTCATTCTCGATGCATCGGACTCGAAATTACAGATACTCGGACGCTGTGCTTTAGCGAGTCTGGACGGCTCATCGCATATCCCACGCCCTATGTTGGTTGGCATGTCAGTTGCGTTAACCGATGATGACCAATTGCTGATTATGGGCGGCGGAGGAACGGTAAGTGCTCTCAGGAGTCGTCCCCTTATTCATCGGGAATCTGCTAACACTTAAAGTGCTTCTCCATGGGAACATATTGGAATGAAGGCTGCTACACATTGAATCTGCAACCTCTCATTGCCGACAAACCTCGGCCTTCATCCCGAGGCCTGTTGAAGTTTCACAAGTTGGTTGAGATCATAGACCAGCCTCAATCTACCACGAACAACGTCCACCAGGGCGATAACAAATCAGAGCGAGCTACAGTCTCAGAGATCCCCAAGATCCGCGTCGACACAGAAGAAGCCTTCGAAAAGATCCTCAAAGCTGGAAAGCCTGTCATCATCGAGGGCAGTGATCTAGGCTCATGTGTCAGTAAATGGACAGCAAGTTACTTGACTGAGAGCGTCGGTCCGCAGAAGAAAGTGAGTATCACCACGAAAATAGACTGCTTAATTAGCTAACAGAACCCAACAGGTCGTCGTCCACGAAGCCTCCACCTCAACGATGGATTTCAACGCCAAGAACTTCAGCTACGTGACCAAAGACTTCGCATCCTTCATGGCCGACGTCGAAAAGGGCGGAAAGCAATACCTGCGCGCACTCTCTGAAGAGCATCCAACGAACCAGCCCGCGAATCTCGCCGTCGACTTCCCATCTTTGGCCAGTGATTTTCAAATTCCCGAGGCCTTATCCCTCGTCAAACAGAACGAGTTCAGCTCCGTCCTGCGAATCTCAGGCCGTGTGAACATGTGGTTGCACTACGATGGTGAGTACCCCTTTCATCCCACATCACCCTTTTACTAACAGACTACAAATAGTCATGGCAAACATCTACTGCCAAATCACCGGCTCAAAACGCCTCCTCCTGTTCCCCCCAACAGACGTCCAACACCTCTCCTTCGCCCCGGGCGCCTCAAGCTCCAGCATCGACATCTTCGCCGCTCTCGAAACACCCGCCCTATCCCAGACCCATCCTTACGAAGCAACCCTCGGACCCGGCGACATCCTCTTCCTGCCGCCCCTCTGGCTACACACAACCGCGCCCCTGAGCGATCTCGGCGTCGCCGTGAACGTGTTTTTCCGGAACCTGGAGAGCGGGTATTCGAGTGGTCGAGACGTCTACGGGAACCGTGACGTCGCCGCCTACGAAAAGGGTAGACAGGATGTCGCGCGTATCGCGGGCGCGTTTGGGAAGTTGCCGCGGGATATGCAGGCGTTTTATATGAGACGGTTGGTGGATGAGATGGCGCAGTTTATTGTGCGGTGATTTTCACCCTTCTTGTCTATTGGTTTGTTTGTGTTATGTATGATAGAGAGACCATGACTGCCCAAGCAGTGTCCCTCTATATATCTACATAGCCATTCTAACAACTCATCAACCTGAAGATCGTGAAACGTGACACCATCGTGAGTCCTATTCACCCAATATAGACCCCTCATACCTTCAAGTAACCCCGTCATTGGCACAACGCCCAACGTTCCACGACAAGGTCTCCCATTTCGTCCACTTCAGCAGGGAAAGAGGAGAAAAAGATCCAAGCTGAGATAAGCAATGGCACCACTATAATCGTACGACCGTGTCAATTCTCATTGGATGAGCAATCGAAATATTCATGCCAAAACTCGCACGCACAACTTCTTCTGATTCATTCACGGCACATCATCAACATCAATATCAACGCTCACACTCTCACTCGCTCAAAGACAAGCAAAAACATCAAAGCGGTAGAAAAAAAAGAACTGGCACTCTTTTCGACGGAGAGAGAGAAGGTTAAGGGCTTGACTATCTCCCAAACCCCCAAATCCCCCCCATCAAAAAATCTTCTATCTTTCTGGTCCCCTCATCGAAAAACACATCAACAATCAGTCATTTGATGTCATGATTTTCGACGACACTTTCCCGTTTCGTTATACACACACACAGAGATATCAAAAACAAGCAAAAAAAAGTTACAGAAACCCCGTGGGAATTTGTGGTTTGTTTTTCACCCTTGCCTTTAATGCCCTTTTCTTTCTTTATTTCGTTCCGTCTTCTTACCGCTTCTTCTCCTCTCCCCCCCTGTTTTATATTTATTCGCCCTTAAGCTTGTCCTGGGTGACGGAGAAAGCCATCTGCAATAGTTCCTCTTCCTCCTTCTTGTGGACAGCCTTGGTACCGCTGGCTACGGAAGAAGACGGGTTACGACCAGCGTACATAACGTGCTTGTGGTCGTGGTATTTGGTCTGGTTGAGCAGCGTCTCGATACGCGGCTGTACGAAGCTCCAGGCACCGGCGTTGAGAGGCTCCTCCTGGCACCAGACAATGGTCTTGGCATTCTTGTACATGTCAAGGTTCTCTCTCAGCTGCTCCCAAGGGAAGGGGTGAAGCTGCTCGATGCGAGTGAAGGCAACGTTGTCAATCTTGTTGTCCGCACGGTGCTTGTGGAGCGCAGCCCAGACCTGACCAGAGCAGAGAATGACGCGCTCAATCTCCTCAGGAGCCTTGATGGCTCCAGTCTTGTGCTCGGGGTCAACAATGATGCGCTGGAAGTGAGCATCGGGGCTAGTGAACTCCTCCATGTCCGAGCGAGCAAGAGGGTGGCGGAGCAGGGACTTGGAGAAGAAAATGACGAGAGCTATCAAAACATTAGCCATCAACTCACACTGTTAACTTGCTGACAGGTTTGAACTTACGCTTGCGGAACTGTCGGTGCATTTGCCGACGGAGGGCGTGGAAGAGGTTAGCGGGTGTGGTCATGTAGACAATCTGCATGTTGCAGTCTTGGTGTTGACGCTCGAGCTTAGCAGCCGAAGGGAAGATACGAGGATCCTCGTTGCAGAGCTGGAGGTAACGCTCCATACGACCCGAAGAGTGTTCTGGGCCCTGTCCATCGTAACCGTGAGGAAGGGACATGACAAGACCGGTACGCTGCATCCACTTCGATTCACCGGAGGCGATGAACTGGTCGATGATACATTGGGCGTTGTTGGCGAAGTCACCAAACTGGGCCTCCCACATGACGAGAGCGTTGGGCGAGGACAGCGAGTAACCATACTCGAATCCAAGAGCACCGAACTCACTGAGGGACGAGTTGGAGATGACGAACTTGCCCTGGTCCTTGCTGATGTGCTGAAGAGGAGTGTAGGTCTCCTCGTTCTCCTGGTCGTGGAAGACAGCGTGACGCTGGGAGAATGTACCACGCTCAACATCCTGGCCGGAGATACGGATGTGGTGACCCTCAGAGACAAGAGAACCAATAGCAAGAGCCTCGGCAGTAGACCAGTCAATGTTCTTGCCATCCAGAACCGACTTCGTTCTGGCCTGGAGAATACGCTTGAGGTTACGGTGGAGGTTGAAGGTCTCGGGAGCGGAACCAATCACCTGTCCAATGTGCTCCAGGGTCTTCTGGTCAACATTGGTGGGCATGTGAGGCAGCACCTCGGTCTTCACCTCCTTGGGCGACTTGAATCCGTTCCAAGCCGATGTGGTCCACTCCTTGGAACCGGGCTGATAGTCCTTGGACTTGGAGAAACTCTCCTCTAGCATACCCCAGACCCACTGCTTGTGCTCCTCGATGTCTTCAATAGTGAAAGTCTTATCCTTCAGAAGCTTGTCGATGTAGATGGCCATCTGAGGCTTCTGGGCAGCAATACGCTTGTACATCAAGGGTTGTGTGAAAGAGGGCTGGTCAGTCTCGTTGTGGCCGTGCTTACGGTAGCAGATAAGGTCAATAACAACATCGGACTGGAACTGGGCACGCCAGTCGGCCGCGAGCTGGCAAACGAAATTGACGGCTTCGACATCATCTGCGTTGACATGGAATACAGGGGCCTCGATAGCCTTAGCGATATCCGTGCAGTAGGCAGTGGAACGAGCGAAACGGGGGTCGGTTGTGAAACCGATCTGGTTGTTAACGACCAGGTGGATGGTTCCACCAGTGGAGAAGGCCGGTAGCGAGTGGAAACCCATGCACTCGTAGACGACACCCTGGGCGGCAAATGCAGCATCACCGTGGAGAAGCACACTCATCGCAGTTCGGTGGGCCTTCTCGTCGTTGTTGTAGTGCTGGATGGCACGGGTCTTGCCAAGCACAACGGGATCCTCGGCTTCCAAGTGGGAAGGGTTGGCAACCAGAGACAGCTGTACGCGCTTTCCAGAAGGCGTCGGGCGTTCGAAGTTCATACCGAGATGGTACTTGACATCACCAGATCCCTCATCCTCGGCAGCGGCGGTACCGGCAAACTCGGAGAAAATAGACTCATTGGGCTTACGGACGACGTTGCTGAGAACGTTGAGACGACCACGGTGAGGCATACCAATGACAATGTCCTTGACACCATACTCAACACTGCGGTCAATGAGGGCCTTCATACCGGGAACGAGAGTCTCGGCACCCTCCAGACCGAATCGCTTGTCGTTGGGGTACTTGGTAGCCAGGAAGGACTCGAAGCTGGAACTCCAGATCAGACGGTCCAGGATTCTACGCTTCTCGATGTCGTTGTACTGGAAGGGCTGAGGAATCTCGATTCGTTCTCTGAGCCAGTCGCACTTGGCACGGTCGGGGATGTGGATGAACTCGACACCGTAAGAGCCACAGTAGACCTGCTCGCAAGCGGCAACAATTTCGCGAAGGGTCATCTTCTCTCGGCCCTCACGCTTGAAGCGCGGGAGAATGCCGGGGCCCAAACTGAACTCGTGGTCGAGATCCTTCTCGGTGAAGTCGTAGTGCTCGAGGGTCAACTCCTTAGGCTTGACATTGGTGAAGCCCTTTTGCTCGTTGCGAATTCCGAGGGGGTCAATGTTGGCCTTGTGATGACCGCGAGCCTGGTAGGCACGAACCAGCAGCTGGACCTTCAGATGGTTGGTGACATCAGAGCCATGGCCTACGCCCATGCCGACGGCGCTGCCGGAGACATTGGGCACAAGCGTCGGGGGAGGTGTGAAGGCCTGCTCAATGGGCATGTCACCCGACTCCATGTTCTTGAAGTAGACCTGCCATGACACGTGAACGCTCTCGGGGTTCTGTCTCCATTGCAGGTACATCTCATCGATATAGTTGGCGGTGTTGCCGGACAGGAAGCTGTCGTTGGGCGAGGGTGGCGACGCCTGGGCTGAGGCATATCTTTTCTGTGCAGCTACGGCAGCGGGCCGACGCGCGGAAGCTTGGGATAAGGTTCGGGGGCACTGTGAGGCGATTCTGGTCGTCGACCGGGCGCCGCTCTTCAAGAGCTGAGCGCCCGAGTTTCGCAAAGAGGTCCGCAGCATGACCTGAAGCTGATGCTTGGATGATCCCCTAGTAAATACAAGCCGAAGAGGGTAGGATAGCAGCGCTATGCGGGAATATCAAGCGGGAAAAGCAGAAAAAAATACACACAGCGATATTAAAGATTTACCGGCCACTTAGAGCTGTGAATGCTCGTCTCTAGGAAGAGATAAAAGAGTGGCGGAGTAAGTCTTCTTTTTTAGGTGAGTGGTTGAACCTGTAGGGAAAAGAGGCAGAGATGAAAATGTACGAAGAGAACAAGCACGAGGCAGAAAATACCTAGGTAGGTCTTCCCTGTCGTCACCTATCCAGCACCTACCAATGGGGGGTGACGGGGGTTCCGAATACACCCATGGCGCTAGAAACCGAGGGGTCTAGCTGCACCAGAGAGCGATATCGCTGTACCGAGCCTGCTATACTCGTTAACGAACTGACTTGCATTCTTGTAAGCAATAATGCAATGAATGCCCAGCGAGTTGCAATTAAACGCTAGGGCCGCCGTGAGTTCGGCTGCCTCGATCCGTACAACGTGGATTTCATGACTACCGATTCCCGAGGACCAAGTTCTCGATTCGGGTGCTCGGCTCGGAAGTGTCAGATTGGAGTGATTATGTAATTCGTCCGTATTGTTGTTCGTGAGCTCCCCCAATTCGGGGAGCTTACCAAGAGTCTTTATATAGGAATAAATTTACATAATTATTTTGTGCGC
>JAJFDK010000057.1:0-193083 GCA_028637775.1 Xylariaceae sp. X167 | reverse complement strand
CGTGACATTCGCCCGGCTCGTTGCCAGACAGTGATGTCGACTAAGTGTCAACATCCGACTCGTCGTCAGACTCGTCGTTAGACTCGTCGCTGTCACCTCGGCATCGTGACATTCGCCCGGCTCGGTGCCAGACAGTGATGTCGACTAACCGTCGACATCCGACTCGTCGTCGGACATGTCGCTGTCATCTTCAGCGTCGGAACCGGAGTCCGAACTCGATCCTTCATCCGAGTCAGACTCCGGCTCCATCGCTGCGATGTACTTGTTTAGTCGATCCAGGCGGTACTGGAACGACATTGTGCCCGGGACAGGACGCTGGAACCCCATGCGCTTGAGGCGCTCGGGAATGGGAGGAATCGTCACCTCGCGGCGAACAGGCGAGGGAGACTCTTCCTCATCCTCAGTGTCACTGTCACCGTCACTGTCAGACTCGGGACCAGCCGCGTCTATATATCTTTGTAGCCGTTCCAGGCGGTACTGGAACGACATGGTTCCTGGCACAGGGCGCAGGAAACCCATGCGCTTCAGGCGCTCTGGAACGCGAGGGACGAGCACGGCGCGGTGAGCGAGAGCAGGAGAGGGGGAGACTCCATCCTCGTCTGAGACCCTATCCTCATCTGGACGGAGTTTCGTCCTCTTTGCTCCCGGCTCACCCACGAGAGTGTCACCATCAGCCTCGAAAACCTCCCGAGCACGCTTTTTAATGGGCGTGTCGTCTGTCGGGTTTTGCTCGCAGTGGCCCTTGTCATCGCGGCGAACACGCGCGCTCCGCTCCGGGAAGACGCCGGAGGGAGACTGAAGAGGGGATTCCTCAACCTTGGGTACAATGCCCTCGGCTTTGGAGCCCTCAACAGTCTCTCCGTCAGCTAGATGGTATACATTAGCTACGGAACGTTGCTTGAGCGTTGCGAAGGAGAGATCTTCTTACCGATCTTCTTGTTCTGCATTTCGTATATACGAGCTGCTGAAGTCATTAGTAAAAGGAAGGGGAGTAAGTAATAATAAGAAGGGGTTAAGTAATGATAATTAAGGTGAGAGATGGGTAAAAATGAAGATGGGAAATAATAATGTTGCTGTCGTGAAAATTGATGGTTGGATGGGTAAACTGTAAAAGTTGTAGTCGTGAAAATCGATGGATAGAGATGGGTAAACTGTAAAAGTTGTAGAAGGGAAGGTTTCTGAGTAGAAAGTTGGCGGGGGAAATTTACTTTTGTCCCTCTGAACGCGAGTAGAATAGGCAAGATGCCTAGGCATCTGAGAAATCGGAAGGAGCGACCTAGATGGACGACGTGAAAAGGGAAGGAGAGGGGTGAGGTTGGGAAGTCACACTGTCATTGTCGAGCTTCAAGGGAAGGTACGCTGGAGCACGCGGCTGCCTATGGGACATATCAATGCATTGCGCGCTCCTGCCCGGCGACTACCTAGGTACCAACTCAGCACTCAAAAGAGGAAGTAGCACTTGATACGAGCAAAGTGCCCACTAACATGCAGTCGTACCTATGTACCCAAGGAAGTCGCCGCTTCAGTACTGTCAGCCTTGCCTTCGCTTGGGAGCGACGCGCTTGCTTGAAGGCGGAGGTTGGGTATTCCCACTGTGCGTCATCTAGCAGTCTCACTCCCGGTCCTATGAGGCAAGAGCAACTTGACAGGGGCATAAGGATTGATTGGCTCAAGTCGAAGACGGCGACAGATTGTAGAAACTGCCGGTCTGGTTCAAGGTAGGTCAATAGCCCTAACAACCTGCACTGCCGAGTACCATCCCAGATGATTTTCGAAAAGAAGTCTGTCTGTATGGGGTAGAGCTCATTATATACCTATATATTTACAAGGATGAACTCTACAAGTGATATCTAAGTGACAGGCTCATGCCCGTGAGCTCAGCCCCTGACTCTATGCGACTCTCGATGACACCTTCGGAGTCTTCGCATGTGACACTCGAATCTTCACCGTTCTGACAACGGTACACCATCGCCACGACACCTGGTGGATAAAGATGTGATGTTCTGGGGAGTCATACATGGTACGGCAGTAGTTCACGCCTGTAGACATGGAAGCCGTAGCACTATGAGTTATTGGACTCGGATGACTCACATCACGTAGGTACGAGTGAACGATATCCACAAAATGAAGCCATAGCGAATTGCACATGGACATTTTGATGAGGCCATATACACGTTTACAAGTGTATGTGATCAATCTGGTGATGGTTTGGAAGTCGTCGGTCAGAATCATCAAAGATGTATCAACCACCAATGCCCTCAAGGACATGAGCCCATATTACCACAAGGTCATCAGCAACATAGACTGCCATTATCCCATCAAAGCAAACTAATCAAAACCGGATCGAGTCTTTTGTAGCATCCCATATGATAGTGAGAGTTTCGCGAGAATACCCCTAATACCACGAGCATCATTCCACACTCCGTAGGTAGACATAACATACCCCGTGCGGCGTGTGCCACCAACACAGCCCCTAAGAGCTATTCGCAAAAAACCTCGTAATCTTCTGCGATCCGGTTGTCTTAGCCGAACCCTTCCCATCATTCCTCGTTGCACTGATACTCTTCTTTCCAGCTGCCTTCCCCTTCATCCCGCTCTGCACACCGGGACTCTTACTCGATGCAACCTTCTTCCTCGGCTCATCTCCTTCATCATCAGCTTCCCTCTTAACCCCTCTCAAATCCGTCTTCTCCTCCTTCTTGACCTTCTCATTCTTAACGGCCCCATCGTCAACGACAAACCCCTCCTTCCCACTAACCCTAATCTCGGGTTGCTCCTCCTCAACCTTAACAACCGGTTCCTTTTTCTTCTCACCGAAGAAATTCGCAATATTCGATTTATTCTCCTTACTATCAATCGGGATGATGAAAGCCGGCGAATCATTCCCGACCTTGCCCACGTCTTTACTAACGGGGTAGACCTCCAGCTCGCCCTCGTATGGTTTGAGAAGTGATTGCAGTTCCTTCGACCACTCTGTCCGGCTCGGATCGAGCCACGTGGTAATAGCGTCGGAGCCGTTTTCCAGGATGACAGGCATGCGGTCGTGGAGGAAGCGGAGTTGTTTATTCGAGTCTGTTGTGATGATCGTGTATGTGTAGTGTTTCTCTCCCTCATCTGTTCTCATCAGTACCACATACCATCACCACAATACAAACGCAACTCGAATACCAAAGGAGATGGAATATACGGAAAAGGAGAGAAAGTAACTCACCCTCATAAACAACAACATCCCACAACCCGGCAAAACACATCAACTTCCCATCCGCGCGTCTCACAAAATGCGGCATCTTCTCCTTCCCGCCATCTTTCTTCAACCACTCATAAAACCCCTGCGCAACAACCACACACCTCTTCCTCGCCTTCATCGAGCTCCACATGCCGCCCCTTTGCGCCAACGAGTCGTCGCGGCAGTTGATCGTCTTCATGACGGAGCCGTACGTGGGGTTCTTCTTCGTCCAGAAGGGTACGAGGCCCCATTTCATGGCTTGGAGTTTGTAGTGGACGTCGGTTTGTGTGCTTTCGGCAGTTTGTTCTTCACCCTGCGTGCCCTGGTTCACTTCCTCTGTAATACTCTTCCCCTTTTTCTTCACTTCACCATGTTGCTCTCCGGTTTCGCCCTGTTCTTGAGCAGATGCATCTCCTTCAGCATCCTCAGCATGCCGTCTCGAGCCCCTTCCGGCGCCCCAATCCGGCACGTCAGCGCGATACACGACGCCGCGATACCCGGGCGCGAAATTATAGCTCTGTCGCGGGCCATTATAGCCGCCTGGGCCGGCATCAACATCATCATCGGGTGCCTCGTCCACCGGCATGTTGTCTTCTCTGAGCATGCGCCGGATTTGGCTGGGTCGCTGTATGCTGGTTAGTCACAGGTGTGAAAAAGGGGGCGGATGCAGGATGAAGTGGAGCGAGTGTGATTGAGGACGATGTCGCGAGACATACCAGAGCGAGGGCGTATCGTCCACACATTGTGCCGTCGCAATATCGAAGAGATATATAGAGCGTCTACGTGATCATATAATGCGCCCAGTCGTTCTGAGCTTCAGACAGCGGTGTGTCGACGCGAAGGATTGTACCACACCGGGTATGATGATGACTTGAGCAATCTAGACGGGAGGCTTTCGACGTAGATATTTTGTATGTTACGCCTCAATAGGGGTTTTTGACAATGCAACCTGCTGGAAAAGGAGAACTTCTCAATGAAGTGATTTACATGTTACCTTCGGAGTAGTTGGCGGCCTGTTAAAGATGTCGCATGTATGACGAAAGACACGCCTTTGGCGTATAGAATCCAGACAAGTCTGCGATTTTAGTCAGAGATCATGTGACCTCGCAAGACAACGCTCATCTGCCCGAGACATCTTCAAACCTCATGAAAATGGAATATCACAATCAGATACAGCAAGTAAAATCTGGTCAATCGTTGTTGTCACGGAGTTTCGCATTCTGAGCCGGTGGTCTGTTACACGAATGGCATGAAATCTCAATTCATAACAAGCTTTTCCCTGATCCGATCCCACGCCAGCAATGCCAAACCCAGCCCTGAACACAGTAATGGCTCTTCCAGGAGCGGAACGCTCTGATGGTATATTGGAAGAGACTCGACGACGCACGAAAAAACAGGCTAAGCTTTCGCTTAGACCTTGAAACCTCTGGACCGTCTGCGACCACGGGCCTTCTCGAACTTGCGGCCCTTGGACTGGACGTAAGGCTTCTGCAATGGTTGTTAGTATTGGATTGTCCGGACGATCCACGAAGTTGTTGATAAGTACCTTGTTCTTGTGGGGACCCATGCCGAAGTGCTTGACGGCCTCACGGGCGTTCTTGGGGCCACGGAGGAGGAGGGTGTTGCTTCCAGTGGGGGCACGGAGAGCAAGCTGGTCGAGGGTCAGGCACTCACCGCCGGCAGCAGTGATGCGGGCACGGGCAGTGGCGGTGAAGCGGAGGGCAGCAATGGTGAGCTTGGGGACCTCGAGGAGACGGTTGTCGTCGGTGACGGTACCAACGATAACGACGATCTTGCTGGCATCGGTAGCCTGGCTCTTGACGCGGGAGAGCGAAACAGGAGGGCGGTTGATGCGGGACATGAAGAGGCGGCGCAGGACGACCTTGTTGAAGTTGGAGTCGGTACGGCGGGCCAAGAAGCGGTAGAGCTTCACCAGGAGCTTAAGGTAGACGTTGTCGGACTATAGAGCGCAGATGCGAGGTCAGTGACAATTCCAATGCGGGAGATTGCGATCGCAAATTTTGCGACTCAATCCAGATTCAAGTCAAAACAAGGCAAGGGATCGCAACTGACCTTAGGCGCCTTGCGGTGAGTGCCGCGGGCGTGGTGGGAGTTAAGATCGATACCTTTAATGTGCAAAGCCGACAGTCAGCTTCCATGGTTCAATATACTCATATCGAGATCCCGAAGCGCGCCTCAATCAAGAGTGGCCCAGGAAAACCCGAGGACGCAGCATGAAGGGCCAATTCAGGGCACTACTATTCCGCAGAATAGATCCCTCGAACGCGCACCAACATGCCACTTGTATATGATAATTCTGCACATATTCACGTACCCATCTTGACGGTGTTGTCGGCAGTTCCGGAGTTCTGCTGTGGTGTTGTGGTGGTTAGTAGGAGTCGATGGAGAAGGAGGAAAAAATACGGTCGCCAAAACCCAAAAGACTGGAGGGTTGTGTGCGGGTTTAGGGCGGTGGCAGGTGGCAGAACCGATAACAGCCGCTAAAAGTGTGGGGCTCAGATATCAACCCGAGCCACGCTCCACAGCGCGGTGGGGGAGCCCCATCGACGTACAGGCTTAGCGCCTGAGGCTAGCCAACGGTACGTAAAAGTCCAGCTTGGCACGAGGGCGAAAAAAAAGTCGACGCTCAACAACACCACCATCACACAGTCATTCATTCGGGCAAGACGACAACAGCGGTATGCATGTGCAACAACAACGCAAATTCTTTCAATAATTGGTATCACCATAGCCTCTCAATAAGACAGATACATATAACTTCAATTGTGATTGATTCAATCAGTTGTTTTAACTCTCTATCTATATGCCGGAAACCAGGCCAACTCAGTACCATGATCGATGATTGTGATGATGGTGATGATGAACCCCCATATGTTGTTTTTAGATACTTTTTTCTTTCAGATCTGCGCTCTGAATCACGCTGTGTACAATGGGCGGATTCATAAACCATCTAGCAAGAAAAAAAAACAAGTAATACAGTTAGAAAGCCCACTCTAGGACATCTATTTCCAGCCTCATACGCCCCAAATCGTGACCACACCTGCACGTCTCGACTCTTCTTTCTCATCTGAGGCAGGGAGCCAAACGCCTGAGGCGATTTATTGTTAGATAGGTAGATAGGTTAGCTCTTTTGGCCGTTTATTCTCATTGACGGCCAATGTTTTGTGTGGAAGGGCGGATATAGCTAGAAGCTAGAAGGCGAAGGTGACAAAAGTCTGGATATTACAATTACAAACTTCTCTCGTTTGCGCAGATGCTCCATGCATCTCTCTTTCTCTCTGTTCTTTCTCTCTCTTTCTCGTGCAATGTGTATCTCATCAACTTCATCGCCTTTATAAGTTGACGGGCTCGTCTTTGAGTCCAACTAAAAAGTCCCGGGTGACTTCGAAACTAAGCCAATTAGCAGCCATGCTAGGGGCGACCTTGAGTAGGTTGGGAACGAGGCCCTTGTACAGGCCACGGATGCCTTCTTGGGCAATGATGACCTTGATAGCATCTCCGAGTCCCTTGTACTTGTAGCCCATGCCGGACATGGTGTTGATCTGGAATCTGCGTCTGAGGACGTCACTGGGGAGGCATATCAGCTCGAAGCTCTAATAGGGGATAGGGGCCTGGACTCACAATGGGTATGTACATGTTTGCGCGACAGCACCAGAGATTGCGCCGGCGAGAAGCTTTCGCGCCGCAGAGGGATTCTGGTCTCCCTCTGGTGTTAAGAGCTTGCGGACGAACTCATACGTCATGAAGTTCAAACCAACCTATTAGACGGTCAGTCAGTATGGCTTCATCAGGTGGTCGTGTTTCCCGCGCAAAGCTCAGCAAAACGAAAGCAGAACAAGCTTACATATGGAGCGACACCCGCGACGGTAGGTACGATGCCGCGATACAATGCCGGTATGCCGCCTTCGGTTCTGTACATGGAGCCCATTGTCGTCCACATGCCGGGAAGTTTATCTTTAGGCACGTCGCCTAACGCAGCGAAGGAAGCCGTTTGTATCGAGAGTCGGGTTCGCACGATGTCGAGAGGATATGTGAAAATGACTGAGGTGATGCCTGCTATGCCACCACAGAACAGTCTTTCGATCGGTGACATGTTTGCGCCTTCGTTCTCGAAGAATTGCTGCAGCGACGTTAGCATTAGAGTGTCATGACACAGATATGCACATATCAATGACGACAGCGGGGAGGCAGGAACAAAAAAGAAAAAAAAAGAGCTCACCCTGCGGTAAAGATTGTAGCTACCAAACTGAACCGCCGAATAAGGCACTATGCGAATGCAATTGGTTCCATTGCCGCGCATGAAGCCTCTCCAGCCCTCTTCCTTCCACATCTTCCCCAGCGCCTTGCCGACCGATAACTTGTATTCATTGTGCCCGGCGCTCTGCACCTGCAGAAGGATCTTGAGACGTTCGAGCGGCGACACAACGGTTCGAGAGACCGCACCGGCAACACCGCCAGCGCAGAACGCGGCAACGACAGGTTGCGAAACAAAATCTACGAACTGGTTGGTCCCGTTTGTAGGTGCTGGTACGGGCGCAGGTTTCGCCTTCACAGCGTCGACATCGTCAGAACTCTAGAGACAACGAATTAGCGCGCCAGTCTTAGAGAGCTGGGTTCGGGCTGCTGCTGAACTGCGGCCGTGGGGCGTGGGGGGTTAGAGGGAGCGCGGAGAACGTACGGCCGCCATGTTCGAGACTCGATTGATCGAACCTGATCAACCGGCACAGGTCTACTAGAGGGGAGAGGTGGACTCTAGGTCGCGATGGTAGAATTGTGTATAGTAATCTCGGTCGTTTAGTATAAGAGCATCGAGCAGACGGTGCCTTTTTCGCGAGCTACCTATAAAAGGGGGTCTGTCTAGGAAGGAGGATCGTTGAGGGTCTCGTCGGCCGGGTCAACAAACAATCTGGGTTAGGGGCAGGCTAGTGTCGACGGCATAGCTGTCTGTCAAGTTTCCACTGCGGCTCCCGGCGAAGCGTTGGATGCGAAAAGGCGGGCTCTTGGCCCCGGGGCGATCTATCCAGGATTGTCTAAGTTCGGCTAAGAATGACGACGCAAACCGGCAAACGGGGATTGCGCAATGCAGGCGAGGAGAAAATAGTGACAGGAAGACTCTACAAGTAGAACGCCGCAATCATGGGAATTGGAACAGAAGTGAAAACCGGAGTGCGTGATGAGAAGACTCGTGCTCTATTTTAACGAGGGCACCAGTTTGGGATTTGCAGTTGTTAAAGTTTGTAAGATCTGGACCGGCTGAGTTACGATCGATATATTCCGTATGGATGACATACCTCGCTGGGTAGGTGCGGTCGTCGGTACCTCTCTAGAGCCCTTTAGAGCGGTGGACCGTCCGTTAATTCCCTGGTAGGGTAGGCACGGTCATACCTGGTGCAGCCGGTAAGTGCCCCTGATAGTACGCGCGTGTCCAGGGCTGAAGAAGGCTTGAAAATTTATTAGTTACAGCATCAGAACCGGGTTCTTATCATCCCTATCTGGTGTAATGCCGACTGTGACATGCCCGTAAAGGCAAGTCTGAATTCTATTTAACTGCGAGTTGAATATTCAGACGTCATGTTATTCGGCAGGGAGTCCACCGACGGATTATGCGGCGTCTGCGCCTGCGCTTGTGCCTTCGTCAGAAGACGTTCCTTCTCGGTTAGTATGGGAACCCGCCCAGCTGGGTTGTTGTCACGAGGCCTCAAATTCCATGTTCTTGTTATCAAAGGGTTATTGAAATGTATTCAAACAACTGAGATTGCATCCTCAAGTACCCGTTCATTATCGTGAACATTTCATAGGCGAACCGAGGTCTAGGCCGCCCAGTTCTCCTTTTGCCTAATCTTTGATATGCCTGTTTCTCATGCATGCAAGTCGCTTGTAACCTGGCTTTCGAGAAGCACGTTAGAGTCGCAATAGCGAGGTACGGAGAGCAAGCCTGGCGATACAACTGCCTACCTAAGGTACCTAAGTATGTACCTTGGGTATCTCTGTGCACACCTTAGACGCCGTGCGGGCAACGGCAGTCAGGACCGAGGGAAATTCGTGGTAAGTTCAGGCAGTCACGGAGACCCCCTAGGCACCTCCCTCTTGCTACAGTTTCACGCTAGTCCCGTCCCCGGCCCCCGTACCTCTCCCGGTCATCTTGAACCTACCCACCTACCCTTGTACACCTCGGTCATCCATCCTGCCTAGTCGCTCCCACGTAACAACTCTTCGACCAACCATTCCCATTCGCTTGATGATCAAGGTAAAGTGGTGTATCATGAGGACATTGTATCCGCTTTACATTGTCATGAGGCCTGTCTGATCTGCTCTGCATTAGTTTCTCTATTCATTCTTTCAGCTCATCGGCGCGCTGCCCTGCTTCCTCGACACCTGCTCGTCTCCTCGCAGGCTGCTACAGCCAGAGATGATCAGCGCGACAGCTTACAGCTACCGCTCGCTAGAAGACGACTATACCCATCGCCTTCGCACCTGATAGTCGACGTTCCGATGGTCGACGCTGCAAGGGTTAGTTGCCACGGCCTCATTACTCGAACGCAGTCGTCTGCCCTGTATACTACGGCGTCATACGGTTCCACGAGATGCGCGTTAGTGGGACGAAAGAAATCGAATTTACTACCTATGAACTCCGGCGAACATATCCCTCCCTTCGCAATTAGAGGCCGAGGCCCGTACCGTTACCCGGCTGCGAATACGCAACTCGAAAACTCGAAAGCCAGCAGGAGGAAATGAGTGAAACCCCAACGGGGATACGAACTATAAGCCACTTCAACGCGGAAACGTGTCTCACCACGGGTGAAATTACATGCGCACAGTTGCTATGGACGATGGAATCGTTCAATCGGCGACATCAAGGTCGTCGTGCTGAGGAGGGGGGCTATCGACAGCTGCGCAGAGTATTAGTTGGCTTCAACCGAGGCAACAGGGAGAGCAACGACTTACGCTTGCGGTCCTCACCGTTGGCGCCGTTCTCACGACGATCGCGATCATCACGCTCATCACGATCACGGTCGCTAGATCCAGGAGTGGTTAGCCGGGGTCCACACACGTCATGGTCTTGATAAGACATGATGACATACCGAGGGTCAGGGCTACGAGAACGGTCGCGGGTGTCACGGCGATCACGCTCGTACTCGCGGTCGCGGTCACGGTCACGACGATCATCCTTGCGAGGAGAGTAGTCGCGAGTGCTGCGGCGAGGGGAGGGGGAGCGGCCACGACGAGGAGAGCGGGCACCGCGAGCTCCATCACGACGATCGCGATCACGGCCGGAGTCGAAACGCCAAGAAGCGGAGGGAGGAGTGCGAGCCCACTAGATTAAATGTTAAGCACTTGACGACGACGACGACGACGACGACGGCAACAACCAGTGTCGGATAGACATACCTCGATCTTCAAGACGTCATCGCGACCGATACGCTTGTTATGCATCTCGTGATACGCATCGTCGGCATCACGACGATCCTCGTACTCAACAAAAGCGAACCTTGAGCTCAAGTCAGTGATGCTCGGTGCGTCGACGTTGTACTTGGGGGGCCATTCGAGACTCACAATCTGCTACTTGCGCTTCTGGGGGCGGGGATGTCACAGCGCACAAGGCGACCGTAGCTAAAGGGGACAAAGTCAGCAATCTCACGGCATAATAGTACTTTCCCAGATGGTCGCAGCAAAGTGCGTGATGGCTCCGTGGTCATGTCACGATAGACAGGCGGCTTGGCGCGGGCGATGCAACTGAAGACTTGTTCCGACCGCTCGATCGTGGAGGGGGGAGGGATGACTGAAATAGATGGTGGGCGTGCGTGGGAGGTGGGAGCGTGGAGAAGGAGACGGCTCGGGGGACTCGACGAAGCCAAGAACGACGGAAGACGAAAGACGGGGAGATCCGGGGATGGGTGGACGAGGAGGCAGAGGATCAAGACTGGTGGCATCGGACACCGTGTCCCGGCAGGCTGGACGGTCGATCGATCTCGCCGCACGCGAGGACGAAGACGAGACGAGACGGGACGAGACGAGGACGAGGACGACGAGGATAGCTGACATACCGTTCGAATTCGTAGGCGAGGTCGCGTGCACGCGTGCCCTGGCTGAAGCCAGTCACGTAGAGGGTGGTACCACCGCGAGACATCTCGACTACAGTTACCCGCGACGGAGGCAGGACGAGACAACAATAGAGATGAGAAGAAAGAAAGACGACAAAATCGAATCAACCCCGACGCATGCACGAGGTTGACGAAGATGGATTGACGAAGGCGGGACAACAACTGATGGATGAGGGAGGATGGCCTTCTCCGTGTCCAGTGTTGTTTCTGTCAAGTATGGAGAAAGAAGTTTGACGGTGGTTGGCTGGAGCTGTATGTTTCAGCGAGTCGGGGGATCCTCGGACCTTTCTGGCTGACAGCATTCCTAAATCAGCTTAGTACTCCCTGTACTATCGGCGATGACGTTTTGAAACACCACCTGAAAGCCAAAACGCTTAGGCAGCAGCTATGGACAGGCACAGATCGCTATGTGGGTGCCACCTACAAGTACCTGGCGGGCGGACTATTAAAAGGCCCTGCTTTCTTCCTCAACCGTTTCTGCTCCCTACCTATCACGTATCAGTCGTTGTTTCCTGTTTTTTTCAGGGGATAACGATTCGGACAGCTGCGAGCTCATCGAGAGGAAAGGGGAATGCATTGTGAGCTGCTCGATGTCCCTCAAACGGAGTCGTTCGTGTGACTCGGGGCATATCCGAACTGGAAGTATACGGTACTTACGCGGGAGGATATTCGTGTTTCACGTGTCCTGGGGGATACAAACGAGAAGCTGAGGAGAAAAGGCGAAGAGAAGATAAGATTGGCTCTTTTTTTCCGTTAACGAATGGTTTCGTTAAAATCAGAGACTTGGCAAGATGGAAAAGGATGTCCGCGACTTAATATATTGGGGTTGGAGGGGTTGACACTGGTGCAGGTGTACTTACGTGCCCAGCAACCTTGACTGTGCTGGAGTCCTGAGCACTTGCAACAAGTCCGAAGTCATGTGGTGGTGATACACTTTACTTCTGCATCGGAAAGAGTTACAAACAATGAGCAGGCATACGTAATGCCAATGACCCACCGAAAAGTCCTGAGAGAATTACGTATCTTCAGACGGATTTTCAGACGCGGGAGACTACGTCTCTGTACGTTACAGAAAGCAGGGACACAACTCCCGGCTTAGACGTCTTGATCTCAGTACATTAGACAGGTACGGGTTGCGTTTGATACGGAAGAGATTGTGGCGGTCTTATTTCTTTTCCCGAGAGTGCATCAGACCATCTTACTCCGGGCAACAGGGTCGGTCGGATAATATCAGTCCGTGGGTAACATCGACCGTTCGAACTTCTCAACCCCCGAGAAGGGAGCTCTGGATCGGCTTCATCTTCATTGCTTTCAAGATTACCGCAACCTCAGGGGTAATACATTTGGATTGGAGCAATATCAACGATCTATGACTGCATATTTTATGAGCCCCTGGTTTTGTAAGCAGTTACGGGTCAGGGGCTTGGCAATAACGACTTTTCACCACAATTGTGAAACTTCATAGACGGCCGCAAGAAAGATGAAGATATATAACGGAGCACATATGTCTCGTTGATTTGGCATCTGTAAAAACACAACTAGAGCCTGAAACACTACCTAATGGCAAACATAAACGTGTGTCATCTCGATACGCCTGTGACCTTTTTTCAGTCCCACACAAACCTATCCTCCTCCAAGACATGATAAAGCAAGGCCAACCGTCTACTGCATCTTCTCGTAGGCGGCCATTAGAGAACCTGTGAAATGACTCTGTTAGCTGTGAACGCCCCCTTTTTACACGTAGAGGGTATGACTCACCAATGAATGTTGTGACTAGACGGCTGCGAACTTGGCAGATATCTTCGGGAACCAGCCAGATCGTGGCGCCCATCTTTCTGGCAATACTGATACTGAGCTTGGCGTTCAAGTACGCGTCATCATCAGTCTGTCCAGGGGTAACCAGGTCGTAATCGACGTAAGCGCCCTTCATGCCGTGAAGAACATCAAGCAAGAAGACACCACTGCCAATGGCAGGATCCTTGAGTGAACGAATAGTTGAGTTCCGTCCTCCCTTATGCGACATCTCGTTTGCCCATCTCACCATTTCAGCATCAGTAATCTCGCGCTTGCCAAGTCGCTGGGCCAGAGCGGATAATGTCAGGGTGATGTTCTTGCGCATGAGTTGCCAGACCAAACCCAACGTCAGCATCTTCTGACCATCGGTGATATCGGCACCCTGGATACCGACGAGTGAGAAGCCGTTCTGCTTGCCGAGCTCGACAGCGTAGTTCGTGTTCTCGACCGCCTTGAATCTTAACATCTCCTGGTCGTTAGTCGGGCGCTTGTTGACATGTCTCCAATTTACGGAGCCCTTGATGACCTTGTCGTAAGCTTGTAACAAGATGGTACCGTCCCGGAGATCGTCGAAGAAGGATACTACAGCAGGTTGTACGTCGATACTGTTCAGCCACAATGTGAAGACTCTTGCCTCTCGTTCTCCTTCAGCATCGAAATCTTCGACTTCCGCCTTCTCTTCCTCGGTGATGGGCTCTAGGCAGGGGTGGGTGTTGAACAGGTTGGCGATAAAAGCGAGGTTCAGTTTCGGGTTACCGGCGACTAAAGACTTGGGAGTAAGGAATTTTCGGCAACCAAGCTTGTCGGCATCAACCAAGACCTCCTCGGCGCGTTGCAGTAGATCTCTGGTCTGTAGAGGCGCTCTTGTGCAACCGTAATCCCGTCCGATCTGGGCGAGCAGTACCGCATAGTTCTCCCCGTCTTTAACATCGCTAGAGAAGTTCTGGACCTTGCGATGCCAGCCAGCAGCCTTAAGGTGGTAGTTGAACCAGCGCAGAAGAATCTGCTCCGGGGGGAGACGCAGGAACTGCTCGAGTGTCTCATCCTCGTCCAAAAGTCGGTACAGCTCAGGGTGAAGCTTAATATCGATCTTTCCCAAAAGACCTCTCCGAATGACCTGCCAGATGAGACCCAAGATAAGGTGCTCACGAACTTCAATGATATCTCCACTTCCAATGTTGACAACCGAGCAACCAATACCCTTGGCAGATTCGATGACGATGTTGTTGTTCTCGGTCATGTGGAAAGCATTGAGCTTCTTGATCTTCTTTCCGGGCACGTTCAGTACACGTTCATCGATTGTATCCGGTACACTGTCGTTGATCAGCTTGGCAAGGACCAAACCATCCTTGCACTCGTCGAACATCTCGAAGGTGTCTGTAGGGAAGGGCAGCCGGTTTCCGATGTCCTCATCGCCGGCTAGTACGGCATTGATGTGTCGCGTGAACTCAGTCCGCTCGTCTTCGTTAATGGTATGGGTACTGGTCTCGATAGAACCGACGTGGATCTTGCCCATACTCGGCTTTGAGGCATGTCGAGGGGTAGGAGCCTGACGGTCGTTGCCAGTCATCTGGGCGACGATGCCGACAGGAGGCATGGGTGCACTACTGCCACCTGTGCTCATGCGCTTCTGGGCCGGTGACGATTGGCGAAGCTTCGCGATGAGCTAAAGCATGTGTGTCAATATACTCCAAGTCCGAACAAGTCAATGCAATGGGCGCAACAAGATGCTTACGCTGACGTAGTCTTCCAGCTCAACTCGCCGAGACGAGTCGAGCTCGACCTCCTTTAGAGCTTGTCGTACGACATCGTAAGGCTGTCTTTCGCTCTGCTGCGTAGCTTTGATAGTGGTGGCCTCGTCGAGGTAGCCCTTGTCTTCGATGTCGAGCTTCTGGAAGGCATCGCTGAAGGCGAAGATGTCGGACTGCTGGAATTGAGGATATTTCCTGGTCGCAAGATGGTCAGACCTGGTTCAACTTGGCGGTTTCCAACAGCGAATAGCTCTACATACCTCTGCAGCTTGATCACGTTCATGACTGGAGATGGTTTGCGCGTGGACGGTAACAAGTGGTCTTAGTATTGATGGCAGTTGTGTCAGAGTCCGACTCAGGTGGCGGGTTGGCGCAGAGCTTCGGGAGGGCTCCTTTGGTTGTTTTTGAGTAGAAGTTGTCCAATGGGTGCCTAAGAGCGGAGGGGATGACCTCGTAATGCGATGGCCTGGCTGACGGCACTAACTACTTGTAGTCTACAACTAGGTAGCAGTATTATCCCGTAATAAAGCGACTAACTGGGACTTTTAGGCCTCCCGGTTGGGTTGTACAGTACAGAGTGAGGAGGTGGAATTGACAGAAGTTCTTCTACGGATTACCAACAGGGAGAGAACTCCAGAGTGGCGGATGACAAAGGGGCGGCTCGGTTGAATGGAGACGTAATTCAGCAGGACGGGCAGTCGGACACTTCTATTATTCCGTATCTGCAAACTATTCCGTAGAAATACCGTACAGTAGTGAATCTCACGGCATTTGCATTCATCCCGCTACAGTGTCGGTACGGTATCGCAGCTTCCAGCTCGACGTGATGGAAGTTTACGGAACAAGCGGGGGGTTTGCCAGCGATCACTGATGTAATGGCTGCTCCTTACCAAACTCGTCCAGCCGATTACTGTACGGATCGCTGTGCCAGTACGGATAAAGGACCTGGCACTGCGCATCAGCCACATTACTTGCGTAAGCCTTAATGAAGGGCCCACCCTCGTCGGCATGACACGCATCACAATTCGCCTAGGCCGTTCGCGCCAGGACCAACTGTGGCTCTCCATATCATTGGTGATAATGCTCATTGACCGCCTGCTGGTCTTTTACACCAACCATCACGACCCCTCACCAATCTCGCTTGTGTGAAAAGTTCTGAGGTGTCGATCGCAACACAGAAGCTGAGCTTATGACGATATGTTCAACCTCTTGTTCAACCGAAGTTCCTAACAACATGGGATCTTTCTAAACGTGTTGGCCGATGAGATCGGGAGATCTCGTGGTCCGCGAACCTCATCGGGAGTTGATTTCTGACATCGCGATGATGTTCGTGTCACTGCGTCAACGCGCCTGAGACACAGCTTGAACATCATCGGAGATCGTTGCACACCGCTCGTTGAATAACATGAGCAAGCATACAATGCAAGGTAAGAGTTGAAGGTGACAAAGGAAGGAAGTCTTGACGAAGAAACGATCACCTCGCTGGGTCCCGGTCTGGGTCCCCGTTGCTCTTGTTAATTAACCCTCGAACGACTACATATGGAACGTCCCTATCACTCAAATACTCGCGGCGCTTCTGATCGCCATCTTGGAATTCCATTTGCAATAGTCAATAACGTCACCGTTCACCGGCAGGCCATGAGCAAGGGGCGCATTCTCGCTCGGCAGCGTACAAAACCTGCAACAGGCCCCTCATCGCGTACGACATCTCTGTCCCAGTTCGAGCAGCGTGATTCCTCGTTTACGCATCCAGACGGCTTCATACCCGCTATGTTGCACCAAGAGCCGCGCCAGCTGCAGTCGACCGAGGCCCGCAACATGCAACTCTACGTTGTTGGACACCGGAGTGAACGCTCCCCTCAGCGTTTATGCCACACCCATGATCTCGTCGGGAGTGATGGTGAAGTTCTGGCGTGGCGCCAGCATCTGTCGGTTGTAGACCGAGGTCGCATGGCCTGTGAAATTCCACCAGGTCGTACTGTTATCCCCTTGCGTTAGCAAACGATCCGATCTCACTGGTCACGATTACGAGGCGGCAAAACTCACGGCGAGTTGAGGTCTGTGTACTTCAACGAAACTTGGATGTGAGCCAGACGTGTGCCGTTGCCTGTGGAGTTGGACGGGAGAAGCTTCGAAACGACAATGGCCTTGTTATGCTCGGAATCCACTCTTGTGCAGAGTCTGTAAGGGGCGCCCTCGCCGTGGCCACTGCAGTTGGCCTTGAAAGCAGGTGTTGCGGGTCTTGAGGTGAGGTCTTGAGCTCCTGAGATTTGGAAGGCTATGATCTTGGTCAGCAAAGCGCGCTATTGGAAAACGGAAGCTGGTCCCGAACAGTAGGAGCAATTGCCCGAGTAGCAGCCGGCATCCCAATTCGTTACTGTCCAGTCATATTCGAGAGTGTCGGCGGAGATTCTCATGACGGCGGCGGAGACGGAGCACGCGCTCACGAAAGCGGCTAGTAGAGCACTGGGGCGCATCTTGACGACGTGATATAGGTCTTGGATTTCAACGTTGAATCGGTTCAATACGAGGACTGAGAAGAAGGGCCAGGGGCAGTAGGTAGTATAGACGGGCGTAGATGGGGTGCCGCGATCTTAAATAGGTATCATATGAAATGGTAGGTTAGGCAGGTCGATCGATGGCACAACGTTGAATCCCCCTTACACTAGCCGGCCGATCGATATCTATTTATGTACAAAGTACACTGCAGAGTCATGGATTGGTGTCTGCCGCGAATGTAACTCTGCCCTCGAAATGGGAGATCTGGGTTCATATGAGTCGGCCTGTATTATTGGGGGCAAACAAAGGGCTATGGACTAGTAGGGGTGGTATGTACGCCAGTACGTACCCTAATATGTCGTACATACATTACAACCCGGTAGCCTAATCGTTCGACATGTGGCCGGTATCTTTTGTTCACAAGCACGTAAAGACCCCGAGGAGAGAGAGAGAGAGGGAAGTGTGCGCCTTCGGTGATCTGCGGTGCGAAGAAGCGTCGCGTTCTCTCACCTGAGCCAACCGCGGCCCCACAGAGACTCGATACGAGAATGTAGGGGGCCTCCTGGCATCACAGTTGTAATGCATTCCGTACCACCTACGTACACAAATAGAGACTCTCTATTAAAGAAAAATGCTGCCTAATTGATCGAATGCTTACTTCCTCGACTTGCTTGCAGTTGATGGGTAAGGCATGTGAGACGTTTGAATTCGTAAAGTTGTCTTGACATTGTACGGCGTTTTCGCTACGAGACATGTGCTTCGCTCGGGAGGTACCGTTCACTCGACTTACACACTTAACCAAGTGATTTTACCCACCTACCTAAGGTATCTTAATGCATTTCTTGGACAAGAGCGCTTTGAAACGACGATGGATTGGTAGATTAGATACTCCTGACTTACTATAACTGATTACTTCTTAGGTAGCATGGCTTATTTCCCGTCTTGCATTGACAGCGTGACACTAGTTGGGTTCCTTGAATCGACGCGGCGCGGTCGGTGAGCCGTTATTAAAGGTGCCTAGAATCCCATCTGACAATCCCCGTTCCTCGAACAGGTGGATCAGGAACCCGGGCTGTGATTGTAGTTGTTGAAACGGTACTCGGCGTTGGCTATACTCGAAAAGTAAGGTAACAAGATAAAGAGGTTGGCTGAAACCCCGTCGAGGCTTCGTTGCCGGACTGACCATGCTAGCTCCATGACCGGCCGGCATGGCATGGGGAGTGGTGTAAGTAAGTGCGTCAACTCATCATCGTTCCACAACCCATATCCGGCACGCGTCTCTACTGATACAAAAAAGAAGTTGCCGCCCGCGAAGCCTTGCCTTGCCTCGTGACGGACGGTGCTTTGGTAATTCTGTAAAACCCGCAAGACCTGCAACAAACGTTCGATTTTCAATATCACCACTGCCAAGCCAAGAGCTGCTATGCGACTTCAATAACAAGAAGGCAGGGTTCAATGAGACATACCCGACACGCAACCCAGGTCCAGAACCCCCAATTCCGAAAGAGAGAAGAAAAAAAGACGCGCTTCCCGAGGAATGACAAAAACACAACACGCACCCGTCACGCCAGGCCGATTTATCGAACCAGATACCTATTACATATCTCTCTCTCGGTTTTCAGCCTGACTTGCTCTGCACACATAGGGCGATTCCCGCCAGCGAAAGTCCCATCCCTATCCACGTGTCTGGGAGAAAGTATGCGATGAGTAATTCCGTGATGAAAACATTCCCTCTTGAGAGCGCGGGCACTTTGAATATAATAGGTACTCACTGCGATCTATGCCCTTCCTGTCGACCCACCAGTCCCCGAGGACAGTAAATAAGAAGGCCAACGTATTCACGATGGGAACCGTCAAGCTCAATTCTTTTTTCACGAAAAAAAGCAAATAAAACGTGTCAACCGAACAAAACACTTCTGCATCTTACGAATTTTCACAAGGAAAAAAGCAAAAACTCACCAGCCTGGCCGATGAGCAGGAAGAACCACACACTCCCCGTAAGATTGATGACGAGCGGGATCGCGTACCGCGGATTCCGCAACAAGTCCACGACGGCGAAGAAGGCGCCGTAGAGCCTGCTCCGCAGCCAGCTCGCCTGGACGTCGTCCCGCGCGAGCAGAGGGTGCGCGGGCGGCTTATGGGTTTTGGCTGCGCGCCGGATGAAGGGCGTCGTCAGTCCCCAGGCCAGACCGACCAGCAGGAAGCCCGCCACGTAATTGATGGCGGGAGGCTGTGGTGGTGCGACAGGTGAGGATGACGACATGTTTTTCTCTTGCGTGGATGATGGTGTTGGCGATAATGGTAATTCTCTGGCTGGATACGAGATGAGAGCAAACAAATTCGGGAATAAAATCACTGATAAGATGTTGGTGGCGGGTCGGGAAACTGGATCGTTGTTGGACCGAGTCATGGATTTGCCTAAATGAGATTTTGGAGATGAAAGACGGATGGTCCGCTGCCAATCCGTGTCATTCGTGCCTGGAAACAGAACACCTCAGGCACCCGCACTGCAGTGGTATTCGGTACCTCACTTGAAAAAAGTGGCGCAAAGGAACTGTGGCTTGACCGCGGAATAAGCGCCTGCACTGTAGGGCACTTACTGTGCCGCAGGCGTTCCTGGCGCCAGTCCGGCTTTTCGCCTCCAGGGGCCCACAGCACGCGACGCACTGTGTGCTCTTGAGGCTTAACGAGCTACCAACTCCGGTTAGCATTGAGAGCTTACAGGAATCTGAGTTGCAGCTTCGAATCCGCAGTTCCCACTCATCCCACGACTCCGGGACCGCGAGTGCCGGTAGGATTTCACCCTTCGTCGTTTGTGAGGTCGCGGCATTCGTGGGTGCCTAGCTTGTCGCCCCTTTCTTGTCCAAGACTGTATAAAAGCAGTGAGCCCCTATGCTTCTGCAATATTGACGGATTACTGTTGCGTGGACTCTTATAAAGAGCGCTCTTGGGGCGTGATGGCAGGGCTGTGCTGAACAGTTCATGGTCCATCCTACTGGTGTTGGGATACTGCTACAAACCCGTCTTTCAGGGGTAGGTATCGCGAGCGAGTCTTCACTACATACATACACTGAAGTTACCTGGTCTTTCAAATTTCACTTGTTGGACTTGCGCGGTCCGGCAGGTAAGAGTAAACAATGCGTCGCTTGCTTGAAATAGGGGGGAGAGTCTGGTCAGGATTTATCAGTTCAAGGCAACCTTTTCTTGAAATTCATGGTGAGGCGACGCCATTCGAGTGGTGATGCTAACTTCTGATTCTCAACCAAGGGGTTCATGATAGTGGCTATGTTCACCTTAACCTATCTCTCTAACCCTCTGACTTCCCTCGGGCTTCATCAACCCGAACGCATTGATTCGAGAATTCAAAGAGTCCATTGCAGCTCACGATTCCCTACCCCACAGATCCAACTTGATCCAACTTCGGTTTTGCCGGCGCTAGTAACCGTTGTTAGGGCCTAGGGGATAGTCTCGATTCATTCGATTGATCTCAAATGACCGGGGAGGCTGGTGTTTCTAGTTGGGTATCTCTACCAAGCGTGTACGAGTATGTGAACAACTCCCAAAGCAGAAAGCAAGCAAGCAGTAACGGGATTCCATGAACCTCAACGGAATGCTGCTTCTTGCATCACGAACCCAAAGCCACGCGCCAACGTGTTCCATACCCGACAGTCTGGTCAGTACGACGCGTCCAGTGTTCTTTCACACCGGGTGACGCCGCTCTCAGAACGTTTTCTTTGTCGTACTACATCCGAACTCGTGGTGACCGGCAGGTAGTCATGCGCGCCCTGCCGTACAGCTTTACTTCCAAACACCTTAGTCAGTGTCGCTCTCAATTCATTCTTGGGTCGGTCGTGGGGGTTCAGTACGGTTTGGTGGAGAGGCATGGCGTGGCCATATTCAGTTCATTTCTTATGTGGTACATCATAGTAAACTGAGCATACCCAAATCCAGAGCTTCATAACATATTTCGGGATTGCAAACAACTAAAACCGTCGTTGCTTGCGGCTATTGTACAGTAAACAGGAACTCATTGGCGCCTATATGTGAAAAAGAAAACAAAACATGCGAGCGGAGACGATGGCAAACTGTGGGTATTGTGCAGTGCTGGTAGATATCTCCCTTATACATCATAAAATCTCGACTCGTGAGAAGATCAGAGAGTTATCGATATGAAACTCTGACATCTGATATACAAGTAGATCGTTATTCGTCGTTAAAATGATATTTCGTCACAAGATAATATTTAAGCCCCTGTCGCATTGTACGAGAAAAGACTCTCGAAATACGTCGTATCAAAGCCTTGGAACGACCACTCATCTCCCTCAACTGCCAGCTCCGGGTGGGCGAGTTGGGCCTGTGAAAACTCGAATTGCATCGTGGGCAAGAGTTCGCCGTTGTAATCGTCATTTGTTGGATTAGGGTGCTGGTTGTGATAGTCAAGTGGGAAATTCTGGTCTAGGAGGAAAGAGAGGAATGGGGTCTCGGATGGATTGCTGGAGGGAAAGTCATTGGGCGTCGAGGCCCAGTTGGAGGACGCAAGAGAAGAGTACTGCGGGAGCGTGCTGTAATCTTCGTTCATAGTGGTTGAAGGCGTTGGATTTGTCACGGCAGTTGAGGGAGTGGAGGAGGTAGCCGGAGATATGCTGCTGCTGCTGCCGCTGCTCCTGCTATCAGGAGTATCTGTTGCATGTGGTAGTGTATCTTGCTGATGGCAAGCCGAACTATTACTGGAAGCATTGTTTGGATTGATATGAATCGTTCCCACGTGTGGTATCTCTAGGTGTATCGCTTGCAACTCACTACTGTCGGTGCTTTCGTCTGGACTGGAGCGTGCCATGAGCTCAGGATCTAGCAGAGGCAAGAGGCGCACTATGATGGAGGCAGTGTCGCGAGAGACGTTATCGTTGGTCTGCGCAGCCATCTGCAGGAGCCTATCGCGGGCGTTCTGGATCAAGGCGCGGTCTGCTGTCCGGTTGGACATCGTGACTGGATCTTGTGCTTGGAGCTTTGGATCTAAGTATCCAAGGAGCAACGTCATGGACGCCGTCAGAGTGCTGTAGTCTGAGCATCGACACGTTGTTGTGTGCTGGCTAACATTGCGAAGCAGCAAGAATGTGCGCAGAAGCTGTCTCGATGAGTTGATACATGAGGCCTTGCTGTAATCCCAGAGCCGTTCTTTCGGATCCCGAAGCATATAAGGAAGATGCAGCAGGATGAGGAGGTTGTAGTGATTCATATGCGTAATCAGTTGCGCGATGTAGAACATGCGTTCTTTTGGCTCTGAATTCATTAATGTCTCGGCCGATGGACGCTGCCAGAACTCGGGCGGGACACTGCGTGCTGCTTTTTTGAGGTCGGCATCGATCGTCCGCGTGATATTAAGAGAGGATTCTCCCTTGCAGCTATTACGCTTGATGATGGCGCCCATGGCGATTGCATGTTGCTTTTCTAGCCTATCTTTGGCCTCGTCGAAAGCATCATCGGCCAAGAAGGAATTGTCATCCACACAAGCTGGAAGGCCCAAGTTGAGAGATAGATACCTGTCTACGAAATTCAGACGGAACCATACTGCTTGGGCCCCGGGTCTTGGCAAAGAGTCGGACGAGGGATCGGCAGATTTGATCGGTCTTTCGCCAAATCTGTCAACACCCATAAGCTGAGCAATCGACAACGCACGACGAATAATGAGCCATGACTTTCGCATATTCCCAGCGTTTGAATGATACAGGCCAATCAAAGCTAGGGTCTCAACACCTTCAGAGTTACCAACTAGTTCGTCATTGTGGGCTACCAAGTCCAGGATTATAGAAACGTGCTTGGCCAACACGTTGCGGGGTGCCTCTTTCCAGGCGAGTCGGTCCAACGTTGGACGTTGGAGATGCTGGACACAGTTTATGAGCTGCATCAGTCGTCTTGCAAGTACGGCCGGGTGCGACTTGATATCTGGCACAATGCCAATGGATGATGGGTCTTGAACTCGTCCCTCGACTATATCACGGCGCCGGGCAAAGAGGGTAGCAACAATGCCGCTGCCTGAACTTGATCGAACGATCAAGTCGATATCCTGCTGGGAGGGAAACAGCCCATGTATCGTCCTGGAGACTCGCTCATATTTAGGGCATAGGGCCGGCGCCTCTTGGCAGTTCGACTCCGATAGGGAGAGGTTGCCTGGGGCGGAGATCATGATAGGGGACTTGCTCTTGTCTCGCAAAGGCCCAAGCACTTCGAACACGGGTGGATCAGAGCGTGCATTGTAATAGCAGCCATTTTCGGCCGAATCCACGGCGTCCGGCGAATCGGACGAAGCAGGCGAAGCGTTGTTTAGGCCCCGCTGGCTGGTAGTATAAGAATCTGGGATGATCCTCTCGACCAGCTTCTCGAGCATATCCTCAACACGTCCTAAACGTTGCAGAACGCTTCGTTCAGGGTTTGTGGGTTGCTCGTCAGGAAACTCCTGGCTCACGCAGCTTGTGCCGCGAGATTCGCAGTTGACACATATCGTGGCATTCTCTGAGGGGTACAGACAGCGGATCTTCCGACGTCTGCCTGTTTACTCATACCCGCATTAAAGACGTATTCGGCGATGTTTGAAAAGGGTTTGATGCTTACATTCCCAGCAACTACGAGTGCCTTTACGGACCTTCCTCCGCTTCGACGGAGGAGCACCATCATCCGAGCTGCGTCGTGGGGGGAATCTGCCGTCTTCCATTTTTCAAGGAAGAGGGTATTAGACGGTTACCTGAGGGTGGTCTAGACATACTGTGGACTTTTCACTAAATCACAAGTGAACGAGGAGATGCGGCTATATAAGAAGAGATGATTGCTTAGATGAGCAAGGACGGCATACCCGAGGGGTCGACGAAACATGAATGGTGTCTGGGATGAAGATCTGAAGATGATGCCAAGCCATTCGACCGAAAGTCGGACGAAGTTTGTCAGCACCAGTCGACACCATCTCCAGCCACGCTCCACAACAGGTGGGGCATCCTGTCTGTATAGGATATTCCATTGGCTGGAAAAGCAAGCGCAGCTCGGAGGACCCACCCATCCTGGGGCTTAGCTTCAGTGAGCTTGTAAGCGTCTAACCTCCTCCGGTTAAGGGGCGTCGATCCAGACGAGCTAGAGCAGGCGCCCTGAACATCTCCTGCCAAAACAAATCCTTGCGCGTAATCCGTCCTTTCGTGGGTTGCCATTCCATCCCGTCTGCCTCCAGACCTTTACGGAAAACAAGAATAGTAATTGCAGATCTTCATGGCACGACACGACGTCTCCGATCCTCTCTGGCTAAGAATGGACTGCTCCCCTGTCATCATGTTGGGACTACGCATGTATTACTGTCCCGGTGACGATGCGTATGGAACACGGAATAAGGGATACAAGACGTGTCGTGTCGATGGAGGTGCGGGTAGGCAGCAGAGAACAACGCGATGAATCCTCAACAGTCCATGGCACTGGACGGTACGGAACGGAACGTCTGAAGTTCGAGCTGTGATACCCGAATGCCACTCAACGGTGTAATCTACTCACCTCTCAGTTCCTCGTCTAGTCTCAACACGCGATCTCTGCTGATCATACGAAGTACTTATCAATGAACGGTGCCTTGTCAAACGGCCGTCTGGCGAGATCGATCGATCTATTCTTTTCAGTGCCCTCACTTGCCTAACCTGTTGTGCACGACATTTATATCCCTGCAAGTTTCCTTGCCTTGAGACGACTTGTCAACGGTACCCCATGAAATCATGGGCTCTCGCCTCTAGTTCTGTTATCTACTGGCGTGGTGCAAGGATGCCGGTAATTGGTCCTTTAGGCAAGTCGGCCAGAACACACTATTCCTCGTTTTCTCATGTTATATTCGGTCACTCCCGGTCATAGATACGGGTTGGAGTTGAACATCTCCTTGTTGTTCACACGCTTGACCTTGTTGCTGTCTTGAGAGCAGACTATTCACTTTGCGTCACAGAACGTACTCCAGTCTCCTGCCAATCAGGTGGGAAGGTCTTGGTGTGGGATGGAGGATTCACATTCAAGGCTCTCGTGTGGCTTATCAACAACAGCCAGCATGCGGTGTCGCTTCGGGCATTGCTCTTCATTTGTCTTGAATACCCATTGTTCTAGTCCTTGCCGTTCTGCGAGCACGGCATCTAACCGCAAGACAGAGCCATGTCATATCTGCGTTGTGGCTCCTTGTTTGAGTAACAGCACCTTGACGGATGTGCCGGCTTCGACTGTACTGGGCTAGCAGCGAGTATGGGGTGACATAGGGGCCTAAACTCGCCGACGCAGAGCTTGACGCACAAGTGCCTAAGAATTACACAAGAACGGTGCATTGTCATGGCCTAAGGCCCATGAAGCCGTGGGCACTGAGTGACAGCATGCAGCGTCCCGAACCTGTTGCACCAAATCTCCGAGCAGGCTGGTTGCATGTCGATTCTCGATTTCCCAGGTCAATTCGACACCCCCGACCCCCTCCTGGAGAAAAGGTTGAGCAGAAAGAAAAGAAGAGGGACCTCACCCCGGATCTTGCTGCTTGAAGTTGACCCTCTGGTGTCATCAGAAGCGCATCCTTGTCGAAGGCATACAGAGCATACCTTGTGCAGTTTGCCGCTATGGCGGTGTCAGTACTATCCGTACTTCTCCAGCACCCCCCTGCCAAGATGAGTACTCAGAAGATGAGATAGAAAAAGGGAAAAAACTTCGACATGATTAGATATCTAGTGGGAAATGCAAATGAAGATGCAGGTAAGTCTGGCCTCTTCGCCTCGTTTGACTTCCTGCTGTTGTTTTTCCCGCTCATCCCATCATCACGATGCCGTGTACCTTGGGATTATTGTGTGCTGGGATAAAAAGACATCTGTGTGCTTGATCATGGGAGATCGGATGACGTGGCTAAAGCTTGCATGCGAATACCTTACAAAAAGGGCGCACATCAGTCGTCAGGCAACTCGCCTTGCCTCAGACGGTGTGTCCAATAGCGGAGAATTAATCCTTGGTGTATAGGTGTGAGTGCGTACAAATGCGGTGCTACTTTCTCGCCATGTCCCTACTGCAAGCAACGACAAAGCATAGAGAGAAGCAGCAGAGAACCTACCAACAGCGATATTATGGAACAAGATACGAATGATGGGTGCCCGTTAGACTGGGACCTTCGAAGCTGTATCTCGCGAACCCGGAAATCCTGGCTGCCGTGTAGGTGAAGTTTTCAGGCCAAGTAACCCATCCGAATCAATTCATCAACACTCTCGATAGAGGAAACCTCTTCAATGAACAGATATGACAAGTCTTTACCTTCAACTCGGGTATTCTATACGAAGCAGCATCGAAAGATCCCTCCCGTGTGGCCGTGCTGATGTGTCCGAAGGAGTCGCCAAGCAGCTTGCCGGTTTATTGCATCCACCATAGGTGTCCATGAGGGTGCCTACGCACTACTCGGGAGTTACAATGAGTCAATGATTTCACCGGGGCGCGAACTGCCAGACCGTTCTCTCATGGCCCTACATGACGACCCATATGCGGATTTGTCCGGCAACATTCGGCGCCTGGCTTCGAGTCTCTGGCGCCATCCCACATACTTGAAACAAGCCCTGTGTTCGTTCCCAAGGACACCGTCTGCAAGTTCTTTCACGTCTAGAACTTATCTGGCTGGACCTGTACCGTGACTTGGGAGACAGTGTACAACGGCGGGGATGTAAGGGTGTGTTGGCTCATGTTTTGGCTACGGGCTCGCCCAGTCTCTAGGGAGTCACTTCTCACCTGAAGTACACTTGACGATACTCCGATGGTCATGATGGTCATACTGTCAAACACGCCGAGAGTTGTGCCAGACTAGCCGTCTCACCATCCCATCACAATCCCAAAGTCGCAAACCATGGGGTGTCTAGTGGTACCATCCCACGTCATTCAACTACCCAAGCATGGGGATGGGTTGGCTATGATATCGCCCACACCATCATACTGCATGTATTCCACTGCAGTCTGTTGAACGATCGGTCTGGCCGATCGAACCCCTTCAAAGTGAGGATCCAAGTTCAGGCTTAGGATCGTTGTGGAGGTGGGATGTCGATTCTGTGTTTACAACAGAAACCAAGAGGCATTCATCATAGCCCATGTGAACGTCGCTCTTATAGGGCGGTTTCTGCCTTAGTACTTCATACGTACTATACTCTCCAATAGGTACATTAAAAATATATCCCGATAAGAATATTCGACAATGACGAAAAAGAGCAATGTATCCAACTGGAGACTTCATCCTCTGTTCAGTGGATTCGTGTGTACTGCATTTGCTATGCAAGCCGTACTATACGATGGCGCTGCAACTGGAAATCACTCCAGATTTTCATCTGACCCGTTCTTCCCCATTCGTCTCATAGTCACGAATCCCAATCGGTGACTGTTACCTGGCTACTTAGTCCAGATGAATCAGAAAGCAAGAAGCCAAAGTCACAAAGAGGCAGTCATCGGCGTGTATGCCTATGAGCACTCATTCGACATCCATGACTTGGTCCCATACTCACCATGCGCTGTAATCCGTGCTAGGTGGTATGTCGTGACCCAGGCGGTATCAGAGTTGAGCAGCCGACAAACCGCCCGAACATGGCCTTGCACTACCTTCGGCGCACTGCAGCAGCCTTCCACGAGGACTCTATCGCAAGTCATGATTCAGACTATTCCGTAGTAGTCTCATACTTGAGGTGAATAATCAACCGAATTAATCAGTCACCTAGGATGACGATGTCCAGGACTCAACATATCAACACTCTCTGATGATATACTGCAGAACTAGAAAATCACGAATACATCTAACAGTCCCACTATTTCGGATTGCTTCTTGTCTATTTACATCTCGCATTGTTACGAGAGCCGAGCAAGGGTCTCGGTCGGCCATGAACCTGCTGGTGGGGATGGGACGGTGTTACGACGTACACCAGGACAAAGACATTGTAAAGCGAACCACACAAGTCGAGACACAACTCCGGCCGAAGTCACAAAGGCGTCTGTAGTAGAGCAAATGGGTAGGTGATAGAAATCCAGATCCAGGGGGACGGGTATGCATGCCATGTGTCGGTTCAGACGCATGCATGCAATGCATGGCAGCTTGACATATCTTTGTTAAGCTTCTATTAAAGACATGCATATCACATACGATGCACGCCGGTAGATCCCATGGAGATATACTTGGGTTTCTATTATGTGTTATTGGTGCACGGAAATACGCAACTGCACATGGCGACTGTAACGGTTCTGTCCTGCCTCGATTCACTGGCGTAGATATCAAAGGACAGAACATCGCGCACAAGTTACGAGATCAAGCTACAGTTACCATTCACAGAGCACTTGAAGAGTACTAGATACCTTGAAGAGGACCTGTCGCAAGTGTTTGGTACCTCGTTCGGAAACGCGCCAGGCATCGATTGCCGTTACCCACGACCATTACGGCCACAACCATAGCACGTGCCTCTGGAACACATGTAACATCCACGGTGGAACGTCGACTCACTGTTCATGGCATCAATAACATCTATGACTCAACCTGCACATCTATATTTTAGTCTACCTTATAGCTACTCCATCGTCGTGAAGTCTGGGAGGCTCTGGCTCGAGAGTCGCGCTCATTGTTCTCCATGGCCACGATTGGAGTTATCCTGGCAACGGTATCCTCATGTGGCCTACAGGAAATCTATGCCAAAATCATGTCTCGTCACCGTTGTTGTTTACAGGTCAACTCTTGCTGAATCACCGTGTTTACCTTCTCGTCTACAGTGACACACCCATCGCAGCTTTACGTCGACTCAGACCTGTTAGTCGACAGCTGCTGACGTTTTACGCATCAACGTGCCTGGAAATCAGGTTGGCAGTTTTGAACTGTGATAGAATGCATAGTCAATTCGGTCTGTTGTCGGCTGCCTTGATATTGTCAACAAACCGTTGACTCCGGACAGAACTCGCTTTCGTGACCGACCGTACAACTTGTCAGTCAACCTCGACCCACCCGGTTCTGCCCATTGTAATCAACACCGAGGGCTACAGAGCTGTACATGCCCTGCTATGCATTCTGGGAAGTATCGGAGGTACCCCGAGACCCACTCCCATCACTGACCTTACCGTCGAGTCTACCTATGTATATACCTCTGCCCCAAAATCCAGGTCTCCAGATTTCGTCCTCGGAACCACTACTTCAGTTGTTCCATCTCTCCAGAAATCTTTCCCACTCTCCCACCTTTCCATCACTTCTTCCACCACTCCTCTTCCCTACACTCTTCTCTCACCACAACCTTCTATCCTATCCTCTACCTGCTCTCTACAACCGCATCCTCCACCTATCACCTTGCACGACCACCTTCTTCGCCCTACCAACCTGGTAACAAGTCATCTCTATTCATTGGATGATCTTGCATCATCCTGCACTACACAAACCCCGATTCAGTCAGTAGCAGGTGAGATGAACAGTCTACTTGGGTCGATGATAGGAAGTGAGTCACTGGATCACTAACACATGCTTCTCTACTAGAACGCTCTGAATCATTGCATCGCTAGCACGTTGCTCACAACAAGATCGCAATCATCGCGCCGCGACGGTAAGTTGACCATCGCCATCTCTTTCTCTCGAACCGGATCCCATCTTTAAATCACCCCGTCTTCCCTTCCTACTTTCTTCTATTCCCCCACACTTCTATGCAAGCTTCCATGCTTCCACGCTCCCAATCCCCCATGCCACCAGTCGTCTGTACTACGGTTGTCCCGTTGTCCAACACTTCCCACTGCAAGTCGATGACAGCTTAATCGTTAAGCACCAGCTCGCCTACCGGCAGTCAACTGGCTCTAAGCTCGTGTGGGGAATGTTCGGTCGATGCACCCACTATCGGGTTGTCAATACATTCTCTTCTACCTCGTCAGTGAGCCAACCCACCCGGCCTCCATATGGCAGCTGAACTCCGCCCGAACCTTGACCTCTACCCTTCGTCCTCCTCATCTCATGTTCTTCTACTTTCAACTTCATCTCTACTTCCACTTCATCGATACTTTCATCACATCCCGCTGATCTTTACTTTAGCAGAGACCCATCCCAACATCGGGTCTTAATACATTCCCTAGACCCCTGACGTCCTATATAAGAACACCAACCTACACCATGGACGATCTCTCGGATATCCGTGACACGCTCTATGGCCTCAACGAGGCCCCCATCTGCCTGTACAAGGACTGCGAGGAGCGGGTCATCATCCGGAAGGCCATCTCGCATCTCTTCGGTCGCAACAAGGGATGCACACGTTCCATTCCCAAGCCGGTCTGGGTCCACATCTGCCGGAAGCACTACCAGCGGACCCGTTACCATCAGGGAGACGGGTACGCCAAGGTCCAGGCCAGTCTCGTGCGCATGCAGTTAGATCGCATCCAGGCTTGGAGCGACGAAAACCAGCGGGCTGGCCGCGCTGGCGTGCTGGAGTCGTACGCCATGGTGCTGCGCAAGCGCGAGACGGCTCGCATCGCACGAACGGCGGACCCCGACCAGGCGGAGGATAACGCGGTCCTGAGCGGCACGGCCGTCCCGAACTGGCTCCGCGTCAAGTGCAAGACTGGCTACAGTACCCAGGATGTCAAAAACATCATCAACCAGATAGAGGCCGCGGTCGAGCGCGAGGAGCTCCAACAGATCCCAGATATCGAGTTCCTCGCGACCATCTCCAAGTCTGATGGTCCCGCTCGGAGGGGGAAGCGCAAGAACGATCGCGCTGACACGAGCGAAGATGACGATGATCAGGCATCGGTATCAACGCGTCGGCCGAGAAGACAGCGCGTTGAGACACGTTCGGAGGCTGCTACCGCTACTGCTACTTTGCAGGCGACTCCTGTGCAACGTACCCCCTCCTCCTCTCTCCAGGGCCCTGTTGCTGGAGGACTCACCATGCGCGCGAATATGACAGGTTTCGTGCCAACTCAGAACATGCCTGAGCGAACCGCGCCGGGCTTCATGGGGACTCAGGGCATGGGCGAGCGACCCATCCCTAGACTCATGACAACCCCGGCCCTTCCGGAGCGCCCAGCGTCGGGTTTCATGGCGGCTCAGAACGGGCCCATGATCCACAGCTCCCCGCTCCCCCCGATCCACCCCCATCGCCCGCACGCCGCCCGCCAATCTCGCGACAGGAGACTTGTTCTAACCTCCCCGACGAGAATGGCGTACAATCGCACATATACCGCCGCCGGCAATGCTCACCACATGAGCAGCCCCCTCGGAAGTGGCCCGTCAACGAACCCGAGCATCCGCCATCTGATCGATGGCCCCGGATTCCACGGCTCCCTGGCCGGCGGACAGTCCATGATGGGCATCCCCCAGCCGAACCAACTTCATGGACAGGGATTCCATGCGGGTCCGGACATGTATCCGTGGTTATCCCGACAGGCGGTTCCCCCGCGCGCTGCGCAGACGGGCGCGATGCGCGATGGCAGCGAGTTTAAGCTGCAGGAGGATCAGTTCGCGACTGAAGATGAGGTCGCGGATGTTATGCGCGAGGTCCTGCGCGATGGGTACCATCATGGTATTTAGGGACGCTTGTAGCGTGGAATGGGGGAGGGACGTTGTTGGTGTGGATTTTGAGTTGAACCCGAGATTTGGGTGACTCGTATCTGGGGTTCCGTGGAGGATGGTGGCGTGAAGGAAGGTAGCATAGTTGTTGCTAAATGTATCCTTATCCCGATGGTGCTTGATACACCAGCACGCTTGGACGTGTACAGAGCTGGTCAGTCGATCGTAGATTAGTCCTATCTAGGTACTAATGCGGATAGATACCCTCTTTTATTTACAGTGCTGTAAATTCAGTTTTGACTGCTGAGGTAAATTGTGTTCTCTTAATGTCGATTCAGAGTTGAGTGATGTTGTCTCGCCAACCACGATCGTGGTCGACTTTAAGGCCTAGGTACTGCGTAATTCGAGACGAAGAGATGAAGAGGTAGGACTCAAAAGTGACTGTATCAGGGTGAAAACTAGGACTGGTTACGGATTTGTAGGATTTGAGTGATATACACGATCCTACACCTCAATAGACTTCCTGAAGGTGACTTGACAACTGCTTAGACCGCATGACCTGATGGTTTTCGATTAGGATTCATGATTGCCAGGCGAGTTGGGATCTCATCGCAAATGGTCGACTATGCCTCTTACCGAGTTATCTCCTTAACTACCTCTCTATATATCTCTAATAGCTGCGACAATCCAAACTCCATCCTTCCATCTAATAAACCGTCTAATAACCATCATCTAATATCATCGTCTCATAACCATCATCTCATATCATCTCCCATGTCCATCCCGTACCTGTGACCGTCCGTCCCATCATGATCCCTGCCAATGCGCAGGCGCTATCTCGCGCTAGAGTCATGATTGGTCAGATGGCAGAGTGTGTCGCTCCTTTGGGAAGGTCTGACGTCAGGCGCCAAGATGCGGGAGGTTTATTAGTCATCCTATAGATCGGTCCAAGTTTTGAGGACTCGGAACCGAGGTTTTGGAGTTTATGGATGAGGGGTTTCGCTTGAATCATGTAAATATAGTTTGTGTTCGAGAGAAGTGTAGCGAGGGCGAGAGGAGCTGATTTATCTATTTTTTGGGAAATGTCCTATTACTATCGTGGATTTTCTACGTCACGAAGTTTATTTTGTAGGTTATGATAGGAAATATGTTATCTTCATTGCAATACTAGCTAACTCTCACTATCTCATCCAAAATCATCATTGCTACCATCCATTGTCCCAAACTCTCACCTCATGGCCGAAACCGCATACTTACAGCGGAGTCGACGTAATCTCCGTCCAG
The DNA here is from genome assembly GCA_028637775.1 of Xylariaceae sp. X167. Taxonomy (NCBI): domain Eukaryota; kingdom Fungi; phylum Ascomycota; class Sordariomycetes; order Xylariales; family Xylariaceae; species Xylariaceae sp. X167. The sequence continues at coordinate 159,885 of JAJFDK010000057.1, read as the reverse complement.
GTCGACACAGCCAGAGCACCCGTCATGGAGATCTCCACGTCCTCCGTGCGCTTATACCAATTATTATTCGCAGGATCTGGCTGAGCCCCAATCATAGGCACCTTATACCAGCGCGTAGCCGTAGTTCGGTATCTGCAAAATCTGTCAGTCGCTATCAATTATCCTGGTCTCAAATGGGGACTTACATAGTAGGCGGCAGCTGTCCAATATTGACCAGCAACGTCGCCGTGTAGTTGGTCATCGGCGGGGCCTGGACTTGCTGCGAGATATTCAGATCCACGGTCTTCGTTGTGGACGTGGTCCGCGTCTCGCTGTGCGTGTACTCGAAATTGACCGTTACGGCCCACGACGTCGTCGTCTCGTTGCCCGCGACACCGGGGACGCCGGCTTTCACGGTGTTGGAGATACTCAGCGTTGTCGAGACGCCAGTGACGAATTGATCCTGCGTGGAGACTGTCACGGTCTGCGATGTGGAGTTCGTCAAAGACACGGTGACCGTCTGCGGGAGCGACGTCTTGTTCGCGCCGCGGATGGAACTGCTGAGGGCGCCTGAGTTGGCCGTGGTAGTCGCCGTGACATTGAAGGGTTCAATGGTCTCCTTAACCGGGACGACGGTGTCCCAGCGGAACGAGCTGATGGTATCGTCGAAGCCGACATTGGCCAGATTCCCGACCTCCTTGGTCGTGATGGAGCCCGAGATGTTACTGAACGACGGTCCGGACCCGTCCGGGTGGGCGAATAGCGCCGCGGTCTGTCGGTCGACCATTGGTCTCCAGCGCACGGATGAGGCCTGGTCGTTCATGGCCCAGGTCTGGATGTCGTGGATCACGCCCGGCTGGAACTCAGCGAGGAAGATGACCTGGCGCGGGCCCGTGAAGTTGGGGTGGAAAAAGAGCTCGATGGCGCCGCGCGTGAGATCGAGGGCGCGCCAGAAGAAGGATGCGATCATGTCATCTAAGCCGTAGGCCATGAGGTCGACGCCGACGGTGTAGCCGACGCCGATCAGGTCAATGGATCGGCCTGTGTACTTGAGGTTGGCGACGTTCTCGCCAGCACCCGTTGACACGACGTGGTCCATGAGCGTCATGACGGTTCCCGGGGGAAGATTGAATGCGATGTACGTGCAGCAGTCGACCAAGGCGGATTGCACGCGGTGGCGGACGTTGGGCACATACTCTGAGGTGCGGATGTCCAGTTTGCCGCTGGTCCACCATGGGTCCTTGTACAGCGAGACGGTGCCGCTGGGCAATTGGGGTGGTGCGGCGCTGGGCACCGGCAACCGGGTGAAGAGGGCGGCTTGGGTAGCTTGGGTGACGGCCATGATACTAGACTTGGAGCTGAGATGTGAACGGAAGGGAGACGGAAGAAGAGACTGCGTTGCGAATTGTTGGATTTCGGTTCACACCAGACGAGCGCACAAGGCCATAGTTATACTTATTTACAGACAGCCCCTCGTTGGGGATCATGTGTCTCCGAGTCTCGACATCGATAGGACTCGGCATGTGATACTCTCTACACGGCTTCTCGTGTCCGAGGACCGTTCCATTGTTAAGATGAATGAGGTTCTGCCTTGAGCTGGTTTCTGCTTGCGCTTCCTGGGAAAAAGGGCCTAGGCATGATCTATCTATCTGCTGCATGCAGCTTGATACAGCTTTCCCCCTCACCTCACCAGACTAGCTCGACGCCTTCACGCCAGGACATGGGCTGGTATATTCATCTCAGAGCATAGATGAGAGAATACGATGGCTTACCACCGTACTTCAATGCTTGTTCCGCTTTCAATCAAGGAGGCAGTCGAGACCAACGCATGACCTGAGGGACGCATCTGATGCCCACAGCTCTCATTGGCCCATTAAACGATCAATAAGGCAGACAGTAGGATATGCATACCATTCTATTCTGCACGTCGTCTAGACTATGTGGGGGTTTGTCAATGCACGTAATGGGCGAATATTGATTTTGATTAATCATTTTCGCCATGAGAACCGTCCCTTCATACACAGCCGAGAGCAATGCAATGCAGCCCGAAAGAGGAGGAGTCTTTACGGAGGTTACCTTGTCTTTTAATGGGGATGAACGGCGCTTGCCTGTCGTGAGCCAATCCCGGCTGTTGCGCCAGTTTTCAGCTTCGCGGGGCCGGACTCTTTAGGCTTAATCTAGGACGAGTTGAAGTCGTGCTAAGTGGATAATTGTGTCGGGATTGTAATCGTGGTAGCCAATGTCAACGAGTCGAAGAATGCAAAATTCTCGTGCGCGCTGGATACCTTCATGAGTCTGGATCGTTTGTGAGTGTATTCGCGTCAATTGGCTAACTTGGCCATCATCTTCGAATTGTCTTGGCGTGGAGGGAGACTCATACGAGTAATGCGGCGGATAGTTGGCAGCTGAGGATCGTACGAGCCATGGAGAGTGGTGATCTGGGATACGTCGGTTCACGAGATCCCATTCGCTTCCGTCCTTCACCTGCATTGACAATCCGGTATGGAGAGAAGACCTAGAACTGCCTCAGCACCATACACGACAAGTATACGGTAGTATCGAATGCAGAAGGTGAAAAAACCAGTTGGGCACAAATGGCCGGTGGCTTGGCGTTGTTGTCGAGATCCCCTCACTTCTACTGCTAGACAGAGAGTGGCTTGTGGCGACGGGGCATGTGTCCAGCGGAGCGAGAGCGGGGAAAGCTGAAGAAGCAAAAGATGGTGGGAATCACGCCGACGAAGGAAAACACAGAGTCGAAGCGATGAAAAGACGCGAGAGTCGCGGGACGAGTATTGTCGGAGCTTGATGACTGCTATCTGCGTTGATCTCGCGACCTGGCCATTTCGAGTCTCGACTATTTGTACATAACACATATTACAAGGTGCTTCTGTGCCAATCTCGATAAACCTGGTGAACGAAGTTCGTCTCGTCTCGTCGCTGGTTAAGTGCTGTTCATAGTGTTCCAAAACGAGTCCCTGCATCTCTTGAGCAGTCACAGCGCACATTTCTCGGGCACTCTGCCATCATCGATCCCAGCGCGCTATCGTAAATTCACACAGGAAGTTCTCAACGCGTATTCTAACTTGTTCTTGCACTCCATCATTCACCAGCCCTGCCTCCTATGAAGTACGGAGTACACCACTGAAATCTAAACTACTTGCATGCTGGCGTTGGATCGGTGGGATCGGATCATCGACGGCATCGTCGGCTGTCCCGCTCACCATCCGGATTTCACGCCTGGGTCCTCTTGCCGGCTGAGTTGAAGCGACCAGATGGATGGCAAGGAATCCGCAATCTGTCGGCAACTACTTGTAACTCGTATTAGACAGTCTCAAGTACGGAATATCATCATGATACCTAGCGAACGAATTGCTTCAAGTTCCATGTCAGCAGCAGCAACAGTCTGGGCCAAGGCGGTGATCGTAATCCATGGATGCACATAAATTCCATAGGTAGGTCTAACAAGAACCAGTTCAATCGCCTCAATTGACGAACAAAAAGGAAAAGTAAAATAAAAATTATAATAGTTATGTTTTATTGTGTTGCCCAAAGACAAGAAAAAAAAACAAGAATTTACCAAAAAAAGGAAACTTCTGAAGAAGAACTCCGAATCGGGGAATCGAACCCCGGGCTTGACGGTGCTACTCGTTTGAGAGCGTCAAATGTTAGCCACTACACCAATTCGGATGTCGAATTGGCCCATCAATGAAGACTATATACCATCCGTACGTGCTCCGTGCGTACGAAGTACAAGGTAAATCTACGGATAGAACTCCAACGCTCAGACCACGAGCCGCCCCGGGCCTCTTTTCGGCTCGGGATCCAGAGTCTTGAACGCAAGAGAGGCAGTCAATGGGAGGGGCACGAGTACTGGTTCAATACATTGGGTACGTGACGAGCCAACTACTAGCCCAATCTCTTCGCTGCACGTTTAGAGACTTGCTTCTTCCCTTCTACATCATCCTTCCTCCTACACCATTCTTCCTTCTGCATCACCATCGTTACCGGCTGTCCAAGCACATACCTCACGGATTACATACCCTATCGTTCCTTCGGTAAGTACAACATTTCGCAAAGTCAGAGCCCTACCTGCCTACTGCCCATCCATCGAATCCACTCCTGCGCAAGTTGTGCAGACCCGGTGAATCGACAAGCAGACCCCGACAGCAGCTTGTGGTATGGAAAAACGACCCGCGCCGGTTCGATCTACGAGTACCTACCTACAGATTGCGTGCAGAGTGCAGACAGGTGAACCGCTGACACGGACAGGTACCTACATAGGTACTTGCGAGTTATCAGGTTGTACTTTCCCGACGAGTACACGCCTCACGGATTTCGGAAAAACCCAAGTACCTCGGTACGTGCCTACCTTCGCCGAGTTCTTCGAGTGGGCCGTATCTTCAGCACTGTGATGTACCTGCCCACCTACCTGCCCAGTACCTTCCTCGCCTGTCCCGTCACCCACCCACCTTGTACTCCCACTTCCACTTGGCCTATCCAAATTCCCCCCAGCCTGCACACCACCCGTTCCATCTTTCCCCCCAAAATATTCCACACCAACTTGTTACCAAGAACTTCAATCAACGCGACAATTACTAACCAACGTTTACCAAGTCACCTGTTCTCAAGATTACCTACCTAGGTACACATTCGTGTCTCGTAGTAAGTCCGCGCCCATTTCCACTAACCATACCCTGAACCTTGCGGCACGGTCGGCGTTATGCATTGACCGAACCTCGGAAGACGCTTCAACCCGGCGCGGCGCCAAGTCCTGCGGAGCCAACCATCATCCCTACCTCCGTTCCCTGTTCTACTTCCCGGCTCCGAAAACCGTGGCAGTGGCGGCGATATCGTGTCCGCACGCGCACGCGCACGCGAGCGAAGGCGCAAACACAAAGGCAACACAGGACATACAGACTAACTTATGTTCGTAGGAACCTCCAGGTATTGCAGTATTATGGAGCCCGAAAGATCGCAGGCCCCGGCCGACGCCGGTAACCCTTCCGGGAACCCATCCTCCACGATGAACCCGACGTTCACGGTATGTTTTCGCGTTGTCGCTTCCGTTCTTGTACCTACACGGCCTCTCTCTGCTTCTTTGGGATCATTGGACTTAGTACGTAGCTAACACAATCAACATCTAGACGGAAGAGCAACGGCGAGGATTCTCCGAGGAGCTGATGTCCCGCTTTGACCGACTCGCCCAGGACCTGCAGCAGAATACGCAAGAACAACGACAATTTCATAACAGCACGTTGACAGCTTATGTACGTGAACAACGTCAACTCCGAAATGAATTGGCCGAGATGCATTCGCAGCAGACAGCGAATATGCGCGAGCAACGCCAACTTCGAGACCAGTTGGCCGAGTTGCGTTCGCAGCAAATTGCCACTCAGCGGCTACTTCAGCAGCTGTTGCAATCGCAACAGCGGCCACAACAGTTGCCAGGGGTCCAAGCCCCACCGTCAAGTGTATTGACACCAACCCCGTTGGGTCAAGAACTCAACGCACACCCGCCGCTATATCAGCGGCATTACAATCCTGGGATAGAGACCGCCCGACAGCGGTTCTCCCGCATAATAACAGATCTTGACCCATCACGATTGCTAGGGTGTGAATTTGGACGACTTTTGGTCGAAGGGGCAATGACAAATGTCAACATAGCCAATGCCCTGTTGGAGATACATGGTAGCTGGAGACATAATCCAGCGTCATGGGTACCCCCGGGAAGGGGTGTACCACGGCCCACAGGGCCAGTAGTACCGGGCATGAATGCACAGCCCGCGAGACTATGTCATGTCCATCAATCAGCCAATAGAGCTAATACCGCGGCCGCAACCCCCGGCCCAGCAACCGTAACTGCTCCCACGCCTGCCCCCACCAGGCAGGGCGCGCAGACTGCTTCTACCATAGCAGCGGCCCAAACACAGGCGACAAGAACCCCCGGCCCAGCAACCGTAACTGCTCCCACGCCTGCCCCCACAAGACCGAGCGCACAGACTGCTTCTACCATAACAGCAGTCCAAACACAAGCGACAAGAACCCCCAACCCAACAACCATAACTACTCCCACGCCTGCCCCCACTAAACCAAGCGCCCAAACTGCTTCTACCATAACAACGGCCCAAGCACAGGCGACAAGAACCCCCGGCCCAGCAACCGTAACTGCTCCCATGCCTGCCCCCGCCAGGCGGCCTTTACCCACCCGCCGCCCAACCCCAGAAGCCCTGGCTTCTCCATCTGCGGCACAACGTGCCGGGAGCTCGTCGGCCCAGCCCCGCGCGAGGCGGCCCCTCCCCACCCGCCGCCCAACCCCAGAAGCCCCGGCTTCTCCATCTGCGGCACAACGTACCGGAAGCTCGTCGGCCCAGCCCCGCGCGAGGCGGCCCCTCCCCACCCGCCGCCCAACTCCAGAAGCCCCAGCTTCTCCATCTGCGGCATCGACAGCAACATTGAAAACGTCGAGACCTGCAAGCCCCGAGCTGAGCCCGAGGCGGTTGCGCAAGCGACAACGCAAAGGCGAATAATTGTCATGTCTTTGTTGCAATGAGTGACGCTCTTGCTTTAGGGGGTACTGAGGCGTTGGCGGGGAGGTGAGCTGAGGTCGTCGGGATGACGAGCCACGGCCCCCGGCGTTAAAGGGGTACATTTATACCCGATAAGGGACCATCCGATTGCAGTCTTTCAGATGATGGGCACGTTTGTTCTTGTTCTTGTTTTTTTCTTCCCCCTTCTCGCAACTGATGGTGATACCGATACCCTCACCAGTGGTGACTCATCCGACTGCAGTCTTTCGGATAGGCACGTTCGCTTCCCGCTCTGTCTGTTTTCCTTTTCTGCACCTTTGCTTTTTCTTTTCACGGTGATGCTTGCAAGGCGAGAAAAAACCGAAAATCACAAACAAATCAGAAAATCAACGAAAACAACACAAACAAATCAGAAAATCGACAAAAACACCAAAAAAAACACCTCACAAAAGTCATACGAAAACTTCACACAAGGTGTGTGAGATGTTGAGTGTTGAGGACCAACGGTACATCATCATGGGAAAAGTCCTCCCGGTCTTTCCTGACAACGTTCGAGATGTCATAACGTCCTCGATGCCATGCAAGTCGCATTGAAAGTCCTGGTGCCATCCAAGGGGATGGTAAGAGGAGAGGGAGGAATTTGTTGAGGCTTGTGGTACCATCCAAGGGGGTGGTAAGAGGATATGAAGGGATTTTCTCAACGCCTGGTTTCGATCTCTAAGAGGGGATCGTTTTTCGACTAACTCAGTAGTTAGTATGTGAGTCTGGTTCGTTTGTGCCTACCTAGGAAGTACGCACAGAGGAACGGACACGGCCTGTACAATGCTGTTGATGTACAGGTAATAGTCTCAGTAAGACAAATGCACAAGTGTTCGGAGTCATTCATGAACCGTTCCTTTCTTTCTTTCTTCCTATCTTCCTGTCTTTCTGTCTTTCTTCATCTTTAACTCTCGTGAAATGCCACAGACCGGACCAGCCTAGTCCATAGCGCCGTGTGATATCTAACTGTACAATGTGTGAATGTGTGCGTGCTAACTCATTTCATGTCGACCAAAAAAAAATCACAACTTAAAAGCATCCTTCAAATCATTGATGCAATCCTGCACAAACTCCTTGGAACCGGGGTTCACACCATCCCATTGGGGGAAAGTGTGGCCCTGGCCCTTATATATCTTCATTTGACTCTTTGTGCCGGCAGCGAGAAGTTTCTCGTGGTAAACCTTGGCCTCGGAGACAAGGGGGTCGATCTCAGCAGAGCGGATCGACGCAGGCGCAAGGTTCGCGTGCGATTCAGCGAGCATGGGGGAGGCGCGGAAGTCGTTGGCGTGCTTCTCACGCTCGGCGCCGGTGCCGATCCAGTAGTTGTAGAACCAGACGAGACGCGAGAGCGGCAGCATAGGGGCGAACTCGTTGGTGAAGTAACTCTCGTAGGGGCCGCCCTTGCAGGAGCCCTCCTCAGGCACGTACCGCACGTCGAAGAGAGGCACGATGAGGATCTGCAGCTTCAGGGGCGGCAGGCTGGGGTCGTCGCGGGCAAGGAGCGAGAGCACTGTCGCGATGCAACCACCGGCTGAGAGACCACTGACTGCGATGCGGGTCGGGTCGATGTTGAGCTTCTCAGCGTTCGCGAACACCCACTTCAAGACATCCCAGCTGTCCAGCACGGGCGTGGGGTGAGGGAACTCGGGGGCTGTGCGGTAGTCGGCGTTGACAACGACGCAACCCACGCCCTGGCAGATCTGGCGCACAAGCGGGATGTCGGACTGCAGGTCACCAATGACGAAACCACCGCCGTGGAAGTTGATGAGGGCTGGGAGACGGCCCTCGGCGTTGGCCAGGCCGCCGCTTGTTATGGCGTCCTGGGTGGGTGTGTAGACCTCGACGTCAGTCTCGCCTTCGGGGTGCGTGACGGGCACGCGGTACAATGTGGCGCTGGCAACCTCGGGACGGGGTCCCCAGACCATGTGCTGAGGGAAGCTGTATTGTGCCTTGTTGTCTTTGTATGTCTCATAGGGCACCTGGTCGCAACGCAGGCGAGAAGCTGCGTAATGTGTGAGCTTTTGACTGTGTCGCCGGAGTAATCTGCCTCTCACCTTGGTACTTGTTGTAGGTCTCCAGATATACAGGATCAACGCGCGCAGCCACTTCGGGCTTGAGCTGGTTGACGGGTTCAGATGTGTTGGAACTCATTGTGTGTGAAGATGTGTGTGGTGAGGATGCGATCCGGAACGCGTGAGATCTGAGGGGTTATTAGCAGGTGAGGGGAAGAAGAAGCGAGATATTTATTAATTGGCTCAAAAAATGGGAATATAAATCTGAATTGTCTCTCTTGAGGAAGGGAGGGGAGGCGCAAGCCTTATATACAGGGAAGTCCAATTAACTCCGGAGACGTAAGTAAGGTAACTGCGTCACTGCTCTTGCCCCCGCGATGTTCACGAATAGCGCAGTGAATCAAGTCTTATCGCGCGATTGTGACTCAGGTCGATGAAGTGCCGGACCGTGGAACTAACGATCCCCAGCTCAATTCCGAGTTGGGCGGAGAGTGGGGGTGATTCACGACGGGGCGTGATTCCTACCGACGGAGTACTTTGGCGAGTTGTTACCAGACTCCGGGAATCAGTGGTAAAGTTACGATATGGAATAAGGGAGGATTGTACCTACCGATAGAAGCCGTATTGCGATGGAATCCAGGATGGGGGAGGGGGATTTCGATGTTCGAGTGGGGGTCATAGTACTTGAACGGAAGACTCCAGCCGGGTTACGGGAGTACGATCTAGGCCTCCGTCCGGAATACGGAAACTCACCGTACGATGCCCTTATCGAAACTCATCCTTGGCATGAATCACCCAATGGAAACACCATCGACGCCCTCAATTGATGAGTTACCGGTATCGGGTTCGATGGATGCCAGATTCCGTAAGGTGCCGTTTCGCCCGTCACATTTTAGCGTGTCACTCGAGGGACCAGTCGAGGTACGGGCAGCTGACTCTTGCGTGGAGAGATCGTGGGGGTCTGACGACTGAGGTCCTTGTGCGATAAACAGAAATACGTTTTAGTTTCATTTTATCTCTCTGGTGAGTTGAATTCATCTATCAGGATAGTGCGCGAAAATCCGAGCCAACGATATCAGTCGGACCTATGACATCGCGACCGTATGAGAGATAATTACGCATGCATCACGAACGGCGCAAAGAATGCTTCGAGTCAAGAAAAGCGTCACAATCACATTCATAAAAGGAGGTATGTATGCCAACTCGTACAAATGGTATTACACTGCTCGACGTCTGTCAGACATGACGAACTATGGAATAGCTAGGTATTTTTCATTTCATTTCGTTTCAGTTCATTACTCTTCACAACTCAGTGGTCCTTAGCAACACCGCGCTCCTGGCAGTACTTGTCCACCTCCTTGCGCAACGTATCACGCTGCCGGTGCACGAGGTCCATAATGTCTCGGCACTTCTCGTCCAGAGCACCAGCGCCGCTCTGTCCTCCCACACTGTCATAGATGCCCACCATCTCCTCCAGCACCGCCGCCAGCTGGTTGGGCAACCAAGTGACGATGGGCGAGCCACCCGTCGCCGTCGGGTGCGACGTCTGCTTGAGGATGTACTCACGCGCGAAGCACCAGTGGCGCCAGCGGAAGTCGCGGACCTGGTCGAGCAGCTGGATCCAGAGGGAGCGCGACTCGAGGAGCAGCTCCGTCTCCTCGGCCGTCTTGGCGGCGTGCTGGGGCGCAAGGCCGAGCGCGAACTCCTTGGTCGACAGCGAGTCGGCGCAGTTCTTGACCTCGACGAGGAACTGGCGGTGGTTGCTGGGCCGGTAGCTTCGGAAGTCCTTGAGGATCTCCGTGAGCGGGGTGTCCGGCATCGTGATTTGCAGGAGGTTGTCCATAAGCGGGATGATGGAGTCGTTAGCGCCGCTTTCGCCCCGGAAGCTCAACGGCTTGCCGTCATTGAGACCCTCATAGACCACTAGAAGAAAAGACACAGTCAGTAAACTGATTGACTCTCTTCAATTGAGATATCTTTAATCAAGGTATCTTCAGTTGATATATGTAAGCGACGAAGGATTGATTGTACTTACCGCCATCAGGGAACATAGACTGCGAAGTGATACCGAAGATGAAAGTCCGGAAGCTGGTGTAGGAGCGCGGCTTCGACTTTCCCCACATGGTCTCCATGACGGTGTTAATCTTTTGCAGAGCACCCAGGATGGTCTGAAGACCCTGGTTGAAGTTCTTTCGCTGCGCGACACGGTCGGCGCTGCTCTTGTCAGCGAGGGCCGACAAGGCCGACATGGCACCGGCGACTAAGGGGCCGGTGTTCCGGACCATGTCGATGTGTACCTTGACGAAGCCGGCTTCCGAGGACAGAGGGTCGAGTCCGTGCTCGAAAGCGCGGATGAGGTGCACGTTGTCGTATTCAAGGCCCTGGGCAGGGTCGGCAAGGAGGTAGTTGAAAAGGGCGTACGAGCCGGCGTACTCCATGAAGGGCTTGAAGCCAGCACTGGAATCGACGTGGTCAATGATGTCTTCCTTTTATTAGTGTAAGATGTGATGAATGACTTACAGCTCGGCGCATCGGGCAATGGGACGAGACAGCTGAAGGGGCAGAACAGACCGGCCGAGGCCGTAGGGCTCGCCCTTCATGAACCGCAAGTGGCAAGGCTCTAGGAGGTATGCCGAAGCAAGGAAGGAGTAGTCACGGTACAGGGCGTTCATCATGGGGAGGTCTTCCCGGTACTTCTCCATCTCTAGAGACAGGTCGGGCAGACTCTGTACCTCGTCACCGAGCTTGCCGGTGGCGAGCAAACCAGGCTCACCCGCCTTGGTCAGGACGGGCATTCTCTGGAGCAAGTCCTCGACGGCAGCGAACTCAGGGGGGAGAGTGACGACGGGGTCCATCCGCGGCAAGAAACCACGGGTGGTCGACACCATGAAGGCGGGTAGGGAGGTGTCATGGGGCTTTGCGTCCTCAAGGACCTCAAAGGTGGTGTTGGGGATGAACATGATGACAGGTGGGAGAAGGAAATATGAAGAAGTGTTGTCAAGTGGGTGGTTGCGGGAGGTCGAGATGGGGAGAATGGGGGGGCGATGTGTTCTGACCCGGGGATGTCTGAAGAATTGAGGAGGAAGTTTCCATCTGTGGCACTCCGCCAAAATTTTCGCTGATATACCTCGTGGCCGGAACTGTTCCGGCCTCATCCAGCGTTATCAGTTCAACACAAATTTGAGGAGTAATTTTCCATCGGTGGCACCTCCGCCAAAATTTTCACAGATACACGTCGTGGCCGGAATCAGTTCCGGCCTCGTCCAGCGCTATTGGGAATCGTCGGGCCGGCGAGGTGCCTGCCTATTGCAGCAATCGGGAGCGAATAATTCTTGCTGCCCATTCAGGACCGCACAGATTGCCAGATCCATCGATATATTCATGCAAGATAGACAGCCAGCGTCGTCTCGCCCAGCCAGTCACCAAACGAAGCCTTTCCCATGCTTGACGCACGAGCGACCGGGGTGCATACGATGGGTAGCGGGAGCGAATAGGGGATACCAAAGTCTGGGGAAAAAGCTATTCTTGGGAGCTCATCGAACCGGCAGGTGAGTGTGACCTCTCCCGTGCCACCTTTATTATTACTATTGTCAGAATCCAGGGCCTTTCGTCGCGAGAGGTTGAATGAATAACGAGTAGGTAATGATCAGTAATGGCTTTCATCACGAGGACCCACATTGGCCGCTTCCAACCCGATATGGCCGATGCTGGCCGGAACGATTCCGGCCACGCTGGGGGCACGTGAGCTTATCCCCCCCACCCTCACCTCCAGGGGGCGGGACACCGTTGCGCGGCTCCTTGATAACGAACAAAACCGTAGTAACCTGGATCCTGATTCGCTAGCACGAACCTTCCGCTTACTTGGATGCGCTGCTATCTGCTACTCGTATACCGCGGGCTTGGCCTACTCGCTAATCAGACCCAGTCCGGCGCCGTGCGGCTCCCGGGAAGATCCCACGGACGGACAAAGACAAGGTTTAAGCGCGAACACCATCGTTGCCCTCAGTGAATGCCCTCATCCATTGGCAGTCCATCGAAATCGTCAATAGCATAGTGTATGACGGAGCGTTTGGGTAATTCCTCTCTCCAGGTCTAAAACACCGCTGTGCTTGTCCAAGAGGACCCCGTACGCGGTGATTTTCAAAGGCCCTTTACATGGTAAGTTCAATATTGACAGTAGATACGGAGATGCGATATCATTCGAAATCTGAATTACAGCTTTAGAAAGATTCATCGGGGTTCATGGGTTGTGTCCCCTCAACATCTGGCATGATAACGCATGTTAAGGCGCGGGACAGGTCCCCATGTTGACATTTGGGGACATGCGCAGGTTCGGAAGTACGGGTTATTACTGTTCCAAGATGACGTCCTTGATGCGGGCGAGGAGACGATAAATCAAGTCTCGGTAATGACCAATGTAGGTATCGTAGGGATTCAAGCAGTTGACGATTAAGTGAAGCCACTTGTGCTACGACCCAGTCCATATTTCTCTTGCGTTTCGTTTGACATGTTCGTTCGTAACTAAAGGGTCGTGAGGCGTCGGGTTACTATCTAAATCGGGCGCATCACGAGTGCATTGCCGGTCGTAAAGTCGAATGGTTGGCCCAAGTGGATATGGTAACAGTGATATTGACAGTGGATATCGGTCTCGATGTGGTGCCAGAACTACTAGAAAGAGGGAAAGAGACTCTTTCATACCCATGCGGCGGGTGGATAGCCGTATGGTTGCCTGGCGTTGGAGATGGAGACTATGTTGGGCTTGACCGGCACGTCAAAATGCTACCCTGCGATAGCAAGATACGTTCTCCCACCACTGTGATTCTCAAGTGCTAGTTGAGGTCGTCTCTGATGCCATATCAGATGTGTCGCCCGTACGGAATATTAGATTTAGTGAGCGAGAAACTAGCAACGACAGTACGGAATGAAACTCAATGTTTTCGAAACCGAGCGACCTTGGATGAGAAAACCAGGCTTAGGGGTGATGCCGGAGATTTGCCTTGCGATTCCGCTAGCCGCGTCTTTAGACATTGACCTCTTCTGTAAGAATGTTGCTGATAAAGTGCCTATGCAATGCTGAACTAAAATGGTTTTCGTATTTCCGGACAGGGGCAATCGAAAGATGGGTGACTGCATCTGCGCCGTAAATTCGAGTTAGACATCATCCATTGCTTCGAACGTTGCGCATTTGATATCCGCTGTCACCCAAGTAGGCCCCTTTTCGTTCTTTCTGAGCAGCACGTCTCAACTATTAGTCGCTTGCATCCACAACTCCTGTTTCCCCCAATCGACCCTTATAGAGCCAGACGAAGACGCCGCTCAAGTCATTCTTAGCCCGTGGTCGTGCTTCGTATTCTGCATTTCCTAAGCCACCGAGTCCATCCAGTTCTGTCATAAGACTCGATAAATGAGGGAGCCCAGGCGATAATACCCCTCGCATACACTGAATATCACTTTCGCGATTGTGATTCGGAATAGCCGGGAGAGATAAATGATCGGAGAATCATATAGATTACATAGTACTGTAACCTATATATATCGACGGGTAGCGTGATGAGATCCCGGATGAAGCTTCATGGAGCCATCGCCAGTGATAAATACGGGCGTGGACAAAGATAGTAGGGCGTCGGGTATTCATCGAACAAACACAGTCTGGCAAGCCGGTCGAGGCTTGGCCGATCTCAGTCAGTACTATCACAGTCAGTGGGATCTTGTGAGTCTGATGTGGTAAGCGAGAGCCCTTGGAACGAAGCTCGCCGGATACATTCCAGTTGTAATAAGACTCATAGGGGTAGCTGAGTTTCGACATGAACATATAATACCCGAGTAGCCCCTGGAGTATTCCCTTCTTCATATGGAGCCACACATCATGAGAGCAGTGCCCGCTATGCTCAGCTGACGAAGTCGCAGTAAATCACCCCTTATGATATAGGTATACCACGAAAGCAAGCTTCGAGCCAAGTCAGTTAGCTAAAGAATGCGCTGCGTCATTTAGAACCTTTGGAAGGACAGTCACCATCTTCAACATGAGCAGACTTGACGGTTTGAGATGGTTGCCAAACACACATTATTTGCTTTAGTGGCGTGCGATTCGAGTCTTCAAATCTGTCGCGATGTTGCAAAGCCTCGGTCCGAGAGGGATGCAATAATAGAACGGCGTTGAAGTCATCTAGACTTGGAAAGGTGGAGGATGATCTCCGGCGGCACTGAAGACAGGTTTGAATCATCATTTATGAAAGTCGCGCGGGCTCGGTTATTCTGAGTTCCAGATCATCAGGTGCAGTTGTCTGCGATCCCCAACGGCGGATCATTGATGGATCTGACGCGCCAATGTGACGACGTACTTACTCTACAAATCCAAGTCTGATCATGCCTGACTCAAGCCTGACCGCCCCGTCACGGGAGAGAAGGCCTCGCAGACCATCGCGCGTTTCTCCGTTGGACAACTGTTCGACGTAAAAGGCGGTGATGCAACGCAGCGCGTACATGTACCGAAAGCATAAGATGCTATCAGCAGTGCCGTGTTGCCTGTTGGGAGGTTAGTGCCCATGAATAGAAAAGATAGTAATCCGTAGGTAGTGCACCGACTTACATGGGTAGTGTCTCTGGTACCGGTACTGAAGTGTACAGCGCGCTGGAAAGGAATGGGAAGATGGAGTTTGCTATCATCAGACTGTGACGTGACACTATTTGTGTAATCCGTAGTGGTAGTGTATTTGCTACATAGCCTGGGGGGCATGATTCGTGTTCGCTTCTCTATTTTGATCCATCTCGTTTGGGTAAACCCTTATTATCAGCCCGTCAAGGGCTGCGACCAGGGCGGAGGGCCCGGCGATTCCAAGCAAATAGGCATTGCCTCCTCGCACGGAATAGGTACTCGTACATACCTACAACAACATAACGTAGGCACTCCATGCACACATATACCTATAATGGATGCAGCTTCAATATGTGCGGAGTTTCGAGCATCACAGCGAGTCTAGTACAAGGGGTTGGGTCGCGCGTAAGGATGACAATAGTGTGAGCAGAGGTTGGGGCGGTTAGTCTGGCAACTGCACATCAGGAGGCATTCCGTAAAGATACCGGTACGGTAATAACATGTCTCATTTCTGCAATGGCGAATCTAAAAAAAAATGAATTGAATCCGTGTCTGGCGATAGCAATGTTGAGAGAGAAGTGCGGAGTATTCAGTCATGTACACACAGCTGGAGCACAGCGAGAGAGAGAAACGTGGCTGAAGGATGAGTTGGATATGGGCAGTTGGGAGGAGGAGGAGAAGAAGGGCGAGAGGAGAAAGGAGGAACTGGAATGCAACTCCGATTCCTACGGGCAATAATTGGTGAGCTATACCTACCTAGGTAGTGTATGATACGCGTTAATCGTCTCGATAGGGTATGGCACCATGCCCGACTAACCCCATAGGGTAACTCACTCCTGCACTCGTCACGCGTAGCAGGCACGTAATGTACCTATTCCGTACATTATGTACCTGCCAGGCGAGTTTCCTACTGTAAAATAGCGTGGATACCTAATGTACGTACTTAACTGCTGGATACTCGAGCGCTACCGAGGTAGGCAGGTAAAGCTGCGCAGCTGTCTTGGTATCGACTTGTACCCGGACACCAGCGGCTCCACAGATACGTACACGACGCACGTGATTATTCAGACCGTCTGGCCAATCACGGCGGGCTTCAGTCGCTGCACTAGGCCGTTTGCGGCTAACGCCCAGGAAGCGGCAGGGGTGCAGGGGCCATGTTGAGTCTGTCATCTCTCCCTCTTACACACATGCACCACTCTTTTTTCGCGAAAGGTGACGGAGACAGCCTGGCTTTTGGCTCTGGGCTCCTCACAAATTTCCTTCAGCAGCGCAGCCCAAAAAGCATGAGCGAGCACATCCCGTCTATTGTGCGCTGCCGCCAAACCGAGAGCAAAATGAGACCAAAGCCCCAAACTTTTAACCAAAGGGCAACAATGGCCGCCCCCATAATAATAAATCACTCTGCCATCCATCAGCATCACCTTCTTCCCTTTGCCAAATCATCATCACCACCATGACAATCGACGTCGTTGACATGCACACAACCATCTCTGCCTTGCATAACCATTAATCGTCAGCGCCCTGCCAACATCACCACCACGCTTAACCCGTCTGCACCTGGGTCTGTCTGTCAGTCTATCATCGGTCTGTCTGTCGTCTGTCGCCCTGCCTAGTCGTAGTGCGAGAGACTTGGGATTGCCACCATCGTCCCCGTGTTCCGTCCCGTACCAGGATTCGCGAGCATCACTGCCACTGCCGCATTGCTGCCGAGTCGCAACGGAGCACCTCAGCAGCTCAGCAACGCAGCAACTGCAGTGCACCACCCAGCCAGACAGCACGGCCAATTGTACTGTGCCCACGGAATACATTGCACCAGCCCACCCCGGCTGACCACGATTCGCTAACCAGCAAACAGCACCCTGAGTGCTTAGCAAGGTAGAATCAAATCAAATCGAGTGGATCACCCTCGCAATTTTGTCTCATCCGACTAAACACACACTTCCTTCTGCTCACTTCACGGAGTGCACCTAAGTCTGCCTACAGTTCTGCATCCGGGCCATCACCCTCCCGTCTTCGATATACGGAGCACTTCACCTGAACAAGGCACAGTTGATATAGCATCGTATCATCAACCACTACAGACTAGAGCATTCACGATGCCTACCACACTCAAGGCTTCGGCTCCCAGCAAGGAGAAGGATCGGCGAAAGTCGACCGGCAAAGCGTCCGCCGTCTACACACTGCGAGTGCCTCCCGACCGACTCCGCAAGATTCTCGACCCGACTTGGAAGAAGGAAAAGGAGAAGGAGAACGTTCAGTCGCCTACTAAGGAGCAATCGCCGACGAAGGAGTCTGCCATTTCTTCGCCAGTCCCCCTAAGCGAAACCCCAGCAGCTGCAGCATCGCAGGACGAGAATGCCTCCGCATCAGCTCCTGACACGCCAGCTATGAATGGTACCTCTTCACAGACATCGATGGGGCCCCCATCTGAGAACCCGAAGAAGAAGGGTGTAAAGCGGACTGCAGCGGCAGCGAATGGCAATGACCCGACCGCGAAGATTCGGGGCAAGCCTGGTCCCAAAAAGAAGGCTAGACTGTATGTGTTACCCCCAAAACAAAAGTTTTCTGGCTGTCTTCGCCCCAGCGACGACTTGGTTTCTTTCCTATATTCCCCAATGTTATTTTACCATCTACTGCTAGTAGTTGCTAACTGTGCTTCTCAGGGATGATGGCACCATTGACCCAAGTGGACGCGCCGGAGCTTACCACAAGCTTGGTCCCAAGGCTAACCAAGGAGCCATCAACGCTGGTCTTCGTGCTCTCGACCGATCGGGCACACCTTGTCGTAGATGGACCAAGGGCGGATTCAAGCTAAAGTCATTCACTGGTGTCACATGGGAGATCCCACGCTGGACTGCCCCGCCCAAGGCCAAGCCAGAAGTTGTCACCCAAGAGACCACGACTTCTGCGGAGGGTAGCAACAAGGAGAACAAGGAAAGCCTCCCACTCAAGAGTGATAATAACAGCACCAGCAACCTGGGAGTCGAGCCACAAAGCATCCCTCCCAGTGTTCGAGCCAGCTCGCCTGCGCCTGCGCCTGCGCCCCCACCCGTCGTCAATAACGCATAGGGCACTTTTTTCACGAATCTCATCATTACGGCCCATCATCCACAAATGATCACGACGCAATGTCGCGGTGGCCTATAATCAGGGCGTTGATGGAACCAGGGTGTTGGAAAAGCATGGCGTTAAGGTGGTCATTTGGGTTTAACAACAGAGAGGCACGGGGTCGGACGCAACAGGACTGGAGTTTTAATTGATTCTCGCGCATCCGCGAGCACAGGGTCTATGATGTGACCGGTTTACTAAAGTCTCTACAGGAGCTTCAAAGCTCAAGTGTCCGTAGAGTAGACGCATACGTAGTCTTGTACAGTACAGCTTGCTCGGTGGTGTTTGCTTTTTGCAACTCGTGGCTTGACGGATAATAGGGGTCCAGCAATGGGCGAGCAGCGAGGCCCTTATAACAAACAAATCAATCGTCAATGCCTTTACCTATTTTCGTTCACGATTCTCTGATACCCGTAGTTGAGTCATGAGATGAGAGGCTTCATGATTGTTCTCCCCCACCTCGTGGCCGGTTCCCTGAAGGCCGGATCTGACAGTGAACTTGGGCGCCTATTATCTAATACCTGTTCCCTTTGTCGTAGTCCTATTCTCCCCGGTACTCTCCGAGGGCGTAAAGAAAAATTAGACGCATGGGACAAACTTGTACAGGTACATAGAAAGCCACATCTATCGGCATTTTGTTTCATGTGAATGAGGGAGCATAAATAGCATTTGAGTAAGTTGTCTCGAATCTGCCGTCTGGTGACTTGGGTTCCGGTTTCTCTACGAGTAGACCTCTCCCTTCTTTTTTGGCCCATCTGAACGATGAAGCGAATAGTAAGTCTTCCCTATCGCATCAATTGCTGTACGCAAGTTGTACAAGATGGACAACTTACCTGACGATTCGGATCCTACCGTTTCAAACCCCATATACGGATTAGCATGTTCCAATACTAATCAGAAATGTCAAAAATATCCAACATGTATAATTGCTTTTTCCATGACGGCACGACTGCATCCAGCGTGGAATTTCCCAACTTCAAACTCGGGCAATGGATCTCCACCCGTCAAGTTCAGCACAGTGGTCACCCGGTGAACCGCGACCGTGTCTTACAGTATCCAACTCTGTGAATTGTTGAAATGCGTACGGTACGTGCGTAAGGTCATCGCGATGTAACATCGAACCTAAATACAGTGGCGAATGGATTCCGTGAGATGTACGAGTGCCTGTTCCTACCACGATTAGAAGAGAAAAATGAAGCTTCTCTTTTTCAGGTATCTACGACTACCTACCCAACAAGCAAGTGCTCTGATATACCGAGGTGTGAGTTCCCCCGGAGCTTCCTTACCGGCGGTTAACGGCGCCTTCACTCAAAGGTATCGATACTTGAAGTTTCGATCCAATGCGTGACACGATTCCTTGTTTCCAATGTTTTCCCAAAACTTGAGTCGAGGTAGGAATACTTATCGAGAACGTTCCCTAGCAAACCCCTCTTTATTGTCCATCAACTCCACCACGTGATCTTGTTTGGCCGAGGACGACCCCAAATGTGGCTGATGAGATCCACGATTCAACCGATCCCGGACCTGTAGCCAAGGCTTTAAAAGTGTCTGCTTTCCCGTAGACATTTGCACTGAAGTGTCACTCCTGAATTTGCAGGTCTCGAATCTACCGAGGGCTCTTTCCGTGGACGGATACCTATAGGGGCATCTCCTTGTAGGTTATCACCACCAGTCTCGAGTGATCGTATCCCGATTCCCCCCTGTTTGTATGAGTCAAGAACGCCCACGAGGTTCGATTGCCCCCGCCCGAACAGCAATCATCTTACGAATAAGACGGCGAGAACCAGGCTAGCTCTCACACATCGAGGCCCCCTTTGAATTTGAAGATACCCAAAGATAGGAGCTTCGGGCGCGCCGCGGTGCGAAGAAAGCGAGCTCAACGCTATTACCCGTGGACACCATGACAGACTGCCATTGCAAAGGTATTATCTGGGCAGTCTCGATCGGAAAGAGTCACAAATACAACGGTCTTGATGACGATTCTTGGTCATTTCGAGCAGTTGCCAAAGTGATAGACTTCAAGAATGAGCGTGCTCTTTCCACATGCGACTTCGATAACGGTAAGCACGGAGGAGTTTTACACATACGGAATACGGAAGACTCCGTTTTAAACTTCGTACCAACATCTCAAACTGAGTGGTCAGCCGGAATCGGAAAGAGATATGTACGGAATATGCCATAGGCACGCCACGGGAAGCCACGGGAAGCCACATCTTGGGGTGCTGAATGAGACTCACGAGAGGGGCAATGCTGGATAGTTAACTAACCCATCCCGAAAACGACCCCGGCCGGAGTGGTTGAGTGACCCCGCTGCTTTGTGTGAGTACCTTTGGCGTAGCCACGGCACCCACTTAAGCTAAAGTATCAAGATACCTGAATCGCTCCGTAAAGTTATGTACGACACAGGTATATGTACGTACTGTAGTTAAGCAAGAGGTAATCACGACATCACTCCTCCCTCCTCCC
The DNA here is from genome assembly GCA_028637775.1 of Xylariaceae sp. X167. Lineage (NCBI taxonomy): Eukaryota > Fungi > Ascomycota > Sordariomycetes > Xylariales > Xylariaceae > Xylariaceae sp. X167. Next base: position 139,159 of record JAJFDK010000057.1, on the reverse strand, counting down.
CCAGAAGCCCGTAGCCCATCACCCAGAACCCATTCATACCTGGTCGGCACGCTACCTTCTGGCCCATCCTCCCAACGCCTACGGCATATTGATTCCTCAACCCGTCTACACGCCGTAAAGTAATCAGCATACCTGCAAATGCACGTGCATGTTTTCTCTCCTTCATATTCTCGTCTTGAATACCCCGCCTAGATAGGCGCTGATTGATATTGTTGCTGCGTCTGCTGTTGTTTCGTATCTGCTGTCAGTGGGAGGCAGCTTGTTGATGGAGCCGGCCGGTCTAATAATACCTACGAGCACGAGCACGAGCGCTTAGCATTATAACATTCGATCGATGTGCCTTGTCAGGCACCTGCGAAACCACACACACGCGCAAACGTCGCTGGCAGGCAGTTACGCACATCGACGTATTATTGATTTCCTCCTCTCCCCATCCGAACGCCCCACGATCTACTCCGAATTACCCGAGGTGGCCACAGCTCGTCATCGATTGACTGCTCGGTCGTCTTGAACATCATCCTGTCATGTCAAACCCTTTCCCACACGGCGCTTCGGGAACGGACTCGGACGGGCCATTCCATGCCCCCTTCATGCCGAGAGCGGGCTCTTCCCACGCTTCCGTAGTGTCGGGTTCTAATACTCTAGCCCTCGGCCCCGCCTCTCTACGGGCCAGCCGCCTATCGTATCTCCATCCCCAGAGCGAGCCGATGTCCGAATTATACTCCCAGTCCCTGCGGAATACTGCACCGGATCGCGATGATCGCAGCCCCGATCTTGGCACGCTCCCAGTGTCTCGCGTTATGCAATTCCCTTCCATGTCTCGAGCATTTGAAAGAAATCCAGCCGACAGCAGGGGGTGGATGACAGAACAGGAAAACACGAGCTTCTTTACCCCATCGTATCTCAGGGGTTCAACCTACATAACGAAGTTGGAGGAAGCCCATAGAGAAAAGCAGGCACAGAAAATTCTGCGCCAACAAGCGGGTGATATCGTTCCAATCCCAGAGGGACCGTTAGGCGGCACAGCACCGGCTTCCCACCTAGGCATCACTTTCGATCTCGTTGAGCGGAATCCAAGGTGCGACTCTGCTCCAGCCCTTCCACTCTTGCCGACGCGCTGGGATAAGAGTCATAAAGCAACCGCCTTAGAACTTTCGGCGAACGGGTTGGAGGTGAAATATAACTCGGCATTGCGGACGACCAGAGAACAAGATTACGAGACTTGTACGGTGCGCGCTGATCACTATATGCCATCCCAAGCCGGTATCTACTACTTCGAAGTAGCAATTACCTCTACCTCGAAGAGAAGAGAAGAGTACGCAGTTACCCCTAAAATCCTACTAACGTGGTGTTGCAACCAGCTTACTTGGTATAATACACAGTGTCACCGTATGCGTCGGTTTTGTCGGGAAGAACGTGTCACTGTCTCGGGCGCCAGGATGGGAACCCGAATCGTGGGGCTTTCATGGTGACGATGGCGAAATTTACAATGGTGGGAATGTTGGCAAGAAGTACGCGGACACGTTGTTCGGTGCCGACGACGTGGTAGGATGTGGGGTTAACTTCCGTACTGGCCAAGTCTTCTTCACGAAAAACGGACGGAATTTAGGTTGGCCTCCTTCTCATCCTGCCCAGTGACTTCCATAGAGCTGGCTAACCGTGCACACAGGACTCGCGTTTCGTGATGTGAAGGGCCAGTTATATCCGGCCGTGGGTATGAAAAAAGCAGGCGAGGTTGTCCGGGTGAACTTTGGCCAAAGCCCCTTCGTCTTTAACATAGACGATTTCATAGAGGTACGGAAACAAACGGTTCATTCGTCTCAGACGGTGTCTGCTTTGCTTTACGATGTCCTGATAAACCGGTATTATGCGGGCGCGCATGACTGACGTTTGAGCTGTATAGACGGAACAAAAGGCAGTGATGCAAGCTATTTCGAAGACGAGGTACGAAGACGAATCTCCAAACCCACAACCTGATGCTTACGATTGCAGTGTCGAAAGGCTCGTGCCGCCTCTGAAGGAGACAGAATTAATTCAGCAGCTGGTTTGTTTCTCTAGTGTCCTTTGAGAGTAGAGTTGCAGCAGCGAATCGCTGACAGGACTCAGGTTTTACAATTTCTGCAGCACGACGGCTATGTCGAAACGGCCCAAGAATTCGCGCAGGAGATATTAGCCGAGCAACAAGTGCTGAGAACGGACACGAACGTGTCTGTAGTTGACATAAGCGTTAATGATGATGACGATGCCCGTCAAAGACATCGTATGTCCATGCTCTTGGTTGGGCGCAATGTACAACTTGCTGACTAGGAATCAGGAATACGGAGGGCGATCCTCGAGGGTGACATTGATAAGGCACTGAAACTCACGAACCAGCTCTATCCAAACGTGCTTGACGACAATCTACAGGTTCGTTTCGAACTCAATTGTAGGAAGTTCATCGAGATGGTGCGAAAGGCGGCAGAGCATAATAGTACCAGTGGCGACGGCAAGAAGAGCAATGGTCATTCGCGCGAAGACAGTTTCCATCCTAATGAGATGGATGTCGACGACAATGACTCGGAGGATGACATGGAGGACGATATGACGGATGCTTCAACCGACCCAGATACGCTGTTGCGGGATACGATACGATTCGGTCAGTATCTGCGAGCCGAGTTTAGGGATTGCTCAAAAGGAGATTTTGAGAAGAGACTCAATGATATATTTGCTTCGCTCGCTTACTCGAATCCGCTCGAAGCTAAAGAAGTGGCGCATTTGCTGGACAAAAGGGGGAGAATATCAGTTGCTGAAGAGTTGAATTCGGCAATTCTCTGTGAGTTTTGCTTCCCGGTATACAACCCTGTTCCCGTCTCTAACAATACAAAATAGCCTCTCTAGGGAAGTCGTCACGGTCGGCATTGGAGGATCTGTACGGACAAACCAGCGTTTTACTGGACTTCTTGCGAGAGGATGGTGGCCCGGGGTCGCTTGTGTCCATCCAGTCCGTGGTGGATTCGATACCGAAATGTGAACCGTTGTAGTGGTATAGCCGTCGTTTACGAGTGCTCGTGCTGGACGAAAGAAAGTCGTATCATCGTTACTAGCTTCAGTCAGACCGAGAAGGAGAATATTTCAAACGAAGGCAACTAGCGGGTTTCTGTAGGCTTCAAGTTGCATGTACGTCTAGCTATTACCATGAAATAGATGCATGAGTATGCTATTATGGTCCATGAATTTGCGTGGTGATGTATTCTCCTGATGCCGTTGGATGGGCCCTGGATTCGATAATGTCAGGAGTTCTGAAGGCTGATTGATATGTCCACAGTGAGGTACGGATTGATATACGAGCTACACCATCCCTGGGGAAATTCCTATCTGTCTGTCTATGTCACCGACGAACGAAAGGACCTTGATCTATGTGTGCCCATTCGAACGGGCTGGGTTTTCACATGAAGTCTTACGCGGCTGTCACCTACTCACCAAGACAAATTCGTAAAGCTATGGCACCGCCTGCGCTGATCTTTGCCTCCCATTTCTACTTTGTCTGTCCTTTCGACATACACCGGCTCCTGCGGGGGTCTTGACATAGCTGGTGTAGGACAGTCAGCCGCGCTTACTAATGGATGGGGTTATGGGAGTTGGGATTGGTAGGTAGGTATGCGATGAGATGGGATGTGGAACGTGGGACGAGGGAAGACTGACAGGTTATGCTCAGGGGGCTTGCTAGGGAGGTTGAAGGTGGGGGCGCGGTTTGTGGTGTTGAAGTTCGTGATATCTATCGGAAGGTCAGCTGGAGCCTTCTCATTACGGGGAACAATAGTCGCCGGCAGATTGTATCAGTACACTGCGGGCCTCTTACTTCGCTCTCTTGATGGGTAAACTACAATACAGCCTCCGACGACTAGGTAGTTTCGTGTGACGGCGCCACGTCTGTTTCAACTACATTGCACGACCTACTACTTGATTCGACTGGGTTACCTCCCACCCCCTCTGTTAACTCACTCAGGTTACTTCAACTCACTTACTACAAACATGTCAGTCAGCAAGCGCGCTCTGAAACATGTCTATAAGGCTCGGGCATGGCGACACCGACCTGAACTTTTGTACGACGGTTCTCCTGTGTTGACATTAGGGACTGAAAGTGTGGCTACTAGCTATTGACCTGCCGATGTGGATTTGTCTTAGGTTTGGTTTGGCAGAGGACCCTGAATGGTTGCACGGCAGATCTCTCACGACGACTTTCCTGTCTTAAAGGCTAGATAGAGTCTATGAGTGTGGCTTCTACCGACTTACTGTGAGGTATTTCTCAGTACGACGAAACTGGTAATATGCTCGACGATGAGGTTTGGTATTCAATAGAAATAGTCCTTGGGCTTGGTGGCACCGAGTATCTAGACCTGACTCCTTGTATTGCGATTGCGTCTTAGGAGCATGGTTTCACCAATGTACTTACTGTTCAAATCAACTCTGAGGCTATCGTCAACGCCATGAGAATGAGTGTATGACTTGACGATGAGGTTTCGTCTAGATGTTGCCCTTAGGCTTGGCAGAAAAACCCTGAATTGCTGTACTACGGCTCTCGTCGGACGGCAGCGGCCTGTATTGTCGTACTACGATACCTAGATTGTCTGGCAGGCTGGTGAACATAACTGTGGTTTCTAACTTACGGTTCAAGTAGATAGATAGTGAGGCTATGATTGATACTACGGAGATAGGGGTAGGAGTTGACGATGAGGTTTTCGTCTTAGCTAGCTATCTATCTCCTGTGGGCATGGCCTTGGTTGTTGTACTTCATCTCACGGCAGCGACCTGGACTACGATACCCATCTCGCCTGACAGTCTGGCCTCTACCGACATACTTACTGTTTGGTTCAAATTGAGGCCTACGACATACTCCACGATGAGCTTTTGTCCCGATATATTGCTTGAGCAAGATGATAACGTGCGTCTCAGAAGGCCTAGATTTCTGTACGACAGGTCTCGCATCCGACAGGCTGGCGGGCGCAGCTATGGTTTCACCTACTTACTGTTCTCGTGCGCTTGAGGCTTTCGTCAAGACTTCAACCCGATGATGAGGTTTCTCCCGATATCTCCCTTGGCTAGGCTTGGCTTGGCGGGAGGACCCTGAACCCTTGTACCACATTCCCTTCTGACGGAACACCATATGTGGATTCTACCCACTTACTGTTCAAACTGAGGTTCTTATTGAGACTACCGAAACAAGGTTCTTACTCACGATGGGGTTTTGCTCTCGATATCTCTCTTGGCTTGGCTTGGCTTGACTTGGCGACCTGAGTTTCTGTACTACAGTCTCATCTGACGGGTTGTAGAAAGCCACATCGTGTTTTTATCACTTACTGTTGGGGCTCAGATTGAGGAACTTGTCAATACTCAAGTCACTAGTATTAAGTCGACGATGAGGTTTGATCTTCATCAGAGATAGTCCTTGGGCTTGGTGACACTGAGTATCTGGACCCTGTTTCCTTGTACGACGATCGCCTCGTCTGACGGGCAGAGGAGCGAGCCCTCCTTACTGTTCAACCACCTAGAGACCATTCTCAATCCCGCGGATGAACTCTGACTCGACAGTGAGGCATTTCTTAGGTAGGTATCTCCAGATCAAGTTCTAGAATCTAGCCTTGTCGTGGCACCGATCCTGTCTGCCTTGGGGGGCTCCGTTGTGCCCAAAATAGGAAGACATAGGAGCGAGCACAAGTCGGTTCCTTGGGCTGTCGACTACACAGGAGGGGTAGGTAGAGCCTCAACTATTCATAGGTATGTATCAAATCGACGTCTTGGAACAGGAACTAGGTCCACAGAGGACCCTGAAGGACCCCTGCTGTGACCTGTCTTGAGGGGCCGTATCATGCACAGGTCACGATACACACATACCTACATATGGAAGCATAAATGCGGCTCTGCGTTATGCAGAAACAACATCTAGCTAGTCAGTCAGTCATATGAATCCCGAACCCTTGGGGTCGGGGACGACATACACATGTGACCCTGTTCTTTTTTCATCTCATCATGAGAGACTTTGCTTCAGGCGCATAAAATTGCGTCTCCTTAGGTTCTGGGCATGCAGAACCGGTATCTAGCCAAGTCAGACCGACTCTTTGAGACCAGGGCTACCTACCTACCATGAAGTTTCCCAGCTGTGACCCTCGTGTCTTCCGTCTCAGGGGCCCTGCTGAGCACACGTGTATCACACAGGCGCATAAAAGTCCGGCTCCTTGGGCTCTGGGCATGCAGGAACGGTATCCAGCTAGTCATTTCGTCGCAATACCGGGCCCTTGGGACCGGAACTTCACATGTGAAGACGAATTTCCTGGGTACGCTATGAGGAGCCGTCGATCCTTTGTATCCCGTACCTGTATTCACATCAGTACCGACACCTCGGGCTCGGAACCCCAAAACCCCTGGCGCTCCAGATCCGAGGTTTTGAATCCTCCGCCTACAACGTTTCATCTGATATCCCGCACAACAGACGCGGTATTTTTCTCTCCTCTTCCCTTACCTACCTACCTAGGTAGTTTAGATCTGTATGCGGATCTGTACACAGCCGCGGCAAGGAAGTCCAGAGACTACCTAACCCAGGTTCGGTAGGTAGGGTAGACGACGAAACCACTCCCTCGGCTCGTTCCTACGGAATACCAATCTAGGTAGGTTATCATGCCCCTGGTTAACGGCCTTGCAAGCACGTACATTAGTGCAGGCTGAGTGAAGGGCCGCCATCGTATGTAAAACACCAGAGATGTAACTGGTCTAATCTGCCTGATCTCGTAGACGGAGATCAATCCCCGCGCCGGCGCGCAAAGGCACGGTACCTAGTGAACAGCAAACCCATCGGTAGCGTAGGTAGGTCAGGGAACGGGGATTCGAATTTCCGCATTGGGATATCCGGCGGTTACTAGCCAGGTATTGCGCAATACGGATTCGAAACTTCTCGACTCTCCTATCTTGGAACGGCTGTACTTGTACCTGGTCGGCGAGGGGACAAGGTCCACGACCGCGGGGAGGCCGTTCCGGGACGGTGGATTGCGAACGACCAGGTTGTCCCGTCTATTCCCTCTGAGCCTTTCTTTTTCCCTACAGTACGAATCCACCCATCCCGTCCATATCCTACCCTACCAAGTAATATTAAAGAATATCGACGCCCATAGTTCTAGACACAGACCCAGTGATCAGACGGAATCGTAACAGGCAAGGCGCGCGCTTTTGTATCTAGCGTACCGGGCTGGTGGTGGTGTGAGACTCGAAACCATCTCACACTAAACAAGGGTCACCGTTGAAAGAACATAGAATTAGGTACCCGAGCTTCATTATTGGTTCCCCGGCATTTGGAACAGTCCCTTTTCGATCGCGACGGGCTCTGAAAGTTCGAAACCGGTCAAGAGCGAAGACAGCGACAGGGGCCGCTGGGAAATGAGGTTACCTTTCGCCTGGGTGGCCGCTAGTTCCATAGTGTGTAAATAGGGTGGGAGTTTGAATGGGATTCCGTATCCTCCTTTGGGGGAGGGGGGATTCACGACAAGGTAGGTAGGTAGGTAGTGGACTCCGTAGTGGCAGGTCCATGGAATTGGTAACCTATTGTTGACATGGACAAGGGTCGCAGCGGAATGCGTGAAGCCAGCCAGGCGGACGAGACTCCCGCCCATAATACGGAATCCAGCCGCGGGAGGACAGTCGAGACTGCGAATATTTCACCACCTTACTAATAAGTACAGTACGAATTAGCATGTCGTCGCTCGTAGTAAACCCGAACATGTGTAGAGATTTCTTTGCAATTACAAAGCTGAGTCATGAGTTGCGATGCGCTGTCGCGCCCCCTGCTGGAGCTCAGTCCGTCTTGTGCGCCTCTGTGCGCGACGCTTTGGCCTGCTGCCTCAAGCCGTCGAGAAGACGGGCTGTAACCATTGCACGTAGGCACGTACTTTATCCGTGGTGTAGATAAGTCGGGCTTAGCTGTGAAGCTACTGCTGTATCCACATACGGCAGCGAAGCTTTGATCTTTCGACTAAAATGTCAAGCTTCTACTCGTCTCATACAAGTAAGGTCCGCAAGGTCCTTGAGCTCCCAAACCCTTTTGAAGATGGTGAGTCTTCCGTATGTAGACCACAATGGCACCTGCCAGAATCGAACAACAGGTCTCGCAAAAATGCCTAGAACAGCAATGGCCCGGCGTTTGGGATTTGAGTCCGAAATCCCCGGGAAGGAATGGATAAGGATTTTTTTTTGAGAAGTGCGGAATAGTACCTACAGCACCTACTGTAGGTAGGTCTTAGGGTGCAGGTACTCGTAGGCAGGTAATCCGAGTACATATGTAGGTAGCCTGGCGGCTGCTGCAGCATATCCACCAGCTTAGGCGCAGCCATCGTGCATCCTGATCTACCGACCGAGGTGGTTTGAGCGCGCGTTACCAGCAATGACAAGGCTAGCAGGCCGTAGTGTTCCAAGACTATGCCGTACATAACCGTCCTAGGCACACAAACCGTACGATACCCAGTAGGAGTACTCCGTAGGTAGGTAGTGCACGGAATATGCGGTGATACACACCTAGCTAGGGCAAGGTGTTCGTTTCGTTCTTCCCGCACGGGCTTGCTATGCTGACTATGCTCTCCTGGATAACTGGATCACTGGGTCGATGATGATCGTGCATGTTTTGAGATTAGGCAATCCGCATTCCGTACTCGTAGGTATCGCCTCTCTTATCTGCAACTTGTCAGATGTTCCCAAAATGTGCACATTGAAGTATCAGGGGCTTATGTCATTGTGTCTTTACGCGGGACGTGCGTGAAAGAACATCCGGCTTACGGGATCCTGCGGTTGTCATTGACGGGGGAGCATCCAGCCATCGAGTGAGTTTGAAAGAGAAGAGCTTGCCTGCAAGTACCAGCTTCTGCCCAGGCTAACTTGGCACGGCCACCCGAGCGAGCGTTTAGGGACCTAGTTCCCAGGGTTACTTGTCACTTCAACAAAGCAGGGAAAGCTTGTTTGATCCATAACGACGGTGGCAGCAGAGCAAAGTGGACAGGATGGCCTAACCTATGCCCAAAGCGGGATGCCTCTAGTCCGTACTGAGAAGGCCTGCATGAAACCCGGCTTGGCTTATTCTTTTTTTTTTTCAGTTTTTTTTCTCATTCAGTGATGCGAAGAGAAGCCGATGACGTTTCAAAAGATTTGTTTTCTTCATGACGATTGCATCTTTGCTTCATCATCATGGCTTTGTTTTGGTGTTTGTTCCCTACACCGACTCGACTCCGTGGAAGAGACCGCCTTCTCAGATACCCATAGCGTACCCAGCCCATTCGATTTCTTGGTTCAGATGGGGGGAGCGGTCGGGTAGGTAAGCGTAGGGATGTTGCGAAGTCGATCGATCTTGATGTGAAACCAACCTTTGCCTCTTTCCAGCAATTGACATCTGGTGGGAGTGGGAGTCTGTGATCCTGCTGAGGTCGAAACGGGCCAGAGCCAGAACAACCGCCGCGTGTAATCCGTAAGATGATCTTTTGATCAATATACTATTAAGGCGTACTAGTATAGTAATACGAAATGCAGCAGCCGTGACTTCGGGAAGCAAGGATGAAGAGGGAGATTTCGCAGCCATACGCGTCGGGCTGATTGGAGGGAAAGAGATTCCGCTTCCGTATGGAGGGATTCAATCTCTCCCGCTGAGGTGAGACGGGACGGATGCCAGATGGATGCTTGCTGCTGTGTTGTAAGAGGTGGGCCCGTGAGCATCGAAATCCCATCAGTTCGCTTTCGAGTTTCATACTGCGATGGCTGCCAAGTGGTCCGTGGGTCTTAACGCCCCGCTGTTTTTTGCGCCCGTCCAGACAGGACTCCATCCAGACGTCCGACTCCGGGGAGTTGACGAGTTGAAAGGTTGAAGCTTGACGAGCAGTGTGGAGTGAGTTCGAGTTCGTGCGGGTTCACAAACCCTCGCGCCGACTAGTCTAGCTTAGTCACCCTTCCCATATGGGTCTTTCCCTGATTGTGGATACCCAAGATAGTAGGCGCTAGATGTGTATGGGGTTAGCGCGCACGAAGCGTAGCACTAGGCCTGCGGCTAGCAGCTAGCACCTGCTCTATCAACCCAGAGCAACCCCGAGCAGGACAGCTACGAGGCGCTAGTCACTCACCTAGATAAAGTGCGATCCATGTCGACACCGGGATAGTGCGCCTGCGTACGAAATAGGCAATTATCAGTGGTTTGATAGTGTGCACCCACCAAGTTATACGGAATATACGGAGTTCGGTTATCGAGTTGGCAGGTAGGTATACGGATGGGACGGATGAGACGGGTAGCCGAGTTGAAGACGTTGTCGATAGGCATAGGTTTCACGACAGAATCACAAATCACAAAGAGCAATAGACACGTGGAGGTAATCGTTGTTATTGACTGACTTAGAATCTTTTCATTCCACTCGAGCTCTTTGCAAGCTCCGAGTCTCCCTGTCCTCCTCTCTACATACAAGTACATTTCTTGCGTGTAGTGTCGTAGGCAACCTTGCTAGTGGTCCCCGTAGCGCCCCCGTAGCGCCCCCGTAGCCCATGTATCGGTAATTTCCTTGCGCCGATCACCTTTTGCTCTCCTCTCTGTCCGGTATCCAAGAATTGGGTTCTAGAATCCGGGCCTCAAATCCCTAGTGTAGTTCCACCTTGCGCAACCGGAAGAAATTCTTTTCGTCTTTTTCCCTCTCCCCCTCATTCATGACTCCCCAAAGCGGAAGCTGTCAAAATAATCCAAAAAAAATCAAAAACCGGTGCCTGACCGTCCTGTCCACCGAGGATGACGTCAGGTGTTGATTAGGGTATCGTTTTCAAATAAACATGGTTACCCCCCATGCCGCCCGTCGCGAACTCCGATAAATGGAAAACCCCTCCGTATCTGGAAAGGGGAAATGTGCGTGAATGAAAAAATAAATGTTTGTGTGTCTGGCCATGGTCGTATGATCGGCGGCAAGCGAGAAGGTTAGAAGAGAAACCCCAAGTCGAAAGAGACTGGCGCTGCTTTTAGGTATGGCGATGGGCCGACCATCCGGTCCTGGACCCTGGTTCGCTGACACGTGATTGTCGGTATAGGATAAGTCTCCTCGACAAGGTTGTTCGACTGTCTTTCCGGAAGCGACAGGTCTTTATTCCGCGATCCTGACAGAGCACGCCAGGAAAGGCATAGTCAGGGCCTGTTTTTGCTTATTTTCGGAGTGACCAGGGTGAAACGTTTGGAATAGCGTATGCCAAGTGCAGCATTTTTTTGGTCGATGGCTATGCGCCGGGCGTTTACAATGAGACGCTGACGTTCTCCATATCTCTCAACATGATGGAGATCTGTGCACGTCGGGCAGCCTCAGCAACCAGGGTGAAGTCACGGAGGTAAGGGTCCGTGCTGTGGGTCTTCTTCTTCCTCTGTTGCCGGGGAGGGCACAGAGCTACGGTGCTGGGACGTCTTGACGATACGTCTGAGCCGGGCGCTGAAGACACCGCTGACGTTGAGCTCTCGGGGGCGACGGTGGATTCTGAAGAGGCCTTGTTGCTGGCAGCACAGAGAAATAAAGGCGACATGGTGATAATAGTTTGCTTGTAAAAGGTACAGTTATAACTGTATAGAGGAAATATCCCAAATATGGATCGATCGGTTGGTTGCGGTATGTTAGTCGTAGAGCGATGAGACTCTGTGAGAATGTTGTGAAGATGCAATGAAGCTGATGGAGATGAGAAGCTGGTGTAGTTGTATGGAACGACGTCGCACGGCGGATATTTATCTTCAGAGAGGGGGGCGGAAGGCTTGATAAAATATCCCGGGGGTGTCTCGAGCTTCAACAGTTGAACCCAAGGCACACCATTTTTCACATGGGCCGCATGGGATGAAAGCAGTATGGCGGGACAGGGGAGCGAAAGAAAAAGAAAAAAAAAGACACAAGAAGGGGTACAAGGCCCTGTCTTTCCGTAGTCTATACACTAGAGTGCACGACCATCATCAAGGGTGTTCCAAATCCCCGGACCAGCTAGCTGGGTTGCTACCTTGTTAGCAAAGCAGGGATATAAAATAAAGTATGCACACTAGCATCTTTTCTATTATATCATCCTGTCGGTAATTTGGGCTGCGAGTAGTAGTGCAGACTGGTTTCAACTGGTTTGCGAACTGGTTTGAACTGATCTGAACTGGCGATGACTGACCATGTACCTATACTTGAGCCGTTAGTCCACATGTAGTATTCCGACTAATATCCAGTCATATACTTGAATGGTGCCGCCTCATTTTGATCGAAGCTTGGGTGGGATCGGAGAGCCTCGGCTTGGATCTACGGTACACTTGTCTGTTTGGGGTTTCGGCGCAGCGAGAGCGAGTGAATACTACCTCTTAGTATTCCGTACTCCGTACACAGTAGGTAGTAGCCTGCGAAGCACGATGCCCTCTTGGACTGCCCACGCAGAAAAAGTGACGACTGAATTATGCACTTTTATGTCGAACGGTTTCATTATAGGCTAGGATCAAGTCGAAAAACTCATGTACGAAGGAATGCGCACGCAGTAGTAGGACCCCAAAAGTGTGCATGTTGGATAGCCTATGGTACTTCTTCGTCGAATGGGGTTATCCGGCTCCGGCGCCTCCCAAAGCTGCGATTTGCCCAAGTCATATGTCACAGCGTCGGGACTATTTCAGTGCGTGTGTGTTGCCGCCCAGAGTGATAGGTGGGCAAGGCATGACATGACTGCGGTGGAGGTACCACAATATGTCGTACGCACATTTCCTTGCGAGCCTGGCATGAAAGGAGAGTCTCCGGCGTGTTATAATTGATAAGCTTATCGTAGTTGCGCCGCATTTCTGATCGCAAAGCGTTGCTAATGTAGGTATCCAAGACACGCTGTCTCGATGCGTGATGCAGCAATGTCCAGGTATCCTTAACCTGGCCGGAGGATCACTTCGCCAGCGCATCTGGACGCCCTACTGCGTAAGAGGTATCCCGTAGCGCCTGGTAGGTATCACGACAGACATGGAATAGGTACACGAAACCTACCTGCCTACTGCTACCTACTCCGTACACGCAGTAGTAGGCAAGTATTCGGATACCGACCGGTAGCTGTCTGCCGAGGTAACAATGTGCCCACTCGTAGCAGCAGAGCGCATGCAAGAGAGCGGTATCTACGTCGTAGCGTACCGGTCCCTACACTAGGCACATTAGCTCCCAGGCGCCCCACGTCGCTGCGTATCGTCGACTGCAACGGGTGCACAACAACCATGGAACTTGTACACGACCTCCCCTACCGGTACTACGCGTGGACCGGTCAACACTCAGACGACGGAGCCTGTACGAGTATTTGGTGCGTTTGGTGTGTTTGATCATGAAACGGGCTGCCGACGCCTGCCAAGACTGACAACATCGATGCCCATGCAATGATAGCACTTGTACGGAGTAAGTAATAACAGCACGGCCAGGGTCACCAGCGTGACATCTCGAGGGTTACCCTGCCCCTCTTCCCCCTCTTTCGAGCCAAACATCTCCAAAGCTCGGTCTCAGAGATTTGCCTGCTCGTACATAGGCAGGTAGCACATAGTCCTATGCAGTTCTCGTCTGGACATAATACGATTTGTGCCCGAATTAATTCCGATTCGTTGAACACGTTCTGACAAGCATGTGTCCCCGGCCGAGCTCGAGGCGGACCCTGACTCCTGGGTCCACACAAGCACGTACGAAGGAGGTGTCTCGGGGTAGGTACATACGAGCGATTCGTACTCGCAGACACTGAATCCTGATTGATTAAACCATCGCACTACTTCGCACACTAGGCAGGTAAAGCAGATGGTGGTGGCGATGCGGCGTTTGTGTTAGCCGTGCCTGGAGTTAGTTCACAGCTGAACAGATGAGTTTTCCTGTGGATCTCTGATCTGGGCTTGGCAATCCCATGTGCGTGCAGCATGCTGTGTCCGTAATCATCATAAGCGCGCCCATGGTACGGCATTCCATATGTAGGTGTGTTTCGTATGTGTACGGATTACGGTCGAGCACTTTCGTAAGTGACGCTGGGGAGATGCGTCGACCAGACGGAAGTCCAGCCTGTACGAACAGAGCAGAGTTGCTAGGTAGATGCGAGGAAATTGGTTGCACGGAGGAATATGGAATAGAAAACTGGAATACTTTATCGCGACCCAGTAAAACACAAAAAAAGAGGGGATTTTTGTGTGTGACAATAGCCCTGCCACTTGGAGCGGGGCGTTTGTGGCTGAAGCGCCCAACTTTTGCCTGCAGCCTGCATGGAGGCCGTTGTTAGGCGGTCGCGGGGTTTCGATCCACAATCGCAAATCAGCTGCATCATCTAACGTAATCATCGGTGAGGTCACCGCGACCGCCTTATCGATAAACGTAATTGACTGGGTCGCGAACCGCAGCGATTCGTTCGTCACCGCCGTCAAACGCGATGCCAACGCAATCGATAATTGACGCCGTTACCTAAGCCTCTCTTTTGTCCTACCAAACTCCAAGGCAGTGCAGGAAGTTTTTGGTAAAGCCTCCTTTTGCTACCTCTTTTCTAACCTGCCATGTCAAGCGCTACTACTGAAGGTTCCAGAGGCAACCCGCATGCGCCAGGGTCTGCTGGTTGGTTCACGATACCTCCTGTGCTAGCCCGCCTGTTCAAGAGATTTCCACTCCTCACGTATCCTCCAAACGAGCTCCCTGCTCGATCCCCTAGTCTGCGAGATGTCCCGACTCTCTACGTTTTCATATCTGATGAGGATGCTCTCGAAGGACTCCCGAGTTTCAATCCGTCCTGTCTGAAATGGCAGGTGAGTTCTTAGCAAGACATTGCCTTGCCCTGGCGAGCTTGGCTGACGCGGTGTTGCAGACGTTCCTCAAGCTTGCAGGGGTTGACTTCTGTGTTCGTTCGTCTAACAACCACGCTTCTCCTACTGGCGCATTGCCATTCCTCCTCACTCCGTCTACTCCCAACGATGTCACGTCTCAGAGGCCCGTTCCTTCGGACAAATTAGAGCAGTATGCCCTGCAGAATGGGAAGTCTAAGCTCCCGGAAAAGCCAGGCTCGCGGTTAGAAGCTTACGAGACGTTGCTTGATCACCGCATACGAGATGCTTGGCTGTATACGCTATATCTTTCGCCCCCAAATACCAGCCTTCTCACGCATCTCTACATCGAGCCGGCAACCTCATCACGACTCGTCAGATCCACTCTCCTTTATCAGCTGCGGCATGCGGCCGAGCTAGGGATTTCGAGATCTACGGGGAAACTTGCTGTTGACCCAGCAGTTCTTTATAAAGAATGCCGAGAGGCATTCTGCGCTTTAGATGCGCTCCTAGGTGATGACTTATGGTTCTTTGGCACTGAACGTCCAGGACTATTCGACGCGACTCTGTTCTCATACACCCACCTCATTCTACACGAGGGCCTAGCTTGGGTAGACCGGCGCCTTGATGAAATTCTAAAGGAATTTCCACGTCTGGTTGACCATCGAAACAGAATATACGAAACGTGTTGGGGCGTCAATACGTGATTCTGTTCGCCCTCAATGAATTGAATCATATTGACTCGGTCTGACAAAATGAAGAGCTGTCATAAGCCATCTGAGTGTTTATAATCGATGTTTGACCGATTTCAAACCCACGTACGCCTGAAATATGTGTCCTAAGAAATGTACAGACCACTTCTTTTGAGCCGGCCCGTATGGCTCAACTCAGTGACTCGAACGCCTGATCGACGCTATGCGAAATGCCTAGTCACTCAATCACATTAACACATTCAACAGTGGTACTTGAAAAATACGTCAAAATATCCACGTGGTCCATCTCCCTCGCAGCTCACAATTTGGCTGCCAAGTGTACACCACCATCAACATTGATGGTGGCACCATTCACGTACGAACTATGACTATGTTAGCCTCGATCAAGACGACATGATAGCCAAGTCTTCGAAAAGGAATCCATGTGAATAGTAACTTACCCGGCTCGACTCGCGAGGAAGATACAAGCACCAGCGACATCACCAGGACGTCCGTGCCGCTTAACAGGGTTTCCTTCTTCAATTATATCGCGGAAATGCTTCATGCTATGGGCCATCATCTTCGTATCGAACGGTCCGCAGGCCTAGATGAAATAATGGCCAATTAGTCAACAAAGGTCATGACCGGTCAAAAGCTCTCACAACCCTGGGATAATTCAGGAGTAGCGAAGCCGAAAGCCTTCAGAAGGGGAGGATGAAACATCTGCATACCAACGTGTTCACAGTAACGCCCCTGGGGCCGAGGACTTGAGAAAGGTGTCGGGTGAGATGGTGCAATCCTGCTTTGGAGGCGCTGTAACTGAAGTTCTGTAAATCTCTAGTAAGCATGCTGAAGATGGTCATTCTGGGATCCTGCGGATGGAGAAAATGCCTCCTATCTTCCGGAACCCATCCAATGACTCGCCTAGCGAGACAATATCACCTTGGTATAGATCAACATAACTAACCGTGAGATTGGGTACAGTCAGCCCGTTGACAGAGCCGATGTTGATGACCGCAGCGGGGCTCTCCTTCTGCCCTTCGCTAGACTTGGAACCAACAGCCTCGAGAAGCGGCAGCAGGAGCTGCGTCAGCGTGAACGCACGCTGCAAGTTGAGCGTGAGGATCCGCGACCACTGCTCGTCCGGGAACTCCTCCAGCGGCGCACCCCACGCCACACCACTGTTGTTCACGAGTACGTGCAGCTGGGTCTCGCGTGCCTTGAGCTCAGCCGCGAGACGCTTGCACTCCTCGAGCTTGAGCAGATCGGCGGGGAGGGCGATGCAGGAGCCAGGGCCCCGCGCCGTCAACTCCGCTGCCGTCTTCTCGCAGGCCTTCGCATCGCGCGATGCGATGTACACTTTCGCACCGTTGGCTACGAAGCCTTCGGATATCATGCGCCCTATGCCCCGCGCGCCTGTATGCAGCGTAAGGATTCCGTGTTAGCTATCTAGCATACATCGTCGTCCCAACAGACATATAGCTCCATTGTGATTGGAGGAAGTAAGACATCGTACCTCCCGTCACGAGGACGACTTTTCCCTATGCGAATCAATTAGCTATGAGCTGCTATCTGAGGGATCGGCCATAGAAAGCATGGTGGACGGAGCTCGGCAGCGCCCAACAAGGGACTCAAGGGACGATAACACCGAACGCTTACTTTGACATCAAACAGGCTATTAATCTCCATGGTCGCTAATTTTCTCTATATTCCTTTCGCTTTTAGTACAAAGTCACGAGCTTGAATGAGGTTCGAAATGCTTAGTGCTGGCTGTGTGTTTTGCGCACCTGCAAGCGCTTTCGCGAACGAATGAACCGAACTGCCACCAGAGCCGAGGCAAATCGATGACACAGGTATGTGCAGGGTTTCTCGGCTCGCACGGTACGAAGCGCTCGCCGAGTGACTTGCATGTTTGTCATGAATGGCCGGAGATACGGCCACTGAAACGTACCAGCACAGTATGCGGGGTGCATTGATAGGTGTCATGCACCGTTTTATTTTGATTCCGTTTTGCGATCGACCGTCTTTTACGGCAGGTGTTAATGGACAGTGTTAATGAGGTTTTCGCAGACTTGGACACGGTGTACCTTCGTTGTGTGTACACGCTCGAGAACGTCTTCTGCTTCATCTGAATACGACATTGAAGAGAGCAAATATCCAACGTCCTGAGATTATTCGCAAGGATGAGATAGTATATTCTGTGGTTCAAGTTTTTTTGGGCATACTGATAAATGCTGATTGTGTTTTATCCCCTTTCTCTCTGAGTTATTGAGCGACACCTCCCTTTCAATTGGCCCTTCTGCGAGATCTCGTGTATAGCACACGTGCATTGCTTCGATGACGTTGAATGCTCTGCCCCGAATATCTCATTGGTGTAACAGTCCATACTACTTACGTGCGATCAAGCCTGAATCTGGCTGTTGTTATCAATGGTGTTGTCCCCTGGTTGTCTCGAGGAGGGGGAGAGGTCGAGTATAAGACGATTTGAAAAGGCGTCACATGCAATAGGGCTTGCTCATATATCTCGTGTGAGGGAATGCTCATTCTAGCTTGGACGTACTTTTAACATGTTCAAGACCAGATAGCAGTTTTCGACACCGAGTCAAAGCCATTTGGACATAAAGATGTGTCCCATCCTTGTTTTCTCCCTGAACAACCTGACTACCTTTCTTCGATTTGCTGGTTTGGCATTGGTACTGTGAGTATATTCCAATGACAATGCGTAGAGGAGGAGAATAAGACATCTTGTTCCCGGCTACGATTCTTACATGCTATTGATGTGTTGGGCTCGCAGGGAGCATTGCGTCTCATAGATTACACGGGAGAAGGACTCGGACTGTGATCGTGAGTATGGTTGGAAAAGCTAGTCACGCTCACGCCGGTCATGAACTCGTTTGAATTGACACCGGTTTGAATTGGTCGCATAAGTAGCGTTTCGAAATACCTATCAGAATCATTTTCAAACTCATCGAAAATAAAGATCCAAACTAGCTTTCACTTTTCATACCTATCCTAAAACGCCCAAGCACCCCTTTTCAGAGAAGCCAGCAACGCTCTACAAAGGCAACCGTTCATGCTTATACTGCTTCTTTCCCTCACCTTCACCATAAACAGCCGTAACATGGCCCTGGCCGCGAATCTTATACTTGTAGATCATCAGGCCCTCCAGACCAACGGGACCGCGCGAGTGGATCTTGTTCGTGCTGATACCGACCTCGGTACCGAAACCGTACCGCATTCCGTCTGCGAAGCGGGTAGATGCGTTCCAGTAGACACCGGCCGCATCTACGCTCGACATGAATTTCTCAGCGAGTTCGGAGGAAGAGGTGAGGATGGCATCCGTGTGCTTGGAGCCGTGGGTGTTGATGTGCGCGATGGCCTCGTCGATGTCTGAGACGGCTTTTACGGCGATGGTGAGGCTGAGGAACTCGGTGTCGAAGTCGGCGTCTGTGACATCTTCGAGCTTGGTTTGTGACTCAGCTGAAATCTTGCTGGCGAGTGCGGATTTGGTGGTGGCGTCGCAACGGAGGACTACCCCCTTGGCAATCAGGGCCTCAGCCACGGCGGGCAGGAGAGTGTCAATGGCAGATTTCTGGACCAGCAGGGTCTCGAGACTGTTGCATGCAGCCGGGTAAGAGGTCTTGGAGTCCACGATGACCTCGGCGGCCATCTTGGGGTCAGCGGACTCCTCCAGGAACATGGAGCAAAGACCATCAGCGTGACCTAGAACGGGGATCCGGGTGTTCGTCTTAATGTAGCGGACTAGTTCGTTAGAACCCCGGGGAACGACAAGGTCAATGTACTGATCAAGATCCAGCAGCTGAGGGATCACATCTCTGGTGGTCACTAGTTGGATGGCGCCGTTAGGCACCTGGGTCTTCTCCAAGGCTGAAGAGATGACTCTGGAGATGGCGACGAATGACTCGGTCGACTCCTTGCCTCCTATTTGTGAATTAGTAAAAATTTCGTTTTCCTACTAAATGATTGATTGAGAAACTAAAGTGAGATATACCCTTTAATATAGCAGCATTGCCCGACTTAACGGCAAGAGATGCAATGTTCGCAATGACCTCGGGACGGGCCTCGAAGATGATGAGCAGCACACCAATGGGACACGTAACCCGTGTCAGTTCCAAACCATCATCAAGTTTCGTTCTCAAAGTGATCTTGCCGACTAGTAGATCAATATATTAGCGCCGAATAGTCTTTAACAATATCTATATAATATAGAGTGGGAGTCGCGCGCACCTGGGTCCTCGAGATCTCGCACATCGAGAATTCCCTTCAGCATCTCCTCCCATTTTCCCTTCTTGCCCAGATCTAATCTGGAGACCAAGCTCTGGCTCAACTGACCATCGGCAGCAGCGCGTCTCGCAGCCTCGAGGTCACGGGCGTTGGCGGCGAGGATGTCATCCCTGGCGTCCGAGAGCGCAGCGTGGATGGCTGTCAATGCGTCATTCCTGGCGGCATTGGGAAGGGTCGCGAGGATGTGAGATGCGCTCTTGGCGTCTCGCGCGGCGTCGGCCGGGGATGCATTCGTCAAGGACATAGTTATGAGTAAGCTTTACTGGGAGTGAGAGAAATAAATGTACTGTAGGTATAAGTCGTGTATCCGTAAGGATATTATGAGTATGAGTAAGAGGATGATGGTGATGGTGACGATGACGGCCGATCAAGTGTGGAGCTCAGGCAGGTGCAAGTCCGCGAGATAAGCCGGATGTCACCACCTAAAGTTTAGCGGGTGCGGGTGACTTTTTGGACACTTTCTAGAGCTCCGAATCTCGCAGTCCGTCTCAAACTCAAACCACCAAAAATCAACACCAAAAAATCACTACTTTGGATTTAAAATCCTACATTTTACAGCTTCATAGATTTCATATAGAATCCCATTCTCATAAAGATCTCATATTCTTAGACACTTTGATTCGTTATTGGTCTTCATATAATCCGTACTTGTACGGTTTATCTACAGCGGGTCTATTCCGTGTCTTACAAGTGGGACCTACAGTCGAACCGGCGTCAACGCAGCTACCTATTGCGCGGAGAAAGAAAGAGAGGCCATACTCATACAACTGCCGCGATCATCATCAAGATCGTCATCGAAAAGATAAGATCGTCATTAGATCGCGATCTTCGCATAAAATCTGCATCTATGACTTGGCCAGATGCATCGGCCTAATAGGGCCTAGCAGCGCAAGAGCTCAACCTACTTCCATGTCTATAAATACTTCTTTTTTTTTCAGAGTTCTCGCGACACGCTTCTTGCTTTTCAGTAAAATACTGCTGTTACATTGTCATTCATCATGGTGCTTCGAAATCTCAGCCCAATCGCGCTTCTCCGGGTCGTCAGCGTCTGGCTTCCTCGCGTTAGCGCATTGCAGTATGGCGAAAACCATCCCCCTCTACAGCAGGACAACGACCTTGTTGCTAAACACTTTCCGGACACTGATCATGAAATCCACTCTCCATTCTTTTTGAAACCGGAAAGTGTACAAACTGGTTTCATGAACGGCACAGATGGTCCAACCGACGACGAAACCCTTGGTAAGTCATCGTATCTCACGTCTTATCGGGACACCAACCACTTATCATTTACGGGCAGACCAATTCTTGCGCGGTATCGCTTCGAAGCGCGAGTGGGCGCGTTATGATCTGGCCAACTTTACGTCGGAAGAAGACCGCCCATTCCCATATGTTTACCTATCAAAAGAGTCGCAGGCATCGAGCGGAGGCGCCGAAAAGCTCCGGGTATGGATTCAAGGCGGCGTTCACGGAGATGAGCCGGCCGGAGATCAGGCCGTCCTAGCGCTCCTCGGAAAGATGGACGCCAACCCGGCATGGGCTGAATCGCTGCTCGAGAAAATGGACATTCTCCTATTCCCTCGCTGCAACCCTGATGGCGTCGCCTATTTCCAACGCACGCTCGCCTCTAATCTTGACCCGAACCGTGAGCACACAAGGCTGGCCCGGGAGCAGTCTCGCGGGATAAAACGACAATTAAGCAAATTCTCCCCCCACATTGCCGTTGACATGCATGAGTTCACGGGAACTCGTCGCATCGACGGCCTCTACCAACACGGCAGTAAGAAAATCTTCCCAATCGTGTGGCGTTATCATCTACTGACCTTGACCATCGCATAGTGGATGCGCTGATGGCCACGGGTAAGAACTTGAATATTCATCCCGGTATTCGGAACATCTCTGAGGCTCTCTTCGTATCCGGAATACAAAACCGACTTGTCGATGCCGGTTTCCGATGGGAGTCGTACTTTACCATCGCTATGAATAAGACCGCCGATATTACGGTAAATGAGGCTGGGAGCGACGCAAAAACCGGTCGCAATAGCTTTGGATTAATGCAGTCCGTTGCCATTCTCACCGAAGTTCGTGGTATCCGGCTTGGGAACCAGCATTTCCAGCGCCGGGTTGCGACGGCTCTCACCATGGTCTCTGCCATTCTCGATATTGCCCGTGAGAACGCCGAATCGGTTTATAATACCGTGAGTATTCACGCTTGACTGAGTTTCACTAATTCTAACTCATTGACTCAGGTTGAAAACGCTATTGGCGACTTCATTAGCGGCACCGATGACATCGTCGTCACAGACTATCGGAACTGCATGGATCGCACTGTTTCATTCATCGATTATACTAACGGCAGCATGTTGGACCTCCCCGTCAAGTGGATGAGTGCAACGCCAACAACCGCAAACTTGACCCGGTCGCGTCCAGAGGCGTATATTATTCCGCGCACATGGTCAGATCTCGCCTCCCGTCTAAATGACTCTGGCGTCAAAGTGGACGCTCTCGAGGCCGAATATCAGGGGACTGTCGAGGCCCTGAAGATCACGTCCGTGGCGGTGGGAAAAGGTTATAACTATAACGATGGTGCGATCCAAGTCACAGTAACCACCGAGGCGTATCAAAAGGAGGTGAAGCTCCCTCGGGGGAGCTTCCGTATCAGCACCAGACAGAAGAATGCAGCGCTTGCTTTCGTGACGCTGGAGCCAGAGAATATCGATTCGTATGTTGCGCTCAACCTCATCCCTGTCCGCAAGGGGGATGAATACCCCATTTTCAGGGAATTGGCGCCACCGCCCTCGACCTCGACTCCTTGGAGCTTGTCAGATGAACTTTAGATCGTGTTCTTGAAAAACGCCCCTAAACGCTTCCCCTTTTGGAGTCGAACCGAAGCGCAAAGAAAACCACACCACGCTTTCTCAAAGTTTTGGAGACTCGCAAACGGGTTAAAACTTAGGGGTCACCTGCGAACTCCGTGGCGTCGTCGCCGGTATTATTGTCATTTGACACATCGGGCGCCCCAACACATACCGCTTGCCATATAGAGTGGCATGAACGGTTGAGTTGCCACTCTCGGTAATACAGCCGAAGCTCGCTTCTTTCTGAGCTGTCAGAAGCCTCCAGCCCTGTCCCATTTTGAGCAACGTCATGGGCTGAAGTTGGTTACATCAGTTCCCATCACGTGAGGGGTTGCTTGGGGATCGTTTCTCAATGCGAGCATGCCATGTCCGCGGATGCTCGTATAGGAAGGTGATCTCCCTTCGAATCATGGTTTGGGTAATCGACAGCGCCTTGTTCGAAGCTGTGAACCACAGCCATAATAGCATGTTGACTCGCCGCGGTTGTTCGCTATTGTTGTACCAATACGTCACAACGTTTGTTGGTTAACAGGTTTGGCAAAGAACCTGCCAACATCAAAGACATGCCAACATCCGAGTACACATTGCAACTTAAACGTTGACATGTGGATGAACGTCGCCGACATTGGGTTTTGATATGTTGCTGTCATGTTTCATGATACAGAGAGAGTCCTGCCGTATTTCTTGACCGTTGTTACATTATCATATGTTTGCTCCTAGAATTATTGTTAGTTCGAGCCCACTAACACGGCAGAAAATATAAAATATTTACAACTCAGGGAGCCATCGTTGAATATCTTTCCTGGAAGGTTCAAAAGAGAAGGGCGAATTGAATGTATGTGTTGGTCAGGTCTGAGTGCATCGGGTACTCTGAACCAACGCATTGACGCCTTACTCAACCACCTTCAACAGGATGCGAACTGCAATAATTCTGCATTGCTAGCATCGTATGCTCCGAATGAAAACCAGATTTCGTCCGATATTGCAATTGTCATACCTCAAGCGTCAGCATCAGACAAAGGATCGGAATCAGCGAGGAAGGACAAAAGGCCCATAGACACCAAATGGGAATATCAAATCCAATCTACAATAAATGATAAAGAACTCATCACATTTGATTGTCTCAAACATCGTCACCAAGTCGCCAATAGCCGGTGAGGCCTACCTATTCATTAGCCGGCAACCGTGTCTCGAAGCCACGAGTCCACAACATGCGTCGCGAATCACGATAAGAGAAGAAGATTCAGAGCGGTCGGGTGCGGAATACACAGTGCGTAAAGACCGGACACTGTCCGGAAGGCGGTTAGGTCGGGTTACGTAAGACCGCGCATCGTGATTCGAACCCGAGCACGCGGGATTCCGAGTCCACACACACGAACCACACACACCTTTTCCCCCAACCGACCTAAACGCCGAGCCGAAATGCCGAGAAAGATGGTTCGAACCAAGATCCGGATTATGGGCCATGGCAATTTGGTGCTAAAAATCTCGTGGTTCATTACGAAATACTGCGCGCCACTCAGTTACGAATCTTGGTTTTAAAGCAGGAACCGACGGACATGACATACGCAATCTTTTTTGTTTGGATCGGTGTGGTTGGTAGGGCCCACATTCGGGCGAGGCGCGCATAAGTCCGAAAAAGCGGCGAAGGAAAAAAAGATTACCGTTTCTTTGCAAGGGTGCTTTGTTGGTACGGTTGGGTATGGGACGAGACAATGGCATTTTCGTGTTAATCCCGTAAGAGAAAGAAGAAAAATCTGATTATGTACGGATTACTACCTACATACGTATACGTATGGAGGCCCATAGGTCGCGTGCGGGTGTTCCTTCTTGCAGCATGGCACCGCAGTGGTGCCTGCATACAGGCCAGGGCGGATCGACCTGGTTTACTGTAGGTACGATTTGCACACAGCATGATGCAAAGTGTGTGCATGGAGGTATGTGCAGTTACGTACATAGACGGAAACACACACGACTTATCTATTTAGATATCGTCGATTAATATGATGCATCACGTCGATATCGAATTGTTTCTGCTTTTTTCTTGGCTTGAAACCAGGGTTCTGGTTGTGTGGGGGAGACGGGCCGGGAAATGAGGAAGGGGACGAAACTAGACTTGGAGCTTAGTCGAGGACGCTTGGGTTGAAGGGTTGATGGGAAAAGAAGAAGGTGGCAGGGATTTAAAGACTTTTTTTTACAGAGTCCTGCCTCGGGTAAACTAGAACTGATTTATAGTCAGGTCAGGTACGTTCCATCATGATACCCAGTTACTGTCAAGAGAAGAAAAGAAAGAGGTGAATGAACAATACTTAAAAGACAAGAAGAAGGAAGTTGCCACTCTGACTTACACCCGTTGTTTGTCCGGTTCTCTCTCTTATCGTTCATTCCCTCTGACAAGGACCGGGTGAATCGTTCCCACCTGAACCAGAACCACTTTCCCTATTGGCACAGTTCTAAGGCGACGCCGGGCCATTATAGACCGCGAGAAAGGACTCACCACGCATTGTTCTCCCGAAAGATTCACCGCGGCAAAGCGGTCAAGAAAAACTCAGCTCCCTTCACTTTTTCTTTCTTTTTTTTTTTTTCTTTTCCCAGCCTGCTCTTCCGGGCCCCGGTATCGGTTGATGTTTTCCAACTACTTACGAGTATTCCCGGTAGAAGAACAGTAAAAGAAGCTTCTTTTCTTCTTTCCATCCTTCTACCTCGGCATTAGTAACTTTTTCTTACTCTCCCTCACACGTTCTCTCGCCCTATCCTTGTGCCAAGATCTTTCCTCTCACTTCTCGTGCCAAGATCCTCTTCTGCTTTACTACTGCAACCTTGGTGTTTCTACAGCGGTGAGAAATACCAAGACCGTAGACTAGTCGAGATCACAAGCCTTCCCCCCAAGTTCCAACTGCCGGGACCAACAAATGTCCAGCGAGTCATATAAGAGCGAGGAGCGATTCCCGTTCCCATCGGCGCCGGCATCGCAGACAGCGTCGAACGACGATGCCGCCGAGTCGACGGAGAAACAACCGGTCGTCCTAGAGGATCCGCCCGTCATCCTGGTCCCCGCTACGCCGGCCGCAGGCCCCGGAAATGATGCTGAGAAGGACGGAGGTGAGGGCGGTGATGCCCGCTCGATGGCCTCGGCTGTCTCGTCTCCACGGACGGAGATCGTGCCGATCCCGATGGCGGAGAGGAGAGGATTGTTGGCTTGGCTTTCGATTGTGCCGGAGGTTGAGAACCCGTATCATTACAGCAAGGGCATCAAGTGGATGTTGACATCGTTCGTTGCTGCTGCTGCTTGTGCTGCGCCGATGGGAACGGCGATTTTCTACCGTGAGTTATCTTCTCCCTCTTATAAGATGACAAATTGGATTCCGGCTCCTCTCCCATTGAGTTGCCAACGTGGAGATGATGATACTAACCATGCGGCACTTACATAGCATCTCTCTCGGACATCTCGGAGGAATTGCATGTCACTGCAACTGTTGTTAACTTGTCCGTGGCGGTCTATATGCTTGCTATGTCAATCTTCCCCTTGTGGTGGTCTTCGTTTTCTGAGACATTGGGTCGACGAAGCATCTACCTGGTCTCATTCACACTGAACGCCATCTTCACAGCTGCGAGTGGTGTCAGCCAGAACATCGCCCAACTCATCATCTTCCGTATCCTGTCCGGTGGTGCCGCGGCATCCGTGCAAGCCGTGGGCGCTGGAACTATCGCCGATATCTGGGAGACCCGGGAGCGTGGCCGAGCCATGGGAATGTTCTATCTGGGTCCTCTCTGTGGTCCCCTCCTGGCTCCCCTGATCGGTGGTGCGCTCACGGATGGATTCGGATGGCGCTCCACGATGTACTTCCTTGCCGTCTACGGTGCCCTGATCGTCGTCCTCGTCCTCTTCGGTGTTCCCGAGACCCTCCCCCGCAAGAACCAGGAGACCGCAGCTCCTGCCCCAGCTTCCCCGGCTCCCGCTGCTGCTGCCGCTCCCGCATCCGACACCTCCGTCGACGGCGAAGCCACGATCACTGCAAACAACAGCACGGCCCTCTCGCGCGTCTCAACAACCGTCTCCTCGATGCACGCGCACACCCGCAACTTCGGCGCCTGGCTCAAACGCGTCCTCATCGATCCCCTCTCCATCCTCAAACTCCTCCGCTTCCCCGCCGTCGCCATGATCGTCACCTACGGCGCCGTGACCTTCGGCTCCCTCTACGTCCTCAACATCTGCATCCAATCCGCCTTCGGTTCCGCCCCTTACAACTTCCCGCCTTTGATCGTCGGTATCCTCTACGTCCCCGGTTCCCTCGGCTACCTCCTTGCCTCCCTCCTCGGCGGCCTCTGGATCGACCGCATCATGATCCGCGAAGCGCGCAAGGCCGAACGCTACGATGAACATGGCCGTCTCATCTTCTACCCCGAAGACCGCGTGCGCGAGAACGCCTGGGTGTCCGCTGCGCTGTACCCCGGTGCTCTGATCTGGTTCGGGTGGAGCGTGCAGACGGGCCAGCTCTGGGTCGTCGCAAGTATCGCGAACTTCTTCTTCGGCGTGGGCAGTATGCTTGTGTTCAGCATGGCGACGACGATGTTAACGGAGTTCATGCCGAAGCGCGCGAGTAACGGCGTGGCGCTGAACAATTTCGTCCGCAATATTCTTAGTGCGACGGGCGCGATTGTCGGACAGCCGCTGATCGAGGCGATTGGGTATGGATGGCTTTCTACCGGTCTTGCGGTTATTGCGTTTGTTGGCGGCAATGTCGTGCTGTTTATTCTCAGACGCAATAGTGCGAGGTGGCGGAAGGCTATGAATGAGCATATGGAGTAGATGATGAGATCTATGATTATGCTGCGCTGGGTGGTTGATCTTCTTGTGATAGCGAGGAGATAGGAATGTATATAATGTAATGAATTATGAGGATACGAAGTAGATCGTTGAGATCACGATTTACGACATGGCGCGGCATTTGCTATTTAATAAAATCTGCTTAATCCCATCCCTTCCGTCTTCTCTTGCACGTGTTGTTCGTGATTCCCCGTCTCGGGGCAGCGAACCGCTAGTTATCCGCCGGTATCTGAAGTCTGTCCCGAGGGAACGGTCTGTATCACGAGAATAGGGGCAAACAGTAAGACATGTCTCATCAGTCAACTCCTATGCTTCGCCTACCAACTCATCTACTTCTCCTCCTTCGGCGCAAACAGCTTCCCAAGCCCCTCAAGACTAACATTCCCGCCACTAACCACCAACCCAATATCCCAACCCTCCTCACCCGCCTCCTTCTCCACCATTCGTCTAAACTCCTCATTAAACAGCACAACCGCAAGCGGTACCGCCGAACTCGGCTCCACAACCATCTTAAACCGCTCATACATAAGTCGCAGCGCAGCTACGATCTCCTCCTCACTCACGCTGTAGAACCCGCCGACAAGCTTCCTTTCGTAAATGATCCCCCACGGGATCTCGCCCACGGGCGTCCGTAGGCCGTCAGCTACGGTTAACGTCGAGACGGCTTCGACACGCTTTCCGGACTCGTATCCCCGTTTCCCATCATCAGCCCCCTCGAACGACGGCTCACATCCAAATACCTTGATACCCGTCCCCTCGCAAGAAAGAGCCACGCCGGAAAGCATACCGCCACCTCCACACGGCGCAAGTATCGCATCAAGCCCAGGACTAGCTTTCTTCTTCTCAGAGACCTCCCGTCTCGTAACCGGGGCGCGGAACGCATTCTCCATAACCCCCGTACCGCCAGCAATGATATCGCGCGCGTCCTCCTGCAACTCCAGACCGAGTGTTCCCTGTCCAATGACGATATCCGGATGATCATACGGCGGAACGAGGCGCGCCCCTGTTTCCGCGATCACGGTATCGACAACGGCTTCGCGCTCGACGCTCGTGCTGCCGCTGAAGACGACGTGTGCGCCGTAGCCCTTTGTCGCGGCGATTTTGGGCGGGGCCGAGATTGTGGGCATGACGATGTGTGCTTTGATCCCGTTTGTGCGGGCTGCGAGGGCGAGGGCTTGGGCGTGGTTGCCTGTTATACCGATCAATACGAGTCCTCCTGTGCTATGACACAGCGTGCGGCTTCAGAGCAAATTCATCGAGCCCTTATCATCACATAACCACTCAAACATAAGAAACGAATGTAAGGAGACAAAACTCACCACTACTATGCGTGACAACCCCCGTCTCCTTACCCCCCTTCTCCACCCACCCGGGCTCCCTCATCAATCTCTCAATCGCATGGAACGCGCCACGGATCTTAAACGCACCGATGCGCTGCAGATTCTCGCATTTGAAGTACAAGCGCATAGTAGGTTTCGCGGCGCCCTCGCTCGTCGGCGTCGACGCGAGACGGTCGAGCGTCGTGTTCGTGAGCGTGGGCGTGTGGTGTACGTGCCCCTTTATCAGCTCGCGGGCCTCGAGAACCGAGGTCCGGGTCAGTGGAGGGCAGGTTGAAAGGTCCGCCATGTTGTTTTTTGAGGTGTCCTGGTGTTTTTCGAAGTTCTCTGGATGAGTTTGACTTGAGATTCCAGAGCTGTGATTCTTATCTCCGAAGAGATATATAGGATATGTGAGGGGTTCTGTCGATGAGTGAGTGAATAGTTTATACTCGATAAATATCGAAACTCATGCACAACACAACCAAAAGAAGCCGACGAGCTTACCAGTGACGTCTATATCAACGACGATGAGAATCCGTACGACCTGATGAGGTCTTCGTGAAACAGAATGAGTGAGGCTCTATGCCGTCAGTCGAAGGTGACGTTACGCGGGCTAGCAACCGTTGCGCTGCCCGCTTTCTGAGTGGATCACGAACCCGGGTGGTCTAGGGTCCATCGGCCATCAGGATCATGATCCCGGCAAATTCCGATAACGGAGAGATTGAGTCGTACTCGGTCCAAACCAGTCGAGGAACACCAACCCCAAATCCCACTCTTACTCTCACTCCGAAGGGTTCTCAAGCAGAAGGAAGACACACGATTGTTTGTGTTGGTGGTTATGAGACGCCAAATCGACGCTCATCATGATAGAATAGAATAAGCAATATAACTAGCTCGACACAACTTTTGGACTTAATCCCTTTGGTCCGTAGTATATCTGGGGAATCCTGAATACAAGTACATAAGTTTTGTCATAAAATCCGATGCATACACCGTCATTAATTTTCCCAACCCAATCAAATGCCAAACGCCACTCAGAGTATTATTGAGTTTACTTCTGGTTCTCAGGACGGAGGGATCTGTAGAGGTGAAGAGTCAGCACTAAGCTCGTTACGTTGCATAGTAGTACGTGGAGGGGATGTTGATGCTTACCTGACAGCACGGCCAGCCTTCCAGATCTCCAAGTTCCGGATCTCCTCCATCTCAGCCTCGAACTTCTGACGGTAGTCCTTCTGGCTGTTGTACTCGAGGGATCGCTTGGTCTCAGAGCCGTCAATGACAGCGTCGTAGAGCTGGTTGAAGACGGGCTTCAAGGCAGCCTTGAAGCGAGGGGTCCAGTCGATGGCACCACGGCGGGCGGTGGTGGAGCAGGCCTCGTACATCCAGTCCATACCGTTGGCACCAATGAGGGGGTACAAACTCTGGGTAGCCTCCTCAACGGTCTCGTTGAAGGCCTCGCTGGGGCTGTGGCCACGCTCGCGGAGGACCTCGTACTGGGCGAGGAACATACCGTGGATACCACCCATCAAGCAACCACGCTCACCGTAGAGGTCAGAGTAGACCTCCTTCTCGAAGGTGGTCTTGTAGAGGTAACCACTGCCGACGGCGACACCGAGGGCCTGGGCCTTCTCCTCGGCCTTGCCAGTGACGTCCTGGTAGACGGCGAAGGAGGAGTTGATACCACGGCCCTCACGGAAGAGGGAGCGGACGGTGCGGCCGGAACCCTTGGGAGCGACGAGGATGACGTCGATGTCCTTGGGGACGTCGACCTTGGTGACGTCCTTGAAGACGGGGGAGAAACCGTGGGAGAAGTAGAGGGTCTAGTATGCAATTGTGAGTTATGTGTCGCTATGAACCCGATGCATTATATGTGGCACGTACCTTGCCCTTGGTGAGCTGGGGCTTGATAGCGGGCCAGGTCTCACTCTGAGCAGCATCACTGAGGAGGTTCATGATGATGGTACCCTTGCCAATGGCCTCGTCGACCTCGAAGAGGTTCTTGCCGGGAACCCAGCCGTCTTGTACAGCATCCTTCCAGGACTGACCGTTCTTGCGGACACCGACGATGACGTTGAGGCCGTTGTCACGGAGGTTAAGACCCTGACCGTGACCCTGGGAACCGTAACCGATGAGAGCGAGGGTGTCGTTCTTGAAGTACTCCTGCACAGAGGGTCAGCCATTGAGATTCAATTCATTTCTTTCGCCTTGCCATTGACGCTGGGGATTCAATTGGGATATAGAACTTACCAAGAGCTTCTCCTTGGGCCAGTCGGCACGTTCTGGAGAGTCAATTGTCAATATACACTCGGAAAATCACGGCCCAAGACGGGTGACGTGGCTTCTTACCGAAAACCTGCTCGGGGGTGCCAGCGAAGTCAATGGTCTTGACACCACGAACCTGCTGCTGAGCAATGCCAGCAACAGCAGGACGAGCCTGAGCAGCAGTAGCTCTGACGAGGTTGGAAGCAGCGACGAAAGTGCGCTTCTGGGCGGGAGCCGTCAATTGACGGGCAACCTGGCTGCGAAGAGCCTTAGAAAATCCTCTGGAAGCCATGGCGGAGAGAATGTGTGTGGAATGAAGGGAGGAGAAGGAGGAGGAGAGCGGCGATATTGACCAGCAATACGGATTAGGGAGGGAGAAAGAGTCAGTGAGAGAGAGGAAAGGGAGAAGAACTTTTCAGAATGGAAAGTTTGACGAGTCGTCAAGTTATTACTTGTACTCTCCGGAACACAGCCAGAAGCCGCTAGGAGGCGACCCGAGCTGAGCTTCAGCTTTTGCATTGAACAGCTGTGGTTCCGATAGCGGACGGCAGGTGGGATATCCAACGGTGCGATCTCGGGCCTGACGAAGCAATTGCGCCGCTGCCATTGGCCAGCGATCTGCTCATGAGCCTGGATCGTCTCCTTGCGCTGGCCAACCACGCCTGGCTGAGGGGCACTTACACGTGTAGCGCGACCTAGCGAGATACATCCGCCACCATGTGCGCTGCTATCATTCGTAGGTACCCAGTGCAATTACGCCATTTTATCACGACCGACCAGGGGCAGTGTTGCGCCACCACGTAACGCAGTCACGATTCTCACTCACTCTCACCGTAACCTCAGAAATCCTACACCTGGCAGGTTGGGTACTTATACAGTACGCTATCACGGTAGCTACAGTACGCTACACTGCACTCGGTAACCCGTCTCACCACACGTACCTCCCTAGTAGCTTACTTGTACCAGTCGTGAACGCACACATGGAGGGAGGCATCGTCACGGGAGGTTGATCACAGGCATGTAGGGCTATGTATGCGTCTGGCATCTGCAAACATACGACATCGTGAAGGTATTCCGTGGAATCGACCTGAAAGGATTCACCAGTGCATGAGCATAAAGATCTAAGAAGCTAGCTTGAGAACTTGACAACTACTCGCGTCGATGATCTATATAAATCATCCTCCTTCGAGCCATCGTCTGTCCCTAGAACCCTTGTTTACATTACCTCACATTTCCACTCGGGGCCATTATGCCTCACAAACATGACGAACGAGTCTTAACAACTTCACCGTGCATGCATGAACTCGTGGTGGTTGTAACAAGTTGATGCCCTAAGTCCTATCTCCGGATGGACTCGACGAAACGAGCCCAAATTCCGTACTCATCATTTGTATTCTGTACTCTTCATCGTTGACTTGCACCTGAGCAGACCGTCAACAGTCTCCTCATCATCTGCCTTCGCCAGTCGTCTTCCCGCCTAGTCCCAGCAGCCCTCAGAAATCTAGTATGAAGCCAACAAAGCTCGATGCTCAAAGCGAATGCTGTGCACTGCCGTTGCTCCACCCCACAGAGAAATGCTTATGCTATGATGGCCAAACGGATTATGAAATAAATAAGAATGACGGTTAGAAAGGGGTGGACAACGCCAATCTGCATGGCAGGTCTAGATGATCTGGTGGCGATCAATCATGATCACCTTTCTTTGGGTGTTCCGCAGCACATGCTTCGTTCTCCCCTGCTCTTTGCCTCGAGTTACCTTGTGTATGCAAGTACCCTGGTCGCCCATGTGTGCGTGTGTATGTGTAATTGCGAAATGGTCCTCTTTTGGCTCCAGACAGAGAATAGGTATAAAAGACTCGCCAATATTCGCACAACTAAACCTGTACACACTACACACGCCGAGACTGCGTGATCAGGACAGAATCATATGACACTCCCCGTATCGAGCCGCCCGCCATGGAATTCTTGACGTTTCGGCGGAAACCGTCTCGGTTGGCACGCAAGTCGTCTGCGGCTTCCTTGTTGAGGGGATCGGATGCGTTGGGCTCGAGGAACAGGAACTGAAGGCCGACAATCACCGCGTTAAGGTTGAGGACGGGCTTCCAGTCTTCGCGCAGAATGTTAAGGCATACCTTGCCCTCGAGATCGATGTTCGGGTGGTAAATCTTTTGTTGACAGCGTACTTTTGGCGGCTCGTGCGGGTAACTCTGGCTCATATTGAAGGTGAATGTAAATTTGCCCCCGGTGTAAACGCCCTCATCGGGTGTGATCTCGAGAATGAAGTTGAGGATGTCATCGGGGTCGGGAAAGTCCGTTTTCATCGTCGTGCCCAACGAGAGCTCTGACAGATCTGGAGAAGAAGTGGTTAGAGCGGTGTCCCTTTTTAGGAGAGGAGAAGATAGAAATGTAGGTATTCATTAATGAACGCACCTTTCTGAACTCGTAGTTGGGCGGCAGTAACCTTCTTCTTCTTCCCGCCCGCAGCAGCATCGGCATTATCCTGCTTCTGCTGCTCTTTTTTCTGGAGCCAATAGTGTCAGATAGAGCCAAACCTGCGCCGCGTGACTGTGCCTTCTCCTTACCATAGACCATATTTTCAACATCTTGGCGGTGTGAAGAGCGACGTTTTCGCTGTCAAAGTCGGGCTTCGACAAAGGGGAGACGTGAGTTGGGGTCGGTTTGCTGGCGTTCTTTATGCTTCAAGATCAGGACAGGAGGTATTTCGACAGGCACTTCACGTTGCTAAGTACGGAATATGGTGGAGACGCGGCACTTGGAAAAGATAGGTATCGCGCGCTCGAGATGTTAAATACGGTCTACTTGTAGCGTTTGGTGGTCGAAGTGGGTTTGATGGAATCCAAGGCGAGGATTCACTGTAGGTGACCTTGGTGGTTCAAGAGCGACGGCTACGGAATAAAACCCGACGTTGACCGTTCGTTTGATGCAATCACTTAATGACATTTGCAGGTACGGATTAATATTCCGCTAACCGTAATGTGTCGGTATGGGACTGTTACACGCGAATGCGATTGGTTGGTTGGTGGGCGGCAGACCAGCGGGATGACCTCACTGTGTCTCGCGGGGAAGTCGCGAGTTGGTGAGGACGGTCACCTTCCCGCAGTCATCACATTCGGCAGGTACTTTCTACTCTCATATTGCCTTCAAACTCGATACACGTTTACTTAATCCTCGCGAGTCTCTCATATTTATGAGTCTGACGGTGAGATTCACTTACCAAGTGCTCAGAACATTTCAAAGCCGTCTCTCTCGTAAGACCGACTTTGATGGACACTCCACGCGTCAACACATCACACGTTTCTCACACGACAAACTGATGATGAAGCTAAACAAGCAGCAGAGCTCTTTGTGTTCCATTATGTAGTGCAGCTCATTATATATTACACACTGGTGATCTCGAGACCGTCAGTTGCTCCTTTTTCTCATATATTTTCCGCCTTCCCCTCCTAGCATCCACGCAGGGATACTCCAAACAGAACACGAGCGACTCTCTTTGTCTCGCGAAGCTTCAATTTCAGCACTGCTCATCTCAGGTCCAAACCCTTGTCCATAAAATGCCGTCCTTGCTTGATACGTAACGTCGATACAACCCCCTCTCCGATTCGATTCGTTGTGGGAAAAGCAAACTTGAAAACTTGCGAAATGCAGACTCCCCGGCCGCCGACCGAGCGTGATGATAGATAATACAGAGACCGTGCTAGCAATGCCGGTCAAAGGTAGGTATACATGAATAAAGGCATCCCCGTGGTATTGTGCAACTGTGATAATTCTCAAGGAAAAAAGAAGAATGTCTGTAAGGAAAGGCTGTATGAAGCTCATACGGTATATAAGCGAATGAAAGAGAGGGAACCTCTCAGGGCGATCAGAATTCTCCGAAAGGATCATCACGGAAGTGCTCTTCGTCATCCTCAATTCCATAGGACTCGGCATGTGTTACCTGCTGTCGACTGCGGTTATGTCGGCGACGGAAATCTGGGGTCTGCTGCCGCGGGGCGGGCTGCCATTCCTCGTCCTCGCTGGGTTGGTCATCGAACTTCGAGGTCATGGGATTGATGAAGGCCTCCATTCGAACCGTTCCTATGGCTTCGAAGAAGTTGGCCGTGGGTCTGGAGGCAGTCGGGGGCGCGCGTTGTGATTCAGCGCGCATGCCCCATGGTATGTTTTTCGATGACTTTGGCGACCCGAATATGTCCGAAGAGGCCGTCGTGTCGATACTGGCCATGCCTGGACTCTTGATGGACGGGGCTATCGGGTTAGAACTACCGGAAAATCCGCGGAAAGACAATGGTGGTGGAACGTGGCCTCCAGTGTTGCTCCTCTTCCTGCCATGGAGCACTACCTGATTAGCACGCTCATGAATGCGCTTGTTATTGAATCTGCGTATCATCGGGGGCTGGGCAGGATCCTCAGAAGGCTCGCGTTGGTGAGTGGGCATCGTTGGCATCGACGGCATCATTTCAGAGACTTCGATATTCGCAGGGAATGTCGGGATAGGATCTGGCACCTCTGGCACCTCCGGCGCCTCTGGTAGAGTCGGCTGCGGCTGCACCTGGCGCGCTGTCAAAGTTGCGTTTCGCCCCTTTGTCAGGCGGATGGAATCACGAATGCCACCCCTCTTCAGCTTGCCCTTGGCCAATTCTGGATCGGGCGCGGGCGCCGGTTTGGGCGGTGCCAGTGACGATGCGATCTGAGGCACGGCCTGTGAGGAGTGAGCCAGGAACGTCAATGCCATGATCCACATATAATGACGTTCGGATGTGGAAGCGGTGAACTTCAGAGCTCGCTGAGGCGTGAGGATGAGAATAGACCGGTTGAATATCTGGGTCTCTCCCTTGGGAATGGGATTGTCATCCTTGACATCCAAAACGGACTTGATGGTAACTGTCAAACTGGTTAGTACCTCTAATGATTCACCCGAAAGAATGGAGGATATGAATGACAACTTACGTTTGCGTCCCGACTTGCCCATCAAGGCACTTCCAGACACCGGCTGTTTACTGCTCCAAAGGATTGCCTGTTCATAGGGAGCCAACCATACCCATCGCTTGTGACGGTCGTTACCATTATCATCTCGGCCGCCGCCATCAACTCCAAATGACTTTCTTCTCCGCCGGACGTACTTGAACATCCATTCACCAACCATGGTCTGAGCGATGGCGTCCACAACTCCCATGGGCTGGGACGTATTGTCCGTCGAGATCGTGCTTGCGAACTCATTACTAGTTCTATTCGTCGATGGCCGAGATCTCTGTGATTTATATCGCACGATACCGGGATCGCGGCTTCGCGGTCGGGTGATATCATTAACCGGCAACGGCGGGCAATCCGAACCTTCCTGTGTCATCTTGGTAGGTGATGCAGGAGGTGTCGCGTAGTCCGACTTGCGACGAGGAACCTTCGGTATAGAAGTAGCGGAGCGAACCTTTCTAATGCTGTTACTCCGGTAGATGTTACCTTTGGCCACTCGACTTCTGCCACTGGGGTAGCGGGTCAGGGGCCGCGCGGCCTCGCTTTGCGCGTTAGCCGCAGCGGCTGGTTGTCTTGAGCTTGCCCTCGTGGGGATGGGGAATGGAGGCTCTTGTATTTCGGGCAGGCCTGGGCTTTGTTGCCCAGCCTGGTGCGAGGCATTACTGCTCTGGATCATTGCTGTTCTTCTCAGAACACTTCCCTGCGAGCTGGGTGCCACTTCGATAGGCGAAACTTTCATTGGTCTACGACTCGATACGTCGCGCACTTCAGCTATTTGAATCACACCACTTGTTTCTGATCTCACTGATTGTCTCGATCCGCATCTCGAATCCCTTATGACTGGCATGGGTTCTTCTGGCGATGTGCAATAATCGGCTGGAGAAGGACGTATGATCTTTCGGTTCAAACCAGGTCGTGGGTTGGGAGCCGATAGAGCTGTTCGGAACTCAATGTCGCTATCACCATCATCGTCAAGAGCGTTATCCGCTTCATCCGAACTTACCACGTCGAACGTAGAGAAAAGAGAGCTGATTCGATGGCTTCGTGGCGCGGGCACGGGCGCTCTTTCAATGGAAGGAGTGCCAATCCTACCGGGCCTCAACACGAGCGGTTCATCCTCAAGTGATGCTGGCAGGACCAATATGGGTTCATCTACTGCAACGGTAGGATGAGTTGCTAGTCGCCTAGGGTTTCTAGGAGGTAGCACGCCCGGTTCGGCTTTGGCCTCTGTTTTAGCTTGAGTAGCAGCAGGCGAGGTAGGGCGAGATGTGATGGTGGAGGGATGGAGGTGTCGAGGGAGCTTGTTCAGTCTCTGGTCTACTCGAATCTCATCTGTTTGGACCCCAGAAGACTGAGTAGTAGTCGATGGTGATTGCAAAATCGACACTTGACAGCCGGCATCCTTGAAGTACTGAGGGAGGAGAGGCTCTCGTGGCGTGTTTGGACAGCTGGTCGGAGGAACGATACTGATAGTAGGAATGGTCAGGGGTGCTGCCTTTTTCTTGATTGGGGCCTCTTCGGTCTGCGTAGCGATCGATCTCGTTTCCGCCGTCTTGAGACTGGCACTGGAAGTCGGCTTCTCTGTCGAAAAACGCAGCAGTCTCGGACTATCAGGTTCGGCGGTCTGACATTCAGATGATACCATCGAGGGGGGAGTCATCCTCGGGGAGTCTAACGGGCCTGGACGATTGATGTGCACCCTCTTGCGACTTTGGTTTGCTTCGATCTCGACCTCGATGCGTGGTGAGTTCTCCACATCGTTACCGTCCACCTTGGAGATATGGTCTGAATTGAAGGCTTTAAAGATAGGTGTCTTTGGTGAAGGAGGTGGCGAGAACTGAATAGCCGCGTCCGTGTATTCCCATTTCTTTAAGGTAGGCTGGGCCACCTCTTCCCATTGACTGGCTGCGTCCACATATTCTACCTTTTTTACAGGAGGCTGTGCCACCTCCTCGCCTTGGACTGCCGAATCCACGTACTCGACCTTCTTTACAGGAGGTTCGGCCTCCTTATCTCCCTGGACAGCTGCGTCCACGTATTCAACTTTCTGTACCGGAGACTGGAGCTCCTCATCCCCCTGAACAGCTGCGTCCACGTATTCGAATTTCTTGACAGGGGGCTTAGGTTCCGCGTTTCCTTGGACAGCGGCATCGGCATACTTGACCTTTTGGGACTGGGTCTCTGAGTTCACGTACTTGAATTCCCGAGACTGGGTTTCAGCGTTCGTATATTTGATCTCACGAGATTGAGTTTCAGCATTCGCATACTTGAACTCGTGAGACTGAGTCTCTGCGTTCACGTACTCGAACTTCTTAGGGGGCTCGATGTCCTCTCCCTGAACCGCCGCGTCAACGTATTCGACTTTCTTTACGGGAACCTGGGTCTCATCATCCTCCTCGTCGATGTGACCCTCGAGCTTTCTAAGCACGCTTTCGATCACCTGCAATCTTCCACCGCCCAAGCTTCCAGGGCGGGCTTGGCTGTCGATACTAAAATTGCGCTGATGGTTCTTGGATGATATACTGCCGCCGCTCATGTTCCGCCTGTGCGTAGGGCTCCAGAGCATACTTTGGCGATCATCTACGTCTGTCTGGTCATCATCGTCTAAATTACTGAGTTCATCGGCTAGATTTGTGAAATTGACCTTGCCGAAGTTGGGGCCACTGATGGTAGAGAACCTAACGCTACTCGTGATGCTCGGCGTGCGGAGACTGACGATATCGGCCTCTTCAGCTGCCCCTTCTACTGCACGAGCGCCAGTTGTGGGGGCACTCTGAATCTGTGCGACCTCTTCGATAACGAACTTCAAGCGGCTCTCGGCGATGTGGATCTGTCGTTCGAATTTCCGTCGCTCTTCGGCCCATTCTGCCTTCTCTTTTGCCCAGATCTCACGGGCCCGCTGCGAGTCTTCTTCTTGTGTGCGGAGCTTCTTCTGGGCGGTCTCAAGGCGCTTCTTGGTCTCTGTGGTCAGATCTTGGGCTTCGTCTCGTTCGCGAGCCAGGTCACCTATCGCGGATGTCGATCCTCCTTCCAATAAAGCCAGCTGTCGTTTGAGGGAGCGAGACTCCTTGGACGTGTCTGCCAGAGACGACTGCAGGCCGGCCTTCTCGTCGAAGACATTTTGCAAGGACGTCTCCAGAACCTCGATCATCTTCAGTTTCTCCTCTTGATCCCTACGCAAGCTGAGAATTTCCGATACCAGGCTGGCATGGAGGGTGGGCGTAAAGCGGCGGGGGTCCAGAAAGCTGACATTTTCGTCAGAAATTACATCTCGGGAAGCACGCTTGTTCATCATTTCGGTCGCTAAGGCAGGTGACGGGGACTCCTCGCGCGGTGTTGCTGCTGGTTTTCGCGGTTTTCTCGTTTTTCGTGAGGGCGTCCGTGACAAGGATCGTGAAGGCGTACGTTGAAGCGTCCGGTATGGTGTAGCTGCCGGCGATGGCAGCGCAGAAACGGCTGCATTTCTGAGATCGGTCTCCATTCTGGAGGCCATGATTTCCATGTGTGTTTATACGCTCTCTGACACACACACAACGTCCCGGTGAGTAACTCCTCACTCAGGTCTAGGTCCGGGGTCCCAGAGAAACGGAACACCAGAATTGTTTCGGCTTGTGATACAGAATTGTATAGGAGTGGGTACGCAGGACCGTTCCGAGGTTCCCAATGCGTGTGCCTATGACACCCTGGGTGAGTAGTAATATTATGCCTACCCAGCTATGGTAGTAAACCTCGGGTCGGGCTTTTCACTTTCACTTCCAGGCAGTAAGCATTCCCCTCGCAGCGAGCATAGGAAGAATCTAGCCCCACCGTTGTTAGCACCAGGTGCGTACAGCCACGCGAAACGCATAAGGAGAGAGGATGAGAGTGAGTGAGTGAGTGAGTGACGGGTGTGAATCAGGGATGGTAGTATTTCTCGGCTTTGAAACAGGTCACACAACAGCGAACTACTCTGCAAGGGGTGGCGCGCAAGCTGATGGATGATGCCGGTTGTAGTAGGTATCTGTACGATTCCCTGTCACGCAGGACGGCACGCAGGTACGACGCTGAGGAACCATGTCCCACGACTTTACGGGGTTGCATGAGGCTTCACTCTCTTCGCGAGCTGCCTCGGAAAGGAATGAGAAGAGATGGAATACAAATCCAAAACTCACTCACCTTTGGTCTCTCTCTGCTCAAGCGAGCGTAACACCGGGCTCTCTGTGCCCGGCGGGGTGGGATTCGTTTCGGTTATAATAGGACAGAGAGAAAAGTGCCGGCCCTCGCCTGCCAGGGTCGCTCTCTTCTCTTGTTCGTTGCTCGACGGGGGAATGAATTAGAATCCGGTAATTACGACCAGGAAGGGTTCGAAATAACGGAGCCAGGTCATATGAGGATAAACGTGTGGATGATGATAGATAGCGCGCGCATGGGGCAAGAAGAGAAAGAGGTAGGGTTGTCAAGTAAGTATGGAGGTAGTATGGGATTAGTGGTTTAAGGGAAACCTGGGACCTGCAGCACGTTGCATTGTCAGCTGTGACCTCATCTGGGGTGGTGTGGTCGGCCTTGGCCTCGAAACACACTGCGCGGGCGCGCGCTGATGGCGTAATAGTCGTGCCGATCTTAGGAGGAAACGAGAGAAGGGTCGTACGGAGTATTTCCGAATGAAGTTGGGCAGGTTGTTATGCAGAGCAGATAGCGTGGTAGGGTCAGTTGGTGAAGGGCAGACTCACGGTTTGGAAGGATTCGCGTATTGTATTGTATGTACTCGTATGGGGTTGTTTGAATGAATGAATGAGGGGAAGGGAGAAAGTCTTCAAGATTTCTCGGGGTTAGATTAACGCGACGACAACTAGTTTGCGGGCATGTCTCATCACGGGAGGGGTTTCTGGTATGTCTGTATGAGTTTTGTCGTTGGGACGCGAGGGGACTTGCGACTGCGACTGCCCTCTCTCAGAAAGAAGCAGGTAAGGTAATATGTTTCTTATTACAAAAGATTATAAGTTGTAGTTTGAAATGAGCGGACGGGGCTTGAATGTTAACCTCCTGAGTTGTTGTTGCTAACTCAACTCAGAAGAAAACACAGCCTACTTGCGAAGTAAGATAGCGACGACAATGATTGAATTTCGTCGAAAAGAATGAATAGAGAGAAAAAAAAAGAATAAAAATCTCGCCTAGGTATTGTTGATCAATTAACTGACCTACACTGCCCGCTTCGTTCGTTTCTTTGAATGAATGATTGAATTGGCTGCTGCGACATCAGAAGCTAAGATTTAAACAGATATCCACCGCGCGCCCTGGTCCAGGAGATCAATTATAGAGCTAAGTACATCCGACACTGCTATCTCTGAAGTACTCTTCATATAATATTGTTGCTGAGAAGTACAATGCGAATGTACCTATATGTAAGATCAACCGAGATCGACCCCTTAGATTAGTGGATGACTTTAAGTAACCCAAGAGGGAATAGGTGGCACGGAATCCATTGTCGGCATGTGTGTGTGTCGAAGAGCGAGACATAAAAGGTCTGGAGAGAGGTGAAACAGATTCTGAGCTGAGGGAGGACGGGTTTTGGATCAAGAGTGTTTACAGACGCGAGGAAGAGAGTGAGAGAGAGAACTGCCCGTTGTGTTGTGGGCGTAGGTATTCCGACATGTCATGCCATGGATGTTCATCCCGTGCAGGTTTCTGCATTCCTCTCCTACACGAAGCATGTCTTAACCAGGCAACGCATTCTGTTCCGCAACTACACACTAACTACGGAATACTTCTGACACGCATTCTTTACCCGTACGGATTTAAATCGCCACGAGGCAGAAAAAATAAAGCGGGCTTGTCATCATCACTTTTCAAGAAAGCAATCTGGAATTTTTTCGGGCGGCCGCTCCCAGAAAAAGGGGCGCCACGGGTCTCTGGACTTTGGTTGGCTACGGGCTTGGTATGAGGCTAACTAGGCCCATGATAGCGGTAGGGCGCCCCCATGATGATGACCTTTCCCTTCTGCTTCTGCTTCTGCTTCTCTATCCCTGGCCGGTATGGCATGGAATTCTTCTTAGCGTTAGGTGCCTAGCTCACCTGCTGGATCGCGATTAGTGCACTTTTTATAAGGCGCTTCAGCATTGAGATTTGAAGGCCGATTCTTTCGAGATTTCGCCGATGGGAGAGATCCGAGGATATAAGAGACGAATAGGACTCGGTGTTGTTGAACTGACCTGATTGGCGATGCCCGATCAATCTCCCGCGTTTCCTCTAGAAGTCTTCCATTTTCTGAACGTCCTTCCTTTCTCCACCAAGGGCCGACTGCCTGCCTACGATATTATTCTCGTGTAATCTCTCGTATGCAGGGACTTTTAATTACAGACTGGCAATCCCATACAAAAACAACACACAGTATCGTACTTGCTTTTAGGTACGATGCAATGGGCAAGCGTGTGCCAAGCCCATCTGTTAATTATTCCCGTACACAAAGTACGAGACGGGCTTTTCTGTGAGCCGATTTGGTTTCGCATTCCGGAGGATGAGAGGAGAGAAGTTACAAATTAAGTAGATTTTGTGAAGATAAATCCCTCTCGTCAAAAAGTTGGAAAGGATTCAAAACTCGCGGTTGACTACCTCCGTTTTGGATCTTGTGTTAGTTCGCAGAGACAGGAACGTGTTCGAGGAGGATGTCTCGTCTCAGGACGGGTCGTCGCGGAATGCATTCCATAGACGACGCGGTGACGCGCCTTTGAGACGACACTCATACCGATGGAATACGGATTACAACACGACGCATTGACAGTCTTAATTCATAGGAATCGGTTAAACAAAATTAAACGAGAATCCGCCCAAGAGAGAGATTTTAGAACCGAACATAAACGATGTCGAAGATCGCTGTTAAACTGCGGGCCGTAAGTGACGAACTTGAGCAGAAGGAGGGGAGCCCCGACCAATATCAGCGAGTGAGTTGTTTCTGATACAGCTTCTTACACTGACATGTCAGTAGTGCATCGCGGTACCCCGTACATAGCACTCTATACACGACGATATAGGTAGGGTGACGGGGTCATGGAGTGAGACGAGTCCGAGGCCGAATCACGGATACTGTATGTTAGTTTCTGCGCATCTCGCTCTACCTTCTTCCAATCTCGTCACTGTAGGGAGTGTATAAGAGGAATAGAAAAGACTTGGCCCGATAAAGTGATAGGTCACATCCATCCAGGGAAAAACCACGCGCCCAGGGATGTCGCACCATAGAATCCCATCCATCGTTTCGGGTCGTCGGGTCACGCCCGTTACGACCATTCTGGCCTCATTGTCTTCGTCTCCGTCGTCGCTTTGCTTTTTTCCTTTTCTTCATTGGAACGTTTGTCTCAGCTGAAAGATGTCGAAATCATACCTTGCGGTATCACCGCGTACGACGCTTCAGCGTACGAGCAGGCAGGCTATCATTGATACGACCTGACCTGCCGGCAGCGATGAGATTGATGAGAATAATAGAAACGAGAGCCCTGTGAATCGTCACGGTATACAAACTAGCTAGCCACTTAAAGTTCCAGCTACGACGACTAGGCAGGCAACAATGCGCGCTCGATCGAAGCCTCGGCCAGCTGAACGGGCAAGCGTCAGCATCGCATCGTGGCCCAGACCAGACCCAGACCCAGACCAGGTCTACTTCCTACATGGCCTACCCATCCATCCCCGCATATGTAGCCCGTACTTTCGTACATTGCATACGACCACCTACCCGCGTGCAGGTACCTGCATCCATCTGCATCCATCTGCAGGAAGGAGACAGAGAAGCAAGCCCCCGGGATCAGTCCACTTACATCCGAGCATCGTCTCCGCGTATGTATCTTCCCCTCTGCTTACCTACGATACCTACTTACCGTGCCGATCATATGATGGTGATGGTTGCTGTTCGTCTTAATATCTCTCGTCCATGGTCCAAGGGGCAAACGTGGCTTGCCGTCAAATTTATGTCCGCGAAAGCTGCTGCCGGATCTACTCGAAACAAGCCGCCATCGGCAAGGTAGGAGTGGATGCTTGGGCTGGCTGGCTGGCTCAGGCACGCTGCAACCATGGCGCCGTTGAGGGTATTACCGCCACCCGTTTTCGCTAAGATACCAGGCAAAAGTTTCCCTTCCTCCTGCACGCCATATCACATGTAATTTTCCGCTATATCTGCTCGTTTAT
Organism: Xylariaceae sp. X167; assembly: GCA_028637775.1. NCBI lineage: Eukaryota > Fungi > Ascomycota > Sordariomycetes > Xylariales > Xylariaceae > Xylariaceae sp. X167. The sequence continues at coordinate 94,979 of JAJFDK010000057.1, read as the reverse complement.
GCTCTAGGTAGAATCGAGGGTTGTGTGGGATGACCACACCCTCTTCCTGCTGCGGGCCGCTAGATTACCGTGCCTGAATCCGTAGCGAGGTGAATCTTGTTCAGATCTGGTGTGAGAGCGTGTGTCTCGTTGTTCGGACGCGGCTCTTATTACATATGTATGATGTGTGAAGTGAGTAAGAGATCACGGTCTCGTGAGTTGGCAGAATCCGAGTTTGCCACAGACGCAGAAACCAGTCGATGAGAAGAGCTGGAAAGCTGAAAAGGCCGGAGTCCCGGTCGGACTTAAATGTAAGTCCGCGTAAACGCCAGAACCTGTTAGATGCATATCTGTGTGGACCGCATTTCGTATTCGCCATCGGCCGGCGTGTAAGCTGCTCAAAAACATGATATAAAAATAGAAGAAAATCATGGTTGTTCCGTTCGATGCTAAAGAAGTCAGAAACCTAAGGATGAAGTTCATTTTCATAGTTTATATGATTTTAAGCCGTTTTCGTCCACGATACGTGAAATTTCATGATAGTTTTGCTTAGGTGCATAAGTCCGTAAAACCCCGGTTACTAGATAGAAACATCTTGGCAAAGTCCGTGCGCTCGCAAGCACTATTAACTCCGGCTTCCCTCCCTCAACATTGACCACCTCGACTGATTACCAGACACACACATTCGTCACGACCTATCTCTGCGCTGAAAAAAAAATTTATCATTCTTGCCTTATCTCTCACGATTATCTATACACGCCTCGGAAAGACGGTCGACATCTCCGGGCACAACTGCCGCGACTGGACGACTGGAAGACGACGACGTCTATATTCGGCCCTGCTGCACCGCGGCCGGGGAGGCAAACGCACACACCCCCACACGTGGTGTAGTCTGGATACTCTGCTTGGGTGGGAGTCATGATGCAGCGGCCTTTGGTCCCGGGAACGAAGCCGTGTCTCCCATATCCTTATCAATCCGCCGTGAGAGACGAGACGTTTGTCTCGCCATGTCTCGCCTTGTACCTCAGGGTACTGGCTCAAGAGAGTACATTCCTCTACTTTGCCTGGAGGACGATGACTCGGAAACCCACATCCGTTGCGAATTGCCGCACGTGAGGACTGCTACGTCGAGGCCGTCTTCGAAACGGTGTCTTGCGCCATCGAGGTGCTTGGGTGGACGCTTACCAAGCTGGTAGACCGTAGTGGCCGGCTCCTTCGTGTCCCGGCTAGGATGAACGTCGTGGCTTGGATCATGACCAGTTTCTGGAGCATGGGATAGGTAACTTGCTGGTGTCAAAACGGTAAAACGGACCTCCTTAGCTCTCACGCCCTGTGAGTTGCTATGGTAGGTACCGTTTTACCGCGGGCTCTCGCGGTGCCGTCCGTATCTTCAACGTTGGTCTGGCGTGTGACGATGTTTTCCGTTGTGCTTGGCTCCTTTACTTTTGCGGAATGGCTCCACGCTTCGTCCGCTCGTCCGCTATAGTCTGCGTGTTGTCATGGACCATGGCAGTGGTGTGAGTCAGGCAGGAACTGCTCTCCGTTTCATTACCACACGCCTACATCGTGAGGAGTTGCTTTAGAGAAGGGATACGAGCTCCGAGGCATCTGTCCGGAGGACGCGTGGCAGTGAACGCACGAATGACGAGAAATACGTCTTCAAGTGAAGAACTGACTATGAGCCGAAGAAACGGACAAGGAGGGGTATCAAGAACCTCTCTGGCAATGTGTCTGCCCCTTCGTTGCCTTCCGAGGCAATCTTCCTTCTTCCTCATCCTTCCTGTGTGCTATGCTACAATCTTCGTGTAATACCCCATCCTGCGAGGAGACCTATCTTCTCGACTCACATTCCGCTCGATAATGGTGATTCCGCACATCTACCATCTTTGTAATGGATTAGGTGACAACGTCACCCATGCAGATATGGGGCCGGGTAATGTTCGTGCTTCGGCTTCCCCATACGATCTATCCTACTACCATCCTCGCTATGACTCCAGTTGCGAGCGTCGGCATCAACGTCCAATGTCCATGGTCTCCTTGGCATTTAGACACTTGACCGTTCGTCTGTGATGACTAACTATCCCCTGAATCATGAATCGTGAACCGTCTCCTGGAGGTTTCGCTGGAGTTTCGACTGTATGAGCCATCCCTCATGGAAACCATCTGATATCGATCCAATCTCACACTTCCAAGATGCTAACGAGATCGAACTTCTGAGCCTCAAGCCTCGTCTAGAATGTTCTCCAACGTGGATGGAATACGCAGATCGTTGTGGCGATATCTAGGTTAGCTCGAAGCGCTCCGTCCAGATTCCCGCCCGTACCAGCGTTCCATCGATCGGAGAATCTCAGGCACACCCCTTCTTTTCGAGAAGTCTACTCGGATCACGAACTCCGACTCGACGATGGTCATCGACTCCTTTAGATTGATCTTGGCATTCTTATTTAGATTCGCCGACTGGTCGTGACTCGTGCGGGTAGTGTGTTGCTGCTGCTCCCTTTTGCCAAGGCTTAGACTCGTCGAGCTACTACACGATCACATGCTGCATCAGAAGCTTATGAAGCTCTAATTATACGCGGAGAGTAGGGCGATATCGACGATGTAAGCCTTTTTCTGCCTATTATTAGCATTTCGGAAAATATGTCACGATGAGCCTTCACCATCGCGCCAATCGTTGATCGCGTTAAGATAGGCAGCTTATGAGAAGTCCACCTCGGACTTGCTCAAGCGCAACTCACCTCATGGTACTTTTGCCTATCACATGTTCACGGCACATACTGGCGCATCCCAGGAGACTGGTTAGTGTCACTTCCCCAAGTCTACTACCTACATCTCAATGCCGTGTCTAACACAACAAATTGTCAGCTGAATATGAAACAGCCATCCGGAAGGTATTCTCCGGACTATATATAGGGCCAATATCTTCATACATGACTAGTTCAATATCATTCGAGGTCAGGAGATCAAATCGAACATCTACCTAGTGTACGCCGTTGAGCCCTACGACTACCGCTACCTAAATACCAACGAGCCTTTCTTCAACACTACGACTTCGACCGGTCCTCATGTCATAAGGCTTAGATCGACGCACTGTATACCGCTCGTCAACGACGTCTATCTACCTAATAACAACCATGCATGCCATGTGGACGCGTGTTCGTTCGACGTCTCCGAGATTATCTTCATGCTGCGAGTCTAGAAAGATCTGGACGGTCTGGTATGATCCCCCTCTAGAAGTTGACGATCTATTACCTAAACTCAGGTTATTTCTTCCACATCTCCTAAAAGCATCTGAACTGAATGGTTTCGTAGGGCCCGGCGCAGTTAGTTCAACGACGGTCGTTCTCCGCGATCTATAGGGGACTCCGGAGCCTTTCCCCGGGCTATGAACTGCGTTAGATCGCCTCTCGGGGAATTACAGCCATACAGTCGGTACGAACTATCTCGAGATTTGGTGTTAGTTGTATCAAACCTCTAGATTGAATCGGAGAATACCGACCACCGGTCGATAACCTCAGGCTTCGTTCACGAACGTACGATTTGATGACTCCTGAATCGTCGCCCGTCTGTTACGATGAGCCGCGCATCAGTAATATCAGGAAGCGCATGTTTTTGGCCTCGTGATACGTGTAAGTCGTAACTACGCGACTCGATGCAAATTACGATATTTGTGGGAGTGAGGTTTGTCTTGGCAACGGTTGTCCTATCGCGCAGTCGATCGCATATCGTACATCCATCAAAAAATGTAACAAGTACTTTCTTGCGACTCAATCCAAAGTCTGCAATCGCAAATGCGATGCGATTCATCGCATGCGCCTGTGTCGTCGGTATATAGGTCACGCTTTTCAGCAGTTCAATAACAAGCTCCTGATGGCACAGTTGGTAGCGCGTTGGACTGTAATTGAAAATTTACCTTAGAGATCCACAGGTCGGGTGTTCGAGTCACCCTCAGGAGACTTGATTTTTTTGACTTTTTTTTTCGACCTTTTTTCTCGTTCATTCAGCGGGGCAATATGCGTAAGCATCGGCTCCTACGGATTAAAACAGTGAGAGAGACTGTCGCGTTGTCGCATTCTCACCTTGCGACAACTCTTTTTGCGCATCGCAATCTTCTTTCAATGCAACGACTTCGTTTATTCAATTTTTTTTTAAAAAAAGAAAATAATGTCTTTCCTAAACAACCCCCAATAACAATTGAAATCAATCGCAAAAAAGTAGAAAAAGTAGAAAAAAGAAAGGTAATCCGACACCTCAGGGATTCGAACCCTGGCCTCCGAGGAGACGGGCTTAGCAGGCCCGCGCGTTAACCACTCCGCCAAAGTGCCTTAGGACTCATCTCGTGGGTGAGATGTTCCTGGTGCTTGTTGGGATTCGCCACATGTATATTAGTATATAATGGAGAAACTGGGGGGGAGGGATGCGACACGGATTGAGCGGGAGTGTTTGCGCCCCGCATTCGTTGTGTGACGGTGACGGGTGCGACGATATGACTGTATGCGGCCGGCGAGACAGGATGCGATGAATATGCGATGATGATGTTGCGCATGCGCCACCGGTTCTCTAGAGGTACTGAATTGTTGGAGATGTCGGAAGAGAGTGTCGATACGGTGGTATGGGAATAAAGGCATCCTATCTACAATGTATGCCATTGCAAGGGATATCGCTACGAGGAATGCATGCTGTCAGGCGAGGGATGAGTACGAAATACAAGGGGAGTATCATAGCTGAAATGGAATGAATACTCCAACATCGTATAGTACTCTACATAGATTAATCGCATCTCGCTCGCATTTCATTGCCTTGCGTTGATCTACGAAATATATGAAGGCAGTATCGGAATGCGAACGCATGAACATTCGGGGAGTCTTTTCTTGGCCCAGCTCTGAAAGAAGCACGCTGAAGCGAGACGTCAACGATAATAATACGGTATGGAGAAGAATTACGAGGGAAGAGAAGAGAATGTGTGATATCCCTTCCGAAGCGAACATGCCGTCGGTGTCGGGCATGCCTCGCAAACTATTACTTACCATCACTGATCACTTATAACAGTTCTCGTATCATGCAGTCAATGAACTCGGCTAACATCATCAACTATCGTTTTAGATACTATCCTGAGCCTTGATTGAACGACACATTATAGCCAAGCCTTCACGGGAAGCCTCAACGCCGCAGATGTCTCGGCGTCGGACTCCGGAGGGGGCTCTATCGGCACTCAAAGCCGTTCTCCTCGGAATGTCATTACCGTGTCGATATGAGACTCATACGAAGAGCATTCAGACGGTAGTATCGAGGCGTAAAGATGTCCGAGTCCGGCATGGGATCGACGGGAGGATCGGGACTCAAGGTGACACGATCTCCAGCCCATGTGAAGACTTTTCATTCGTTACACACCGACCTGACAGCAGACAGATTGATTTTCTCGCTACGATGGAGATCTTCAGAAACTAATCACGATGTAGGAAATCATGTTACTTGCTGGAAAGTAGTTGATTCCACGCCGCAATTGCCGTCAGCCTGCGCCCCTATTCGACGATCCTACTTCCTCATGTCACAACCAGATCCTGGGGCACAGACTCGTTCATCTGAGATCGTCTTGCTGTGCCAGTCTTCTAACTCTCCGTGTACCAAATCAATACATGAAGTCATGTGCGCAGCAACGTCTGCAAGCGATCTGATCACTGCTTTGCCACCCATCGATCCCACGCCGGCGCGGCACGTCCCGCGCCCTTTGACTTGCGGTTGACCATTGCTTTCGTGCTGACAGAATCGCAAGCGAGACGACTTCATTGGTATCTAAATTCTTACACGGAGGTGGTTGAGTCGGCCAAAGCTCCTGGGCAGACGAGTTCATTGGCTATATTCCGACCACACGGATCATTGATATGAGTGGTTAAGTGTCAGACTGTCAATCCCAATGCGGTATACGACTTGATAGATTGTCGTCAGTCGTCTGACATATGTGCGTTTCTAAGATCCAACTGTCCTAAGCGAAACGGCTCCGACGAACAAGTCACAACGTGAGCGACGTTTCCGCATTCTTCTAGAAAGCTGACGGGATCTTCACTTTTATTGGCACATCTCTCTATTGGCTCGGAGACAAAAATCATTTCTCGTTGGTGATATCGGCTCCGCGTCGTGACAGTCTTCGAGAAACAGAAACCAACAAAACAATCTCGAAACCTGCTTCAATCAAACGATCTTACTACCTCCCCAACAATCCGGCATCTTTATCAAATCTCGGCAAGAGAAGAATTCCTTTTTGTTCTTCTTCTTCTGTCCACACACCCCTCTTTTCGGATATTTCTTTCTCCTTTCGGATCTTAACACCGTTCTATTAAGATTCCCGTTTTTTTACCAACAGTAACTCGTTATTTCCGCTTACAGACAAGGGGCCCTTTTTTGACATGCATGTCCGTGTGATTTCCGCTTATCTTCCGTGTTGTCAACGGCGGCGGAAGTCCTGCGAAGGGAGGGGGTCCGGGTGAGACCCCCCTTTCCGTGCGGAGAGCCGAGGTTTCCGGACGAACGACGGATGGATGGATTACAAACCGGAAGGACGGAACAGGACAGGACAGGATGGCACACGTGTGACACTCGTAGACTGTCAATGAGTAGAAATTACCTGCTGACGGATTTGTGAATTGATTGTTCCGTATAATGCCCTGCATTGGTTGTGTCGGATTACATATCAGACCGGACGGGATTGACAGTCCGAGCCCGTGGTGTACATGCGACTCGTCGTTTACTCTACTGTCTACATGCGAATACCTACATACACATACAAGAGACATACGTAGGCCTGTACTCGTACTTCAGAATATCACAAAATACCATGTCCAAAAGACCGTAAACATATTCCGGACATCACTACCAATCCGGCGGCACACCCGTAGGATCACACTTCCATGTCAAAAGAGACCAGTTCTAGCCAGCCCTCATTACATCTACCTACTATACAAAGGGGGCATTCTATAGGAGTCCCAGGACCACGGAACACAGCCATGTCAAAAAACCCCCTCGGATAAGACCGCGTATTCCTGACCCCGAACACCTTTCATAACCATTGCATCGGGGCCCTACCCGTGCGGTATCCCGAACTCCTGGGAACGCTAGAAGCATCTAGGGGGTCGCTGTCACGAGATTGTCAGTACAGTATGTCTTTACTTCCTTCCTTCTTCACCTAGGTAGGTATGTTCCTAGTAGGGAAGTAGGGAGTTACTAGAGGCAGCCCACACGTCCCGGTACCGGAGTCCCGTTCTGCACCCCCTAAGGAGACGGCGTCTGTATCGTATGAAATAGGTATCTCGTTTCAGTTCTTGGCGGCCGCGATGGAGAGATTGCTTAGACTTAGTCGAGTAGGTCGGTTGAGTTGGCGTGGCCGTGTGTCTACCTAGGTGAAGTAGGGAGGAGAGAGACGAATTTCCCGTACCTGAAGCTAAGGGGCGACCCGGCAGCACGATCTTGAAACGCCCGGGTTCGCGCGCGCGCAAAGGCCCAAATTGTCCGGCGCTCCCAGACGTTTGGGATTGGGTGGTTGCACTGTGCTTGCGAGATGGTGGATTTGAGGTAGGTAGCTATGCATGCAGGTACGATTAGTTTACTTGCTTGCTTGTGATCGTGTAGGTATAAGCTGGTGCGTGATGGGTGCTGGGTGGTGTCGTGCACATGGAGAGAGCTGTGAATACTATGGAATCTGGCAGGTCATGACTGTTATAAGAACAGGTCTGGTCTTATATAAAGCTATAGCTATGAAGCTCTATCGGTATGACGACGACGAGAGCTCCCACGCGACAAAGTGAGAACCAAGGTCCCGGGAAAGGCTTCGGTCCGCACAAGACCAAGCGGCAACCAGGTTCCCGGGTCCTCAGCTTTCGTACCAACCTATTCCCGACCCTTTCCTATCTGTCTACATCCTCCCTCCTGCCTTAGCCAGGTACCAGCTGCATTGCTTCCACCTACCTAAACTAGTTCGCGTTTTTTCACACGTTTTTTTTCTCTCTGTCCGGTCGGTCTTCCACCTTCCGGATTCGATCGCGAGATTAGGGTCTCCGGTAGCGTGGCGTGTCGAACCTGGCGATCGGTAACCCAGGCATTCATTCATGCGTTGTTTTTTTGTTGTCGTATGTATACCGCGCACGGTGCCCGATGCGCCGGGAATGGTTGCGTAAAGGGGTGCTTTCGTTTCGATCGTGTGTAGGAATTCACATGCAAAAGACGATGGGTTTTTTGGGAATTTCGCACCTACCAAATTGGGATTCGCACTTGCGCTGCATGATGCTGAGGGATTCCCATCCTGTTTTCTGTTCGTTCTGAGGTCGTTGACCTTCGCCGATGCGGCCGCTGCTTTTTGCGAGCGGATTGCAGCGCGGAATTGGTAGAAACGTGACGTGTTGATATCTACATATTTGTGTCTTCTTTCCGCGGAACGGGCCGACTGACTGCGACGAGAAAGGAAGGCGAGAGGAAAATTTCTTCACGTGGTGGTAATGCCATGTGGTTTTTTTTTTTGACAATTTTTTTATTTTTATTTTTTTGTGTGCGTTGAGGTCGATGGCGTAGGTATCTGTCTATCTGTCTATCTAATATTAGAATGTCGGTTAGTGAGGGCATGTTGTCGAGTACGAGTAGGCATGCCGTGCATAGGTATCTCCTATTACCGACCACACCTCGGACTACGAGTATGTACCAGTCTATCATCTACATGCTTGCCAAGCCTAGGAATTCGTAAAGAATCTCCAGACAGACCCGCTGAAGAATTCCCCTACCAACTTACCATATCATGAGCGAGTTAATACGTCCTTTATATCTCCCTGGCATCTCAGGGTTGAGATATAGGCATAGACAAAGTCAAGGGCGACGATGACCCTGTATATGTACGGATTACGGATTATAGAGAGGGCGTTATGCGTGTCAGCATGGCGTCTGCAGTCCCCCATTCCATCCCATCCCCATGGAAGCCCCCCAAGCCGACCGTTTTTTTTCTTGTCTCGGTTGCCCCGCAAACCCCGGTCTTTTTCTGACCCAGAATATGCATGTCACTGGTTAGTGAGGCGCACGCAAACCCAGCGAGTCGGTATCGTGATCTCAGTGGTGGAGGGAGCCCGTATTTTTGGGGGTGTCTTGGACAGATACTCTCTCACATACACACACCTCTGAATCCTGGATATGTAAACAGACGGACGGCCGATCGGTTGGGCTTGGCGATGCGTTCGTTGATAGCTGGGCTCGATTAGATACCCAGGTATTCTTGGTGAGTTATTTTCTGCGCCTGCCTAGCAAGTTGTGAAGGAGAAGAGCTTAGAGGTGTACTCGTAAGGGCTGAAACCTCATTACACTACGTATGTCGGTCGAAGTCGCGTCGTTGAAGCTTGCAAGGGTGCCGCTATCACGCACCAGAAGAGCCACTTGCATGTAAGTCATACACTAGTGTATCGTACAGATACCATCCCATACAGTACCGGTTTCGAAACAGAGTCCCCCCCATGGATCGTCCCCTACTGCCACGCCCGTAGCCATGGTCTCGGTAAGCCAAGGTCCCCCGTTAGTGTGGATAGTGGTACCTACACTACCTACACGACAAGCCCTTCGTTGCTTTTTTCACGCCCACGACGACAACAGACCCTTGGGGGCCGCCCTTTTTTTGCATCTTGGGAACCCGGGTTCTTTGCGATGAAGCTACACTAGTTTATGGTAAGACTATGTCCCGTAGAGCTGGTCTATGGGTTTTGCCAGACGTTTGCGTCGTGGTCTAGACCAGGCAAGCCTATGCTCGATGGAGATGTCCACACGTGGGCAGGTGTCGATACTGTACGCGCTGCGTACCGACTACTTACATATGGAGATGGTGTGTGTGTGTGATCTAGGTACACGAGCAGATCGGAACTGAATCACTGAGTCTATCTACCTACCTATTATGGGAGAGATCTTGTCTAGCATCGCGAGACTCCACGAGGAACGCTACACTGTACCTACTTATACACACCCAAGTACACCACCACGACCAAGATGCATCGTACTATCTATGTAGGGCGTGTCATGGACCTACCTATACGGCGATAGCTATATCAGATGACTGCTGCTGAAGATCACCTGCAGTGCCTGCCTGACCTGAAATCTGAACAGTGTGTGTCGATATCAATCGGGATGCTACCTACCTACCTTCGCCCGAGATCATCGTGAGAGATCGCCATATTGGTATCTCACCAGCTTCCAAAAAACCCGTACTCTATCGTCTCTGGGCGCAAAACTTGGGATTTTCAGCCCTCACTACCTGCATACGGCCCTACATTAGCAGATGCGCTACGCGCCAGCCCAGCACTAGAAACATCGTGGGCTTCTACCTACCCATCGCTGTATCAAACTAGGCGGTTAGTGTACAGTAGTGCAGGCACTGGCTCTGATTTACCTATTAAGGAGAGGGCCCGAGTCCACGGTTTCCCTCGTCCTTGGTCGACACTATGTGGGTAGAGGAGTGTGTCTCTATCACGATTTGTATCGACGCCTATGTACGTATGTCTGTAGGTATCGTGGGTATGTAGCTACATATCGTACATAGGTAGACGCAGCTCGCTGCACTAGGTACCTACGACACTAGGACGACTATATCGTCGGGTTGCATCCTTGTCGACGACACGACGAGCCAGGGACGAAAGGGGTGGGTGTTGTCTACATCAGGTAAGTCGAGAGAAGAAGCACACACTCTCTCTTACTTACTCTCTCTAACACTCTCTAACTAACATAACACACACACCCAACATCTTCCCTGAACATGAAAGAGCGTTGTTATAATGAGAGGTTATAATGAGCATCTTAACGCCCTCCCCCGTAAAAGCACCACCATCCGGGGATCGAACGTTTCCCGGTCGGGATTTGAAAAAAAGAAAAAAAAAAAAGTTGTGACGATCTAAATGTCACGTGGATTAATTACATTTATTGAAGAGACTAAGAACGAGGAAAATAACAAACACCCCCCCTCTGGGTACAAGGACACTAGGCCCTCTGTCGCGCGCTCATCAAAATGATGTTATTAGTGTGTGGGTAAGGTCGATTTGACCCAATTGGGGATCATACCTGTCATCCGGCCCGAAGCTGGGGGTGTTGTCGTATGAGGGACCAGGGTAGGTACTCGTAGCTAGCTATGTAGGTAGGTAGGGCAGGGGGTATGGGTATGGGTCTGGGTACGGACAAGCAAACGCTCGATCCCAAACCCATGCCCTGCTCGTAGTCTACCTACTCGTAGCTTAGGTACTCGTAGCTACCTATCTATGCCGAGGTCTATCGAGCGCAGGCTCGACGCTACTGGTAAGATTAAGATCTCCCCCTGTTGCGCAGCCATGCCCTTCGCGGCATCCCTGGGCCAGATAGTTACCGGGGCCTCGGGATCTGGTTGTGGAGGTTTTAGGTCTCCGGAGTATGTATCTGGCTACCTACCTTGTCCTCGATTGGGGTCGATGATATACCGGTAAGGCCAGTAGGTAGGGTAGGGTAGGGTAGGCGTTGGGGTGGTTTCGACTAGGGGCGCATTGCGTGTGTAAATAACCTGGTCAGAGATCCTCATAACAACCCAGATTACACTACGAGACCCATGCCCATCTCTCTCAAGCGAGGGTTCATCTCTCTCTTTCTGTCTCTGGTTTCTTTGCGTCTCCATATGTGTATCTCCACGTTCTGGCTCTTAACTCTCGCCGGTATGGTCCGTGAGGAGAGGGCCCTGGCAGCGAGAAGCCGGCACGGCAAATAACACAAGGCAGATGGGCCCTATTAAACGCCCTTGAACCGAAAGGGGAAAAAGAGTAGATAGTTTTATCTCCTCCCGTCTTTCGCCACGCTCACTTGCAAGTACTCATACTTGTAACCACTCAGCCTATTTAATATGTGGCGACAATCACGGGGGAGATAGTCTGGATGTCGTGCACGGAATAGTGTGTCAGTACTTGCGAGTGTGTAAGTCGTAAGTGGTCAGCGAGGAAAAGCAGTCTAACCAGCTGCAGCGCAAGAATAGCATCTCGGGCAGCAAGCCAGATCCAAGGCGGTCATCGGCGAGATCCCACTACCTGCCTTAATTCTGGAGTGTCTTCTTTAACTGTACCTAGGTAGCATCTAGATTCCCCAACTGACAGCAAAAACATCGCAAATGTGTCCACGACTGCATCGTCGATAATAGCTGTGCCGGTATGGACGCGTGTGGGATCCACCGGTCGAGTTGCCGCATTAGGACGTGTGAAGATAATTGCGCAGGAGTGAATGATATGTCATCACGATATTCGCATTATTCCAGACGCATTCCATGGCCGGTCCTCGTTACCTAATAAAGGCGTTTCTGCTATTTCAGTCCCATCGCGAGCAGGAACGCGTCCGTGATGTGTACTTGTAATCCGTAATCTGCGAACGTGTCGACCCGTCTTTCTTTCTTTTCTCGAAGTCGACTCCGGCATATATGCCTATAACAGAGGCTATAAGCATACGGAGTATTACCTAAGAGTACCTAGGTACCTAATCCGTACGATGATAGGTACCTACACACGCTGGAGCAATTACGACCACAGGCACCCACAGGCACCCACGGGCCCTAGCGTACCTGCACTAGCGAAGGTCAAGCTTTCGCAGGACCCCGATTCGGTGGCCTGTGGATCGCCCATCGCCCATCGCGCAGGCCCCAAGGGCCCGGGTCAGGCCATCCGAGTTCCGGTGGACGGTGGGCACCCGCCGACAGGACATTTCCGGGTCACGCATTTCTGGATGGGACCTATGAACCTGGTTACGAGTTACAGTCCGTGACTTAGGTACGGTGCTTTTATTAAACGAATATGTCGTCTAGGCAGTCGTAGTCATGGTGTAAGTAGTTACCTAGTAAGTACTTGTCGTATGATTTTGAGGGTGGAGGTACTTACGGCTTACTTACGGCAGGATGGATCAGCACAACCAAAGTGTTGGGATCTGGCTAGCAGTCAGGAATGAATTAGTCTGGGTACAGTAGGGTCAGCATTTCGACTGTCCTGCCAGACTGTGTCCGAGACCGTCCCAGCGGCTCCGCCAAGGCCTGCTCACAATCGGACGCTCGCCGAATCAAAGCGCGGACTGGAGTCACGGGAAGAATCGCGCAGATAAAGTAGGAGACTACGGAGCGACCAATCTGTAGGTAAGCGGGATACACGCATCGAGACTTGTGTCAGATGAGGTGAGCTGAGATGGGCTGAGATCAAGTCAGATCGGAAGATGTCGTTTTCTAGTACGGGGACGAGAAATAGATCTTGTAAGTCGTAAGTGTTTGTTAGTCAAGTATCGACACAGTATGAAATGTGTTGACAAGTGAGAGATTCGCAGACAACGTCGTCGTTAAGACTGTGTTGATACTTATCAAGTCTACGATTACACAGAGAGTTGATATCTTAACAACATCTGGTGTAACGGATATCAGATCTTACCGTCGTCCCCCGGCTATACCTACGCCTGTAACCTCTATAAATATCCTAAAATACAAAACAATACAATACTACGTATGGTCAGGCACTGACTATCGAGATGCATTCAACCACTCTCGTCCCGTCGTAGGCATGATGACTTACATAATGCAGTCGGTAATAGGCCCACGATAAGCACCCAACCCGACCTCATGGACCTCAACCACACTAATCCCTTGGCAATGCAATACGCCGGCAGTTCCCTAATTCCTCATTCATCAATCGAATTCCTTCCTTTCAGCCTGTATGTATGTACGTACAGTACTATTCCGAATGACCTACAGTTACCCTAGTTAACCTGCATCTTTCCCAATAACCCGGGCCTCACTTGCATAACGCGTTGGTACCGTGACCACGTAAGGCACTTTTGACAACCTGCCCAGTTTCGAAACCAGGCATGGCATGACTGGCATGACAGTTCGCATCTGGTACCTGTCTGGGACAGCCAGAACGAAAAGACGTACGTAAACAGCACAGGAACCATGTATAACAGCACCTTTTATAGTGTCTGCAGGGTCCCCACTGCACAGTCCCATCGAGCCATGCATGCGCGCTAACAGTGTCAACCACCACCACGCACACGCACACGCACAAGACTTCTTCTCATGATTGGGCTTGTCATGTGATTCGCAGTCGAAGTGACTGGCTAATGCACGATGGAAAAGCAGACACACACAGCTTGGTGGAGACAGTTTCGTTTCGTTTCGTTGGGATTGTTACGATTGTTATTCTGTGCATAACCGGATTTAGGAACTCGTTAGTTATGTCCAGATCCGTACAATACGTATTATTATCTACGAGTTAGTTACTGTAATTACATTCCGGGCCAAGTCTCCGACTTAACGGATTACTCATTCGCCGTTACTGTTCAAAACGGAAAGAGAGAGAAGAAAGCTGACTTCCTCACGTAGCATCGCGACAGGTCTAGACGCGACGACGACAACACATCATTGCTCTCTAGCTGATCAAAGTATTGTCCTATAGTGTGTCATTGTGGCTGGCTCCAGACAACGCTTGTTCCTTTCCTACTTACCTTACCTACCAGGTTACTACCTATCTACTACTTAACTCTTTAGTACAATTACGGATTACAGATTTAGAAAGAAAAGAAAAAAAGAAAAGAAAACCGATATTTGGTACGGAATTTGCAACCCGGCATCCCTCCCGTTTCCGGACTAGCACGTGACCGCCGGACGACCCTAAAATTGCAGTTCATGGAAATGAACGGAAATACATGCTGTATCTAGGGTGATTCGAAGAGACGACAAGAAGAGGCCAAGAAGAACGGCGGTTGCCGTAATTTGAGCCGCGCGAGAATACTGAAGAATAGTTGGCTGCGTGGAAGAGACGGGTTTGATCGCCGGCCGGTATGCGCACGTTCAGATGCTATCTATCTCTTTGCTCCATCAGAATTGTAGTTACGAGTTCCACGACTCTGATTTGTGACAATGTGCTTCAGCTGTGCTAATAATACCAACACTACGCTACGGTATGCAGTCGTATCATACATTCACCTGCTGCACGCACGCACGTACACAATCGCGCATGCAGACTCTCCGTCTGTCCATACATACAGAAGACAGACCCACGCCCGCAGGATTAAAACACGCCGTTTCACTTCCCAGACACACTAATGTACGAAGCTAGGTCTGGCTGTCTAGGGTTTCTGTTGAAGAAATTTAATCGGAGCGGCTTTTTCTCCTCCCTCCCTCTTTCCTACCACTCACTCCCACCTACATAGTACGTATCTATCGTACTCGTAGGTAAATGTCGTAGGAACGCCTGCATGCGCCTAGTGAACCCAGCTGGAAACACCATGCATGTGCGCCTCAGGCCATCCATCCTACCGGTAACCTCACCACTTCTCACCAGAAGTGACCAACAACATACTTCGTACATACCTACATATGGATTGTAAGAGAAGAAAAGATCTGGACCCCTCGCACCCCGGTAAACAATTGCTTACGAACCCGTTACCAAACAATAAATATTCCGTGCAGAGATTTTTATTATTTATTTATTCCGTTTTTTTTTTCCTGTTCGTTTCTCAGCTCGTGGATTTGAGATGGGTCTTGGCGAGGGGCGAAAGTACCGTGATTACATACATTTCCACCTTTCCTACTTTCGTAGTCCGTAGTAAAGGAAGCGCATCGAGGCCGAAGATGGTTTTATGTCAATGATGGAGGTAGTGTGTCCAAGACGGCGACCATCCCAAGACGACAATGATAGCCCAGCCAACCAGACCAAGACCAGAATCCTACGAAACCCGTACCCGACAACCCGGGTCGACGTGCCAATTCCCTGCCTATTCAGTCCAAGTCTCCCTAGTTGTCGCGCGCCGGCAAGCTGCTTACATCCATTCATTATCCCGTATGTAGACACATGCCTATCTCACCTAGACAGTTAGTCGTAGATGCCATTAGATCACAGCTGAGTCTGCAATTCACTCATCACGCGCCGTAGATGTGTCCCTCCATCCCAGTTGGTTAGTCACCTGACTTCCCTACTGTCTGTTGGGATCATCATTCCCATCCATGCTGTAAACCAACCGTATTATCCCGTCCACTAAACTCTATGCGCTCGAACGTCTGTCTGCCTAATACAAATCCATGACTTGTATTTCGTACTCGTAGGTACGGAGTAGAGGAGAAGAGTGGAGGTGAGAGAGGAGAGAGGAGAGAGAGATACGCACAGACAAGACCGATCACAATACGTCGCTATGACGAAATTACCCATCTGGATGACGGCTCTTCCCGGGTTCTTCTTCTTCACTTCACTTCACTCCATTCTCACTCTACACCACACAAAGAATACACACAGACATTGAATCACAGATGAAAACGAATTTCGAGTATAAGTCGCCAAGTTTAGATAAACATGGCATGTCGAGTCTAGATTTGTTTGCTATCTCAGTTACAACAAAAAACGGTCCGAGTTGAACTTCCTTTTCTCCGGTTTGGAATTAATTCCTAATTTGAAGGGGTGTTCAGACCCCTTTTTATCTCTCTCTTATTTCCTACCGAGACCATATTCATATAGATGTTCAGACAGTAGCTAGAATATACACATATCGCAATTGGGACAAGTTTTGTGCGTTAAAGACATTGTTTTTAAAAGAATCCGTGAAAATTCTCTTTTTTGAAAATTGGTTGTGTGTCTGTGTTTGTAAAATAAAAAATAAAAAATAAAATCGACGGCAAGCCCTCCCTCCCTCCAAAATGACTCCTTAACACCGCCGGCTGCCCGACCCATCTCTTCACAAAAATGTGTCTTCCCGGAGTAATGAAAAACCCAGTCATATTGCGCCCTAGGATGCCGCTTTTATTTTTATTTTTTCGTTCGTACGCCGTTCGCCAGGGAGGTTAAAGCTTGGTTGTTGTGGTTGTTGTTGTCCCCAAAAAGCAAAGCAAGCAATACATATGGTAGATAGATAGTAGTTAGGATGGAATGGAATTGGCGTGGACACGGCATCCTCCTCTTTCTCCTTCTCCTTCTTCTTCTCCTTCTCCTTCCTCTTCTTTAGAGAACAATGGAGCTGGCCTTGAAAAGTATGCACCGCCGAATGCCCATCGTGGTAATAGTAGTGATTCGGTTTGCTTCGGTGGTCAGTTCCGATGCGGGCGGGGTATACTTGGAATCAAATATGAGTGACTTTGCTGTCGTGGTATCTGGTATCTGGTATCTGGTATCGTGTGTGTATGTGTGTGTGTGTTCCGGGTAGGTAGTGGTAGTAGGTAGGTAGTAGTAGTAAATGGCGCGAGCTCGCAAATGTCTTTCTTTGCCTAATGTGTATTAGGCGCTTATAAAATAGTGCACTTGCTGCGACCCTGCCGCGGCTTCTTCCCGAATTGGCTCGAGTCACGACCGGATGAAAACGTCTCGCCGTTTGGTGGGCGTGTGCGCGCAGCCTGTGGCCGCGACGCAATCTCTCGCTGTCTGCGCAGTATTCTGACGACGTCGAAAAAGGCCTTCTCCACGTTGATGCAGTTCTTCGCCGACGCCTCGACGAATTCGCAGCCCAGTTCTCTCGCCAGTGCGTGTCCTTCCTGTGTAGACACCTCTCTTTCCGTCACACGATCGCTCTTGTTGCCGACGAGCATGATGGGTACGGAGCTGGGCGGGACCGAGGCGGTTATGGGCGAACCGGCGTATGTCGGTGATGACTGGCAGGACTCCTTTACACGTTGGATTTGGCTGTGGAATCTCTTGATTCTGCCGAAAGACGATCGGGAAGAGATACTATAGACAAGGATGAATCCTTCGCCATCGCGAATCCACTGGTCTCTCAATGCCGTATACTCTTCTTGTCCGGCTGTGTCCAATACTTCAAGCATGCAAGCTGCGTCATCTATTACGACTTGTTTACGGTATGAATCCTCGATTGTCGGATCGTACTGGTCATGGATGTCAGCGCCCTATCTTTCTTGCTGTCTGTGTCTGTGTCTGTAGAGTCGCCAAGGGAAGACGTGGTCTGGGACAGGAATCGCCATTGCCAGTCCGTCCTGTTCACGGTAGGGGAGGATAGGAAAACGTACGGTTTCGACGAAATGTTGTAAGCATAACTGAATTGTCAAGGCCGTCTTGCCGACACCACCATCGCCGAGCACCACCAGCCTATATAGCACCATTCGCGGCGTCATTTTGGATTATATGTTGTTGTTGATCGGCGGGAGACCGAAGGATGGAAGGAAGAGTAGATGGTGGAGAGAGTAGAATATTATACGGCCGGCGGCAACAGTTGTAGCGGCGGCGATGCGATGGATAGATAGTAGATAGTAGTAAGACTTCTTCAAAGGATGAAGATAAAAAAAAGTAGAGATGAGAAGAGAAAAAAAAGAGCGGATGATGTGGCGGGTTATAGTAGGTCGGAGTTAGCCAGGGCAAGGCGATGAGATGGAATAAGCATGTAAGCAAATTCAGTCGATTCGATTCGATTCAAGAATGGACAAGACCATTTAAGGGGAGCGAGGGGGAGGAGGGGATGGGGCGCTGAGTGGTGGGATCAGCAAATAGAATTAATTATAGCAGCAGCAACAATAGCAACAATGTAAAGTCGTAGAGCAGATTCCCAGGTCCTGGCAATAAGAGGCGATGATGGCGATGATAAATAATAAAGGACAAGGGCAGGATAGTAGGACAGGACCGGACAGGACAGGCCAGGGCAGGGCACGACAGGGCAGGGCAGGACAGCACGGCAATAGGTTTAGTGAGCTAGTTAGTCCAAGCTATAACGGATACTGTAACGAGTGTCTGGGACACGATGTGGGTTGTTGCTGGGCTGGTCTGGTCTCGTTGGAGATTGGGGGAGAAGAGAGCGAAAAGTACGAAGTAATTGAGTGGTTGCGTGGTGAAATGAGGAGGAGGAGAAGAGGAAGGTCAAGGCTTCATTCAATCAAGGTCTCTAAGGTGGAGAAAATGTTTAGGTAGGTCCCATTTGGATAGGTACGAAGTAGTCCCGCAGTTACTACGAGTACCCCGACAGGACTGGGACGCGGGCTTGGACGTTGGGATGGGGGGGGAGGCGTATTCCGCAGGTAGGGCAGGGGGTGGTCGTAGAGCGAGCAGGCGTCGTAGTCGTGGGCGTGGGCGTTTATCGACTGTGGGTATGCAGGTGGGAGTACCTAACAAGGGTACATATCGCAGTGGGAACTACAGGTCAGGTACAGACATGGGCAGAGGTACGGACCCTTGCAAACAGGTCCACTCATGTACTCCGTAGGGTACCTGGGCATGTAGACGGGTACCTCTGGATATTCAATTCACACCGGGGGGCAACAGGTGGGGCACACAAGGTCGAGTGCAAGAGCGAACTTGGCCCACTTAACTTACGGCCCGGATAATATGTACGATACGGTACTGCCAAGGTTGCTACGGGATTACTTGATATCTGCGATGTATACGTACAAATTGATTCCGTAAAGTACAGGCCGGTCATGGCTCAGGTTCACGCTGGCGGGTACCCGTATATACCTCTTCTGGACGGTACTCCGTTAGTCGCCTCTGTCCAGTGTGTAATCCGTAATGAGCGGGAGGTTTAGTGCTGTTGTCGGCACGTTACCGTCTGCCTCTACCTACGAGTCCCTACGAGTGCAGCAGGTGCAAGTGCAAGCAAGTGTCGGCTCGGCCATGTTAATAAGCTGTTTAGGCCACTAGCGCACATAATTATACGCGGGTATACGTAAACATATCTTATTAACTGATTAAGCGTCACAGCGAGCGCGAACGTGAAGATGAACGAACGAGAACGAGAGCAAGGAGACGAACGGGACCTGGATGATTAACCAAGATGCGTGCATGTCAAGTAGCAGTGCACTACGTATTTCATACATACACTACGACCTGCTACTATACTCATCCAGTATTAAAGCAGTCCTGTCTATAAACATAGTACATTGCCTACGACGTAGTACGATGTTCGACGTACGATTGTCAAGTATGTACCTCTGGGTAAAGCGTCGATACTGTATCCCGTCTGTTCATGTAAGGTGGTGATGTAGATGCATGGGTGTCCAAGCGTACCTTGCACTAGCGTGGTACGCGTTGTAGCAGGCTATTCACCATAGCGCACGAGGTACTCTGTACATGACGTGCGACAGCAGTGTACCTGGTTTGTACATGCGCTACCCACATCACGGCATGGCTACCGGTATACGGTATACGGCAGTATACGGTTTTATATTTATTTACAGGATCGAGGCGCTACGCAAGGTTGAATGGATTGAAATTCAAGGTTCCCAGCTCCCTGTTCGCCGGGCAGTTCTAGGTACCTTAGGCACCTACGAGTAGACAGGTACGGTGGGTTAGTGGCCCTGGTTGGCTGCCAGCTCCCAATTCCCAGCAATGCACTTTGACAGCGACATTTAAATGCCTTGACGGTCTTAAACGAAATATACCCAGGCCTATAGCACGCGGGCATGGTAGTAATTGTAGCAGTAGTATATGTACTCGTAATATAAAGCTGGAAATGGAGACAGCTAACAAATAACACGTCGGCCATGCACCGGTATGGGCACTTGGGGGAAACGAAGTTGGTATGAAGGACTTCGGGAGAGCAAGAGGATGAAGCTCGAAGCGGAGTTGGAAGACCGAACGAAGGATTAGGTAGCGCGCTAGGTCGCCCAGGTAGTTGGGCGTAGCTGGACGTAGCTGGACGTAGTTGGGACGCTGGCCGGGGCATGGGCAGGTACCAGGCGTGAGAGGCACTGTACGGATATGCATGTGGGGTGGGCGGCTTGGCGAGGTGAACAGGGGAAAAGGGGGGGCGATTGTTCGCCGTAATAAGTATTGAAGCGGTAATCTTCCATTAGTTACGGGATTATGTGCTGCGTAGTCGTCGGGATGCGTGCGAAGAGGTTATAGCACTTTCATTACACGTCCACTACTCGCACTAGTTGTGGTAGTGACTATCGTACACATGACGGGCTTCTGTCTGTAGGCAGTTAGCAAGACTGCTCGCTTGGACTTGGGGGCGACGCTGCGGTGCTGTCGCGGCGAGAGGTGCGCATGGAAAACTCACGATAGTGCTGGTGTAAGTGAGTAATCCGTATATAACGTGGCTTCATATGTGTGCTTTCTACTCGTACGGGTTGAATATCACAAGGACGGGCAACTTACAATAAAAGACATCAATCAACTCGAGAAACTGGCTACAGATTGGATACGGTGCCAGGGTCGTCGTGACCGCAGTCTTCAATTCGTACCGTTCCCGTCGAAACCCAGGCTGGCGACCACTATCTCACACTATTGGAACGTATACAACTAGGCATTAATTCGTTCATGTCGTCCGCAACACAACACAACCTCACTGCCAACCTGCCAAGCAAGATACATACTTACGCTACATCTCAAAGAAAGAATCTGCTACTCTCTATCCATGCATGGCAACGATGATCACCTCACTCGCGCCGTTGCGGTGTAACTCGGCCATCTCTGTGCCTGTCTCACCCTACGGAGTCAACGTGCTGTCTTGACCGTCCACATGAACATGTACCCGTATCGGATACGTTACGTGCGAACTGCGGATGTTCGTCCCGTCATGTAACTCGATGCTCCGGTGCCATCAGGATTACTGATATGCTGATGATATCTGAATATATCTTCTACTCATGCTCCTACTCATACTCATACTCATGCTGATATAATGCGATATCGTGAGATTGATTGACAGACATAGTGTATCTCATCTTCATCTCATCTTGAAGTATTCATGTCTGTTTACTTTCAGAATATTCGTCAACAGTCTCCATCACGTTGACGGCGCCCGTGCGTGTCTCGGGCTGGTCAGTTGGCCAACTTGTGACACCTCATAAAGGACCCTCCGCCGAATGTTGGATATCAACAGCCGTCATGTTACAACTTACGGAATACAATTACTTGTAGAAAATAAGGAAATACATTCTCACCAGATTAACAAATATGGCAGCCCAAACTTCTGCTTTTCCAGGTTGTCCTTCTGCAATGCTTCCCCGGAGAGTCTCCCCCGTCTCCTATTCCCAGACACATGGAGTATTCCGATGAGCAACCCCGATCTCCATCCATCCATCCATCTACTATCTCCTGCTTCCCCTCGTAAATCAACTGAACCAACCAAGTAAAAAACCTAAAATATTTTCTATTTGTATTCAATACATCCATTCATATCTCCCATATCCCCCATATCCAAGACCGTATCTCCAGCTGGTTCGTGCTTACAAATCAGATCGATTTGTTTATTGTTTATTTTCTTCTTCTTTCTTCTCCCCTCAAGCTATATTCTATATCGGTTCTACCGACGATTCGGAATCTACTTCCCCTTCCCACCTCGTTTAAGTCCGCACGTTCGTAAACGCGACGATGACAATTTTTTTTTCTATTTCGTACCCACTACTTCTCGATCAATCCGCCCCGATGCGTCCAGACCAGACCAGGTTCCATCCCTTTCCAGCTCGCGGGACCGCCAGCTTTTCTCCGCGGCTTTTACATACCTTATCCAGGTCTACCTACTTTCTACTACCTACCTGCGTATCTGATGTGGCTTAAATACAAATGTGCTCGTCCCCGGGAAACGGTAAGCTGGAAGCCCGGATGAAAATCCCGTCATATATATGAGAAATACAATCTGCAGATGAACTTCCCCGGTAGATCTCACATATCAAGTATCGTAGTAAATCCCGTAAAAGCAAAGCAACATGCAGCCTCATCGTAGCCAAGCCAAGCCCAGCCCTCGACTCGTAACCAATCGAGTCTTCCCCCGGCGGCTCCCGACTGCCTTGTCGTTTTTTCCAGAAAGCCACCGCGATGCACGTAAAATAATAGCGCTTGTCGCTTGTTCTCTGCCGGTAGACGTCCTCGTCTTCACCTAGAGTCTGGGACGGCTAATCCGATGCAGTAGGTGTGGACTCCATGGCAACTTACTCATTGACCACCTCTCTTTCTCCCCCTCCATCCCTCCATTCTATCCTATCGGGCCAACCCGAAGAAAAAAGCCCCTGCGCTTACGGTAGTATTTTCACGCCCTGTACGTACTTGGTGACTCGCATCCCGTAATGGTGCGGCAAGGACACCAATCTCATCTCAGCTTTGTCATGACACGACCCCCTCCTCCGCCATTCCGCCTTTTCTCTCTCTGTGTGTGAGATGGATGGGCTGTGTGTGTGTGTGTGAGATGGGCGTCTATTGTGCGCATGAGCGTGGATAAGGTAAGGCAAGGTAATACCGCGCGCTCGGGACGATGTTACGTAGGTGGCTGTGTCTGCGTCAAGGAACGTTACCTTCTTCCATCCATCTGTATACATTCACATCCTCCTTCTTCCTCCTGTTTGAGAATCACACTACTGAGCATCGTGAGACGATGACTTGGAGGCCGATGTACGGCTACTGCTGAGGCACCTCCTGACCCCATGGGCCCATCCGTTTAATCCGGGGCTCACGAAACGTCCAGCATTGACCATGTCTCTCTTCCCCTCGGACTTTGATCGACTGCCTGCAGGCAAGTAAGGGTTGGTCACGGCAGCTACCCGCAACCCGCCGCAAGCGAGATCCCAGTTCCCGTCCGCGTTTACATATCCACGCACGCACGCGTATGTACGTACGTACGGCTGCTTCTTTCCCGCACGTATGCAGGGTCTATCCATGTCTTGCATGCATGCATCTGCCGTTCCGTTAGACTCGTGCCTTGCTTTGCCTTGTTGGGATTGTATGTTTTTGCCTGGGTCGTATGCGTTCGCCTCGCCTCGTCTTGAATTTGTCAGCTGTGTTTGAAACGTAGGGAGGGGAGGGTTGAAGAGGGGACGCAGAGCTGGATAGGGAGGGGAATGCTTCCTATTTGACGATATCGTGGCATCGGATTGCACCCCCGGGTCCCGGATGTCTGGACCGGACGGTAGGTCTGAGACCAGGCCTGATTGATTCAAGGCGAGATCTTCGTCTGGAGACACATCTATCTGTCAACGACTTCTCATGATCGTCGTTATGATGCACGTTGGTGTCTTTCCCCTGGCATGATGCTCGCGTTGACAACCCCGTCTCCGTCCGAGATCGGGACTGAAGTGCCTCGGGAAGCGTGGTCATGCGCAACTTATCCCGCGTCTGCGTTTGAGTTGTATCAGACGTCGAACGCCAGCCCGAGAGACATCAAACGGTAACGTCTTGGCATCTGGAAGGGTCTCTATCAACATGCGCGGATGTTTTCGCAATGGGTTAGGTATACTCAGTACGGGAGACAAGTTGTTTGTATTTAATCTGGTTTCAATTAGGAATATCAATTTTTCATTGGTGATCTTCAAGTATCATAACATTGTCTCCTCCCTCAGAATCTGCATCTCCGAATTCCCTTACATCTACCCAGTCCGTAACAATACGACCCCAACCCAGCTGCCATCTCAAGGCACATGTAATTCCGTTCAGCTCAAGATCTAGACCCCCCTTCCTTTCCCATTACATGCCGCACGCATGCATCTCCCCCGGCCCCCAACCTCAAAATAGCTTCCCGCCAGGTACGATACAATTCGGTTCGATTCGACCGAGAAACGGACAGACAGATAGACAAAAGACAAAAGACCATGTAGTTACTACCCCCTCCCTCCTCCTTCACGCCCCTATCCTACACCCGCGCTGCCGCGTGGATAAGTAACGTCACGCACACATTTCTGCTGCTTATTACCCCGAGCCGTGTCTCGGCGTTTGTCCATTCTCCGTTTTTACTATTCCGTAAGAAAGAAGTAAGAAACGCCGCCGGCTCCGAGGTGTGTCACAACGCAGCCTTGTTGAACTGGACTTTTGGGATCGTGTGGGTGATACGGCGTTGGCGTTGGGGTCGGGGTTGAACGTTTGTGTCCTTCCGGCTCTTACCTCTCGTGCGAAAGGGGAACGTGGAGTTGCAACGGTAAAAAGAACGGTATCGCAGAATGCGGTATGGGAGGTCCCTGTTTCGGCCTTAAGGAGATCGGATGAAGGAGGATCTCGTCACGCGACCTCAAGCTTGTTCGTCGCAACTTTTCCTGGCTATTAGAAACGGAGAGCTTACTCGACATCATCAGCTTATCAGCTTCCCATTCTCTCATCCGTTCATCCCTCCGCTCATCCTTTTATCCATCCACTATTTTACCCCGTATCTATCCTCCGTACCTAGGAGATCCCACAGCTTCATAATCTCCAACCAACCGCAAAAGTCCCAGGATCCGATCCGATTCGATCACATGCTCGCACAAACCTGCGCAGACTTTTGCCAGCCGCTGGTGTACTAGAAGGAATGGGATGTGCGTGCGCGTGTGTTACACAGCCAGGCCAGTAAATCTCCAACGTCATCAAGTTGGTATGTTGCACAGATACCGGATGAAAGGAGTTATGGGGTGGGTAGGTGAGGATTTACGGTGAGAGTCGTGGGGAGATAATGGATGAGTTGATGTATTGTCTTGTGTCCAAGTCTCGTGATGCTCATGATGTCGAAGTAAGCGAAGGATGTCGTTTAGGTATGGGTAGCTAACATGTCATCAATATCAAAGTCGAAAAAGCCAAGCTCAAGACCTTCAGGTGCGATTTATTGCGTGTGGTCTAAGGTAAGGTAGGTATCTAGTCTAGCACCATTACTTCATTGGCCATGAAAAAAAGCAACATCAAGCTCATCATCAACGCATCAAAAAACGAAACCAAAACATCTCTTTGCTAACTTAGAGGGGGAAAATAAATTTACTCGAGTTTGTTCAACAGACTTTGCGATTCTCTCAGAGCCTTCATCTTCTGCACGGCCTCGTCCAACGACAAGACCACTTGTTCGTTGCTCTGCGCCTTCTCGGCCGAGTCTCGGCTGCGGATCGTGACCTTGCGCTCCTCCATCTCCTTGGCACCGAGGACTATATTACGGTCAGTCAGTCTTGAACGATTCAAAATAGGGGGTTTTAGAAGGGTCACTCACCCAGGATGAAGTTGTACTGGAGCAGCTGAGCGCTGCGGATCTTCTTGTTAAGCGTGTTGGCACTGAGATCGACATCGGCGTGGAACTCGTTCATGCGGAAGAGCGTCTGCACTTCCTTGACGTAGTCGTACGCGCCGGTCATGACGGGGATGACCATGATCTGGCGAGGGCTGAGCCAGAAAGGCCACTTGCCGGCAAAGTGCTCCGTCAGGATACCGATGAAACGCTCGAAACTGCCGTAAATGGCACGGTGAATGATGACAGGACGGACGTGACCCTGGCGAGGACCACCCTCAGCAGCACCGGCAGCCGCAGGGGCAGGGGCAGCAGAAGCATCGTCAGCGGCCTGGTATGAGAGGTCGAAACGCTCGGGCAGCTGGAAGTCGAGTTGGATAGTGGCGCACTATAGAAATCATTAGCATGAACATCTCAAAAGCTCAAAAGGGGCAACGAACCTGGAAGTCACGGCCAAGAGCATCAGTGATGGTGATGTCGACCTTGGGACCGTAGAAAGCACCATCACCAGGGTTCAACTCCCAAGGGACAACGTTCTTGCAGAACTTGTCGAGGGCATCGGTCAAGGTCTTCTCGGCCTTGTCCCAGGTCTCGAGCATACCGAGGTACTTCTCAGGACGTGTCGACAGCTTGAGCTTGAAGGTGAAGTCAAGCTTGCCGTAGATGCTCTGAAGGAAGTCAAAGACACCAGAGACTTCGTCACCGACCTATTCCCTGTTAGCCATCTGCCAAGTCGCCAATTTTTGAAAATAGGGGTAATCACCTGGTCTTCGGTACAGAAGATGTGCGAGTCGTCCTGCACGAAACGGCGCACACGGGTCAAACCACCCAGGGCACCGGAGGCTTCGTTGCGGTGGAGAACTGCGCGAATTGGTGATCAGTTCGGCTCAACTTTGGTAATTCCATACATAGGAGTGCAAAAAGGAGTCTCCTTACCACCAAACTCAGCCATGCGGATGGGCAGTTCTCTGTAGTTACGGGCACGGGAGCCGAAGATGAGGCAGTGTCCCGGGCAGTTCATGGGCTTCAAGGCCCAGGTGTCCTTCTCAACCTCAAAGGTGAACATGTCCTCGTGGTAGTCTAATCATATCGTAAGTATATCGCCTGCTCGTGCAATTGACCAATTCACTTACGCTCCCAGTGACCAGACTTCTTCCAGAGAGCAGAGTTGAACATGTTGGGGGAATGGACCTCCTGGTATCCACGCTTCCAGTACTCCTTGCGGATGAAGCTCTGGAGAGTGTTGTATATTATGCTGCCGTGAGGCAGGAAGAAGCAAGAACCGGGCGAGAGGTCGTGGAACATGAACAGCTCCTGGTCCTTTCCGATTCTCCGGTGGTCGCGCTTGGCGGCTTCTTCGAGGAATTTGAGGTGGGCGGAGAGTTGCTTCTTGTCGGGGAACGAGATACCGTAGACACGCTGGAGGGAGTCGTTGGCGGGGTCACCGAGGAAGTAGGACGCGGAGAGCTTGAGGACGCTGAAGGCCTTGACGCGGCTGGTGTCGGTAACGTGAGGACCGCGGCAAAGATCGATCAGGGGACCGCAGCGGTAGACGGTGGTGGAGGTTCCGTCGGGGATCTTGTCGCCAATGATGTGCTGCTTGTACTTGTTCGACTTGAACATCTCCAGGAGGCGCTCCTTGGTGACAACAAGTCTCTGGAAGGGCTGCTTCTCGCCGGCAATGGAGGTAGCCAGGGTGTTCAAGGGCTCAACGTCTTCGGTAGAGCTGACAGCGCGGTTCTCAGGCAGCGCCATCTCGTAGTAGAAACCTGTTTATACGCAATTCGCCTCGTTGGCTCTTGAACCGCCTCAACAGCCAGAAATTAAAGGGGCCGACTTACCACTTGTGGTCGGGGGACCAATGGCCAAGTGTGCGCCAAACCTCCGCTCGGCCGCCTCTCCCAGAATGTGCGCCGACGAATGCCAGAAGACCTTCTTGCCTTCCTCGGTGGTGAAGTCCATGAACTCCAGAGTGGCCTCGCACTCGAACGGACGGGTGAGATCCCACAGTTCGCCATTGACCTTCGCTACGACGGTGCGCTCGACGAGACTCTTGCTGATGCCCTTCGCGATCTCGAGGGGTGTCGTCTCCCACGAGGTACCGGCAATGACCTTTCCGTCGGGGAGGGTGATGTTGATGGCCTCGCGGGGCTTCTTCGCGATCTCGGCCTGCTGTTCGTTCCACAGTTGCTCGAAGAGGGCGAGACGTTGCTCCAAGAACGAGGGCGCCGGTCGGAGCTCGAGCTCGACGGCGGCGCCAGCGGGGGCGGACTTCGACTTCTTGGAAGACATGGCGACTGAACTTTCTGTCTGGCTTCTCCTGGGGCTGTTGGAGGAGTGTCTCAATCAGAAATTGCCTGTGGGTTCAACGGCTGTCTTGCTTCCTTTGCTTCCGCGCAATTGAAATATCTGGCAGAAAGAGAGAGGAGGGGCAGATATCGGAGCGATCGGTAGGGATTGGCCCTGTGTTTTTGTGTACCTCGCGGGAACTTTTTGGACGAGTGACGGCCGTATCTGCACACCCCGCATACAGGAATGAGATACCGCGCTGTTATCGACTTAATGGTACCTGTCCAGTACCGGGTCACGCTATAAATTTATCCGTTCTGAGATTGGTCAGATAAGGCGCGATAAGTTGCCATGTGACTCAACCGGATCTGAGACGGTGAGTCGCGACTTGAATTAGCGACTTGAACGGCGGCCTCGACCGGACGCGAGATCCCTCCAGGACACGGAATGCCGGGCACACTAAAATTTCATCGGCTTCAGTTGGATCCTGTTCCGTATTCCATACATTCGAAGGCGGGCAATGCCACTTGCAGTTGACTCCGCCAACACTCACGAGTACCTACATCTGCATACTCCATCACATAACTTATCCATACGAGGGATAATCTCATGCGGAGGTATTCCGTAGACTATTTGGGATCTATATGTGGTAGAACGGAGATTGGCGACAAATGCGGAATCAACGTTGCATTCTTCTATAAATAAACCAGAACACGGAAGAGTCACATCGCTGACTTGAATTGATTGACTCACAGCGCCGTTGGGAATTCAAGAATATCGACTCAACGACCGTTTGGAATTGCTATCTAGAGATGTATGGAAAAGAGTGTGTCTTTCGGTCTGATATCATACTGCGGCTTCGGAGGAAGGTCTTGACAAGATAAAAATACCTAGGTACGTCAAGCCACGCATTGCAAGTACATAAACCAGCCAGAGGTGTAAAAGGGGGTCATGTTCGTAGTAAAAATCTGTGTTGCTTCTGCTTGAATCTCGTGCGACCAGGCGATTGGCTTCGGATAGATGACCAAGTCGTGAAGGGAGATAGAATGCTTGGAATGCTAACTTACCGGTAAAGATTCTGCAGAGAAACTAGGGCAACAGACGAGCATGCCACACACGATGGATATGGAAGGTCATCATATGTACATTTTTTAATTTTGCTATTGAATCTGCAAGCACGACTTATCGAACATGTGCGTCAGACAACACCACTGAAAAGCATGCGTAGATACAGAATCATCTCGTGTGGAGGAATGACCGGTTAAGCAACCCGAGACATCATCCCCACCCACCAGAAGCAGAGAGAGCGGGGAAAAAGATTCCCAGCTCTAGCAAATCTTGCAATCCGAGCAAGAACGCGGCCTGTGTAGCCAAGAAACGGCAACCTTGGCGTTTCTATGTGATAGGTAATTCCTGTCAGTACTCTGCTGGAGCCGAACATAGGGGTAATGCAATACCCACGGCTCATGTTGGGCCGAGAAGAAATCAATTGAAAGCAAAATGCGACCACAACAACACTCTTTTCCCTTAACGAGACTGCAGGTCGATCGATCGAACATCAAGATAAAAAAAGGAAGCAAGATCAGAAAAAGGGGTAAAAAAGGAATAGTCCGATCCGATTCAGTGCTCCTGGCGTGCCCCGTATCTCATTAGAATATGTTCATAGAAGAAATACCATTTTTAGAAAGAATTTTCTGTTATTCGCGCACTGCGTTTTCGTCACCAAATGGACTGTTGTTTCGGGCGGTCGCCGGAGAATGCTGATCAGGGGTTGTCAGTGATGAACTCCCTGTTGAGTCCTCAATGACGGTGCTGAGCGCGCTCTTCCTCTTGGTGGTATCCTTCACCGAAGGGGGATCCGCAAAGGGACCTTGATCACTAGTGGGCGTGCTGTCTCCGTCGGTTTTCACGGTATCGGACTCGCGCTCTTTGCCATTGTCGACATCCTCAGCGGCCAATTCAGCGGGAGGCGGCGGGCATTCCAGCTCTGCCATTGTCATCGTGTGTGACAACTTTGATGGCCTGATTTCGACGGTCTTCAATCCAGCACCGGCGCGAATCACCTGAGGCTTGAGAGAACCGGAAGCACTTGCATTCCTTGAACCTGAGGGCCCAGCGCCGTAAGCAGTTGGAGCCAGTCTCTCAACGCTAAGCGTCGGAATTGGAGGTGCCGAGTTGTCGCTGTTAGTACTTTGAGCGCGCGATCTCACGCTAACCAACGACGGTTTGACAACGTTGCCTCGTTGAGCTGGAACTGGCGATACAACGGCGTGCTTGCCGTAAATGGTAGAGGCTACACTGGAGCGAGGAGCAAAAGAAGTGCGGGCGAAGGACATTCGGTCCGTGAAGCTAGAGAAGCCGGAGTACGTCGAGTCACGAAGATCGCCTGGAACGAAGAAGTGTTGATCCTGGTAGGGTGAGCCATGAGCACCCCTTACATGAGTGACGGAAATTGGTGGGACAGGAGGGGCGAGTAGGGATGGCGAAGCCGGTGCCGCCCTGTTGGTGACACCTGGGATGTACGCGATTTGGATGATATTAGAAGCTCGCGTGAGGACGGTGGAGGCAATAGAATGTACCGTATGCGTGGACTCTCGTTGCGAATGTCTCGAGGCGAAGTCGTTGCCCATGTGTTCCTTTGCGCGTTCGCCTTCCACTTGCCATTGATCGGGATAGGTCGATCTCTTGTTCTTAATGCAGTACCTCCATAACAAGTATGTTAGGGCGGCAACCAAAACCAGGCCGCCTATTACACCACCAGCAATGGCACCAACATTGGGGCCCGAGCTGTCACTGGATCCGATACTATCCGGGTTTTTCATACAGACATTTCGTGGACACTGGTTACAGTCTTGGGGAATGAAGGTGCAAATCTCATCGTCGCCGCATGTTGGGCAGTCCGGGGCCTGGTCCGGGCATAGAAGACAGCCCTTCTGTCGCTTAAAGAGTGAGGAATGATCCCCCTCGTCTAACCAATCCCATTAGTTTGATGTTATCGATGCAGTGCAAGAAAGGGCCGTATGGAATACTGACCAACAGAAAAGCCCACGAAACCAGACATCCCTGCCATTGTCGCGACTGTGGGCTAATGATATTTGAAAAGGCGTCAGAAGATAGGGTAGATATAGATACGTCAGATTTCGCTCGCACTACAATCTGATGAGGGGTCGGGGAGCAGGACTGGTATGTGCGCTGTAGATCCGGAGATTCGAGAACATAGGTTTTGTTTGATGGCGGGCTCGGTGGTGATCGGCAATTCGCGAAATTCAAGTCAACCGGGAATGAATGGGTGGAAGGCAGAGAGGATCAATGGGTATAACGAGAGGTGAGGGTCGGCGTAATGTATAAGCTCGGGTGATAAAGAACGTAGATTGTCGTAGAATAAAGCGTGAAATAAAGGCGGGCAGTAGAAGATCAAACGAGCGACTGTGAGTGGAAGAGACTAGCTCTACAAGGCGAAAAACGAAAAGAAGACAGGAAGAGTGATGGCCAGCTAGGTCAATCTAGAACGACATCAGGAAGATCCCGTCAAGTCAAGCATCGACGGGGCTGCAGGGCGATAATAAATGACCCGTCGTCGGCACCGTCGTCAAGTCACAGGTATCGCAATAAAAAGTTGATTGTGTGATGCGGCGGTTTGTGGAAGGGCGACCACACGAGTGGAAGGGGGAGAGAGGAAACAAAGGATGGATGGATTGGCGGGTCTTCGGGGGTCTGGGTGTTGTTTGAGTGAGTTCAAGCAAATAGAATCGCACAAGCCGCAGCCAGCCTATCAGAGCCGGCGGGCCCCTTGTCGTGGGCTCCACCCTGTGCATACCGGAGAGGCGCCCTAGTGTCGTTTGGAATTAATGTGCCCAGATTTTCGACGTAGCGTGCCTACGTTAACCGACTTGGGTAGTTGTCTAATGCGCTAGGTGTCAACGCTAGGCTAGTGTAGGTACCGTATGGCTCTGAAGAGCCGTGAGCAGCCACACCTAACAGCAGCCTGTAGGGACACTTCAGTGCTTCGAACTTTACCTAGCCCGCCTACACTACAGTTCACTATTTACACTAGGCGGCGGACCAAGACAGGTACCAGCGAAGGCTGGTTGACAGATGACGGTCGATCTTATCTCTGAAATTTGTCTGTTCAGAGGGTAATAATCTACGAGGTGTCTTAATACGAGGTCTGTAAGAGCGACGTAGTGCACATATTGCACGCAAGCAATGTAGATGAAGAGCGGGAGCCGATGCAAATTCATATGGGCGTGCTACCCACCAACGGAGGTACATTCTCGCATTCTCCTTGTCAAATGTGTCAGGTGAATGTTTAGTCCCATGGCCAGGTACCTCGTTAAACCCAGAATATGCCCGCCATTCTTCATTAAGATTAGCCAGACAGTGGCCACTTGGCAAAGCCCAGAACAACGCCGCAATTCTTTCAACGTCGTCGTCTGCCGCTAAGCTGTTCCTGTGTTAGCGGGAATGGCTTGTAGCCCCTGTCTAGCGTCACTACAAGCCTGGAGAAGTAAAACATACGCTGGGATTCGGACGGAACTCACCAAGTTAACGCGTTTGCCAACTTGCTCGGCCATCTCGACTCGAAAGATTACTCGAATGGGATTGGTGCGGGCGCCAACGCTGCCAAAATGACAGGGTGGCCGAACAGGTGGGGATACACGTCACTACTTACGGAATATATCTCTCAACTCATCAAGGTGGTACTGGGCAGTTTTAATGGCGCTTAATGGTTGTTGTTAATTCTGGTAGCGAGCGAAGTATAAAGTAAGGGCGTCGCAAAGCCAGCCGAACATCGTGAGATCTTCACCTTGGTCCGATGGCTTGTAGGACCTACTATCGCACGGGAACGTGTGCATCCGATATTGTCTCCCAGAATAGTATTGCGCAAGGCTCGTTCAGAGAAGCATTGATCGATGAAGGCTGAGATTGAAGTTGGTCAGCATCGTTCCAATGCACATCTCTCATCGTCCCATTCAGCCCCCAAATTGTCCCGGCCCGTATGGAAAGGATTTTACGAGGGCACCATAACCATACCATTTGGTAAGTACCTTAAACCAACTTGCCTTGCACTTTTGCCCTAGGACTTCTAATTCGGTAAATCGCCCGATGGGCCTACTCCAACAACAGTGAGATCAGCAGTATCATCATGATGATGACTTCAGAGTTGTCTTTTTTTGTGGCTCCCGGGGCATTCGAGCTAGATTTTAACAACTAGTGGCCTCGTACATGGAGATTCCGTATATTTTGATGGGCCGATTTTACCGGATGCTGCAACTACTATCTGCGGTCGGGCCGTGGACGACGAACACGCCGATCGGCCCGGACCCTGCACAAATAGACTTCGTTACGAAGTTGCAATGTAATTCTGCATCGTATCGAAATACCTGCGAATTTGATCAACTCTCTTTTCATCATTGAGGTAATTCATTCCCAAGGGTTGAGTGAGCGTGTGATCGTTAGTTGGGTTCAAGAGTTGATGTCTGAAAGAGAGGTTGAAATGTTGAAACTAATAAGTGCATCGTGAAGTCTTCTTGACTGCGGATTAAGATTTAACTCCAAAGAAACTCAACGGTTGTCACAGAGAAACCGTAGCTCAAGTAGTCTCTATACTCAGAAACGAGAGACACCATCCATAGACGAACCTAAACTACTTGACGTAGTTAACTCTCCATCTGTTACGGCGGCAACAAGAAAAGATGCCAAATTATATCGTACGTTGCCGGCGTTATTACTTCATTTGGAGGCGGGAATTGAGAATGAGTCGGCGAAGTTGCTGTAAGAGGTCTAGATTCACGTTCGGACAACTACCTCACGCTGCTTAACTAGAAGAATCCGGGGCGGCACCCCGTGTTGATCA
This sequence comes from Xylariaceae sp. X167, assembly GCA_028637775.1. Classification (NCBI taxonomy): domain Eukaryota; kingdom Fungi; phylum Ascomycota; class Sordariomycetes; order Xylariales; family Xylariaceae; species Xylariaceae sp. X167. The sequence goes on along the minus strand of JAJFDK010000057.1, from coordinate 60,988 downwards.
CTCCCGTGCGCAACGACGCCGCGCCGCTAGGGTCTCAGATGAGAGCTCTACTTCGTGCTCTTCAGTGCTCTATTACCTAACCCAGCGGCATGTGAAACTGCCGTTGACTTGGCTGTCGTTGCCGGCCTTGGTACTAACTAACTGTCCCAGCTTCATCGAGGTTGGGGGTAGCTATGTTGGTTTCCGTGCGAATCTCACACAACGGATCTGGATAGCTTCATACGCCATGTGTGAGATGGAGAGCTCATAACGAATAGAGTGAGTGCGGGATGGATATTGTACCTCATGCCCAGCTCATTAGTCTCTTTGCCTGGATGTGAGCTCATACATATCTGCCGGCAGCTAGGCACTTTAAGTATGCCGTATACGGACTGCCGATGCCCCAAACTACGACACATCTCATCTCGCTTGTTGGGTTCGGTACGGCGGCGGGCGGGCTGTGGCTTGAGCCGGCATCTCGGGGCTAAGAGGTTGACATCTGCGGGCGTTCCCCGGATATCAATCAAGCAATGAGAATGAGTGCCTGCTCAATATATCTCTCTTTCCCCATATCCTACCTAACCTACATCGATACTCACTAATAAGTGCACGTACATACAGACCATAGGGCCGACGACGTCATGCTCCCTTTTTATAGCGGGATTATCGAGAATGACTGGTAGATGTTGTGTCGAACCACGTGAACCGAACGGGGTTGCGATTGGCGATGGCTGACGTGAGACATTCAAGATGGTCATGGTCCTGCATTCTTCATGCCCAGCGAGTGTCACGACGGTAAGAGGGGAGCGAACAGTCTGCCGTTCGCGGGGTCACCAGGTCAGGATTACCTACGAAATATAGAAGACACGGCGGTATTATAGGAGGTACGCCGACAAGATGTGCGACAGACAAGCCTTGGGCGAGGTGCGGATTGGGTATTTACGGCGTAATGATGTTCAGGATTTCGAGCCTGAGGTTGTCCTTGTTGGTTGCTTTCGAAGATCTCAAGGTAAGGCAGGCATAGATAGTGTCACCACCCACAAAAAGGTGCACGGTTAACAACTGCCACACACATGCAGCAGCAGGACGTCTCAGAGAAGAAACAGACATAACGGTTCCTGGATGGGCGCAAGAAAAATAAATAATTCCCCCCAATGTCAGTGTACAAGTAGGTACACCATGCTACGTAGCCAGTTACTTACTCGGGTTCAGATTCAGTCGCACCGCTAGTTTGAGGGGGGAAACACACCGCAACGTGGTAAGTAACGGCGAGCATACTTGTACAAACGGCTAGTGACACTAGGAGTTAGACCGGGCGAAATAACAAAGAAATAAAAGCTGCACGTCGCCCCTCTCTTCTCTCCCCTCTTCTGACCTGGGAAAAGAGTGGCAAGTGGCAAGGTGTTGTTCGGTTTAAGACGGGTGAATGCAGGTGGACTAGAAGGTGAGAGAGGAGATTCGGATTACCTAGGACCGTCGGTGCGGAATTCGTCGCAAGAGTCAAGAGAGAGAAAATTCTGTCTGGTAGGGAAGGTACGAGTAGGGGAACAGGTCGACGTCGAGGAAGGCGAGCTCGACTCAGAGTTCAGGGGTAGAAAAAGGCATGGCCGATGCATCTCGTCGCTAGGCCGAAACTGGACTTTTCTTTTTTTTCCAAGCTGGAGAGTCCGGGGCCGATTTTCTGTTGGAGGGCGACACGGCCGGGCCGGCCAGGGCCGACAAACTTTGGACGGACGGCCCGCTTCGTCCGTCAGACCAAACGACAACACGTGTTGTCTAGAATCGGGCGAATCGAGCACCTAGCGCAGGTACGCCCGCTGTAGTCTAGCCGATTCTCTCTTTTCAGTCTTCGAGTCTTTCGAAAAAAAGCAAAAGAAGAAGGAGAATGAATAAGCACGTCCATGGCGAATTTAAATGGGAAAGGTGTTCAGATTTCGCAATAATGCCTATTCCGTACTACAGGCTGTTAATATATACAATTGGGGGTTAGAGAGGTCAGAGAGGTTAGCTACCGGTGAAGCCGCATGCCACAAACGGGCTGACAGGGCTCTTTATTTTCAGACCGAAACGGGCTGATCTACCGGATATGATCATCCTAAGCGACGCCTCGTCAGGGTTAAGCTGGACAGATGGGTACCTCGTCCAAGGACTGTCAGTGTAGCATGGCGTACCGGTTGGTAGAAAGGGCACACGAAGGACGGAATAGTGTAACTAGTGGTGAGTGTCAGTTACAGTATCGTAACGTTGCGAGTTTCCGTGCGAAGAAGGAGGATTTCCGAGGGTAGGTGAGTCCAGGTATTTCATACCTCGAGAGAGCCGGAGACGTTAAGAATGTCCAGACTGTTCGCTACCTGGACTCGCTGCCTAGACGTCGCCGTAGACGCTAGGTAGTGAGTACCGACCCAGGAGGTATAGCTTATAGTGCCAGAACCGGCATAGCTGATCGGGAATTTCCTACGCTACCAGGCGTAGGCAGGTCTGTATGCGGAGGCCAAACAATTAGGTGTTCGAGATTAGCGGGCTTGAGCGCTGTAGGTGCTTGCGAGCATTGACATGTCGCTTAACTCTCGACGAAAATTGATCAATACTAGACAGTGCCCTCTCTCGTGCTAGATTTGATTCGCGAAGGGGGCCTGTACATAGTAAGATGAGCAATGAGATAACTGTGAAAGAGTATCTCTGTTTAGAAATCAGCGTGCTCATAAGGCTGAACATGTAAATCAATCAATTAGGTGCGACTGGGTATGTACGTTGACGTGTGGGACTGGTCGTCCCTATGGCAGAGACAGCGTCTGTCTCGATTCCGTAACTGCTGGTATGTGCAGACACTGTGTCGGCACTGACTGGAACTACGGACCGTAGCGCATTGTTTCCAGATATTAAAATCTCGAACTTTTCGTATTCCGTATTCCCTACGGAATCCCGCTGTGCCCTTCTCACGACCGGAGAAAGAAAGGGTAATCTACGGAATATCTACGTCTGTAATTGCTTACAATTATCAGCAATGTGGTATTATATTCGTAAGTTACGCTATGAACTACAACTAAGGGGATGCACAAGCCCTGAGCTTGGTTGTGTGCAACGTCCGGACTTTTCAGCACTGAAGTTGTCCAGCAGGTTTCCCGGTCGACCGTCGGCGAGTGCCTGTGCCTGTGCAACGACTCCTTGTCTGCGACGATGTCCGGGATATGTTTCAGAATCTCAAAGGATCGCCTACTTCCAACTTGTTAAGTAATCGTTCGAGCACCAGAATCGCTCGGGTCGTTACCAGAGTTTCCATTCACGGTTGTCCAGATGTCGTGTACGCAGTCCGTTGCCTCTGGAGGACGGAACAGGCACGCCCAGGTCCCTGGTTCGATGTGCCCTAGAGCCGCCCCCTAATTTATCTCGATACGAAGGCTGCTATTTTTAACCCCCCACTTCTCCAGTGGGCTATACCCAATGGGCAGTGTAGGCAGGTGGTACCTCCAGCGACATGGTGCGCCCATATAAGCAGCAGGTACACCGTGCAGGGCGTACGGAAGCGCTCAGGTGAGGGCCGAGAGGGCTAAAAGCGCGACGGTGTGTATCGCGAGTGAACCTAGATTTTAAGCAATCTTTTCACGAACCACTAGGAGAGAGTGTACCGACATAGTGTAGGCAGATGTCCACATAGTGTGGTGTCGGCGTGGCATGTATCCTTACGTGTTTGCACTTGGTCGGCAGCGGGTTATGGGGATAGTATGGGGATTGAGGGGAGGAGGGGGCATGGCAAGCAAATGGCAGTTGGGGATCTGCCATTCGGGGCAGACTTGGATGCGACATACGTACATGGGACAGTTGGACAGTTCATAGTCACTGTACGAGTACAAATGAAGAAGGGCTTGTGTTGAAGGATGTCAGGTTGTCAGGACAGAATGTCTCGTCGGCCGTCCGAGGGTACGAGTACCCTCCCGACGATACACCGTGAAGATGGATTGTTTAAGCCCCTGAAGTCGGCCTAAGCTGGTGTGGGCAGTGGGAGGAAAGGTGCGTGTGTGGAAACGCCATCTGGGATTGGTCTTTCCGGGCAACTACCAGGTCTTACCTAGCACACGCTAGTGCATCTCGTACCTTGTACCTGCCCTAAACAGGTACTTGGAGTGGGGAGTGTCCCTCGTACAGTCCCACGTACCACAATACAAAGGTACCTTGCGCATGCTCTTGTAAGTCCGTCGACCGAGTCGATATTATGGCGAGTTGCAACGGCAGCAACATGGAGCAACAAGCAGCGCAGCAACATGATGTCTTTAACCCCAATCACCTCAGCTTACTGCCGACAGCGATGAACCGAGTTCAACTCTCGCCAGCTCCGCGCAGTTAAGAAGCTGACTTCTCGACTCTGTATATAAGCACTACTGATGTACGGATTACTTTGTCCGCAGGCAGGCGAAGTGCAAAAGAAAGTGGCCACTCGCACACGGACGAATGCTTCAACATGACACCCTTGCGCTAAGGGGCCTGATAGCGTTACCGACAAGCAGGTAGACTGAGTAGCGTAGCAGACCTAGCACAGCTAAGTACCTGAACTAATTAATAATGCTGGCAGAGTACTTCTAGAAGGGCTGTGGCTGTGGTTCAACGTCATAAATTGATCCCTACAGCTAGCATTATAGTGCGGTATAGTCCACGCTTAGCAGATTATGCTAGGTGCAATCCGTACGTCGAGGTACTCGCTACCTCCCCAGCCCCCGGCTGCCTCTGCTGCCGACTATGTAGACGCTACCTGCGCTTCCATTCACTGAATAGGGTCAGTTAAAGTGCTTTACAGACCTCAAACAAGATTGGTGATTTCCAAGGCCGTTCATAACGGCTCTCGACCTCTGATCGAGGTATTCTGTACCTGTCTCGAGAACCGGCGCGAGGTATCTCGTCCCTGTCGTGCCCCGGCGACTACTTCCACTAGCACCTGGCAGTGTAGTAGCAGGTACCCTTGTACGGAATACCGATCCACTAACAGCACGCTAGAATACTCCGTACATCATCTTAGGTTCTCCCGTACGCCTTGTAGCAGCGTTTGTCCTTGTAAAACCGCTTGAGCTTACCAGTACCTGCCTAGGCCAAGTATCCTCTGGAGGTAGAAATCTGCTCTGTTGCGGCTTTTAGAGGGGGCGCCCCGGGGCTTCGATCTGGGTGGGCAATCCGGGCAATTGGCCCTACGCCGGAATGCGAAGCTTCCAGCCAGGTGGCAGCAATTTACTCCGACCTGACAGCCGCTAGCGTTTCCGATTTTAAGGGTCTGAAGCCTGAGGGCGCCCCGTTGCCCGGTCCTGATTGGCTGACTGCCCATTCCTTTGCCCCGATCCAGTTAGCAGGCTTTCGAAAACGAGCGTTCTAGCGTGGAAAAAGGTCCTATACACAGGCACCCTCAGGCTGTGTCAGGGACTCAGGGCCGCTACGGTGCAGGGCAGTGTCGGTACAGCTGTAAATAGTACCTGGGTGTACCTGGCAATACTAGTGCTCTCGAGGTACTTTGTACCTCCGGTCTACTATGGATGGAGCCTTGTCATGCAGATCCCAGCCTGAAAAAGAGATAAGGGTGTTTACCTGAAGACATCGCTGCCCCATGCATCTTCCTCTCCCTGCTCTTCTTCATCTCTGAGAGAGGAGATTTTCTCTTATACACATTCTATTGTGTCTTCACCCCTTCTTTTCCTTCTTTCCTTCCACCTGTTATCTACCCGCCACTCCCACTTTGCATCTCAGTCCCTCCTCCGCAAAGAACCTCACCGTGTTTCACGCCTGAGCTCTTTGTTCTCCTGTGGGGCGTGGAATCTTCGATCTTAGGAGCTGCTACTGTATCCAGAGTGGCCCGGATCATCCCGTCTATCTCGACAAACCCTAAACTTTCCTCGTCGAAAGCTGGCATATATCCCAAGGCATCCCGCCAGCTGTTATTCACAGAACACATCCTGCATTCGCTCGTTATCTTCCCACCCCGAGAGACAGCCGTCTAGCGTGAGAGCATTGCGGACAAAGGCGTGCTGAGCCGACCGCAACCATGGCGTTTAATCAGGAGAGTAGCGAGTACGATGGCCACCGGCTTCAGGACCTTCCTGCCGGTAACACGGTAAGTTTCGGAGCTTAAACTATAACCATTTCCACGGGTCTCAGGGCCCCTCAGCAGCGACCCCCCGTCGTTCCTTCCCTGCAGCGAGCTCCTCCTCTATTCGGCCGACATGACTAACCTCGCGTCTGCCAGTACCACCTTCCACCAGTCGACCAAGACGAAGATGACTCAGGACGACACCTGCTTGGCCAGGGCACTGGCAACTACGAACAAGACAGACTCGGCGCACACACACCTCCCGCACGCCCTGTCTCAGCGTACAGTCTGACGGAGTCCTACACGACACCTGCCCCTCCGACCACTCAGATGGGCCAGACCTACAACAATGAGTACTCGGGCTCCTACGGAGGCCACCAGCTGGAGGACACCGGCTTTGGCTACGGCACCCCCCGACCCGCGTCCACTGTCGACTCCGAGGAGAGCTGGGTCCGCCGTCAGCAGCCCGGTGGTGCGCCCGGTGGCCTCAAGCGTTATGCCACCCGCAAGGTTAAGCTCGTTCAGGGATCCGTCCTGAGCGTTGACTACCCTGTACCCAGTGCCATCAAGAACGCTGTGCAGCCCAAGTACCGCGACGTCGAGGGCGGCAACAACGAATTCGTTTCTATGCGCTATACCGCTGCTACTTGCGACCCTAATGACTTCACCCTCAAGAACGGTTACGATCTACGCCCTCGGATGTATAACAGACATACCGAGCTTCTAATTGCTATTACCTATTATAATGAAGACAAGGTGCTGTTTGCCCGTACTCTGCACGGTGTCATGCAGAACATCCGCGATATCGTCAACTTGAAGAAGTCGACTTTCTGGAACAAGGGCGGCCCCGCCTGGCAGAAGATTGTCGTCTGCTTCGTCTTCGACGGTATCGAGAAGGCCGACAAGGAGACCCTCGACGTCCTCGCCACCATCGGTGTTTTCCAGGATGGTGTCGTGAAGAAGGAGGTCAACGGCAAGGAGACGGTCGCTCACGTTTTCGAATACACCACCCAGTTGTCCGTTACGCCCAACCAGCAGCTCATCCGACCCACGGACGACAGCCCGCAGACGCTGCCTCCCGTGCAGATGATTTTCTGTTTGAAGCAGAAGAACACCAAGAAGATCAACTCTCACCGTTGGCTCTTCAACGCCTTTGGCCGTATCTTGAACCCTGAAGTCTGTATCCTTCTGGATGCTGGTACCAAGCCCGGAGCTAAGTCACTCCTCGCTTTGTGGGAGGGTTTCTACAACGACAAGGATCTCGGTGGTGCTTGTGGTGAAATTCACGCCATGTTGGGTCAGGGCGGCAAGAAGCTGCTCAACCCCCTCGTCGCCGTCCAGAACTTCGAGTACAAGATTTCCAACATTCTGGATAAGCCCCTCGAGAGTTCGTTCGGTTACGTCTCTGTGTTGCCTGGTGCCTTCTCTGCCTACCGTTTCCGTGCCATCATGGGTCGTCCCCTTGAGCAGTACTTCCACGGTGATCACACCCTGTCTAAGATCCTCGGTAAGAAGGGTATCGAGGGTATGAACATTTTCAAGAAGAACATGTTCTTGGCTGAAGATCGTATTCTCTGTTTCGAGCTCGTCGCTAAAGCTGGTTCCAAGTGGCATTTGACGTACATCAAGGCCGCCAAGGGTGAAACTGATGTTCCTGAAGGTGCCCCTGAATTCATCTCTCAGCGTCGTCGTTGGCTCAACGGTTCGTTCGCCGCCTCTTTGTACGCCCTGATGCACTTCGGTCGTATGTACAAGAGTGGTCACAACATTATCCGCATGTTCTTCTTCCATCTGCAGCTCATCTACAACGTTGCCAACGTCCTGTTCACCTGGTTCAGTTTGGCTTCCTACTACCTCACTACCACTGTTATCATGGACCTTGTCGGTATGCCTGATGAAGGCACGGGCAGACACGGTTGGCCGTTTGGTGACAGAGCTTCCTCGATCGTTAACATTATCCTCCAGTACCTGTACGTTGCGTTCGTCATCATGCAGTTCATTCTCGCTCTCGGTAATCGTCCCAAAGGTACGAAATGGCAGTACATGGCTTCGTTTGCGCTCTTCGGTCTGATCCAGTTCTACATCATCATTCTGTCGATCTACCTCGTCGTTACCGCTTTCACGAACCCGCTCAACAAGCTGCCCGGCGACGCAGGTGATGCACTGAAGTCATTGTTTACGACGAACCAGGAAGTCGGTATTATCATTGTCGCTCTCCTGGCTACGTTCGGTCTCTACTACATTGCTTCTTTCCTCTACCTCGACCCCTGGCACATGTTCCACTCCTTCCCTGCTTACCTTATCTTCGCCTCGACCTACATCAACATTCTCAACGTTTACGCCTTCAACAACTGGCACGATGTTTCTTGGGGTACTAAGGGTTCCGACAAAGCCGAAGCATTACCCACCGCACAAGTTGTCAAAGACGAAAAGGGTGATGTCGCCATCGAAGAAGTCGACAAGCCCCAGGAGGATATCGACAGTCAGTTCGAGCAGACTGTCAAGCGTGCCCTCAGCCCCTTCGTCCCCGAGCCCGAGGACGACAAGCCCGACCTGGAGGATTCGTACAAGTCTTTCCGTACCTCCCTGGTTATTCTCTGGCTGTTCACCAACATTGCCCTCATCATTGGTGTTACCAGTGACAGCTTGGCTGCCTTTGGCATTGGTGTAAGTTTTGACATCTTTACTATTGACTACTACTATTGGAGCGATCAGATGCTAATATCATTGTTTTATAGGGCAAAACCTCGGACAGAACCGCCACCTACTTCAAGTTCCTGCTCATTGCCACGGCCATCCTCTCGCTCGTCCGTTTCATCGGATGCTTGTGGTTCCTCGGCCGCACTGGTATCATGTGCTGCTTCGCCAGACGGTAAGCGGGAGGCATGCGCGCCACTCCTCTTTTCAATCCGAAAAGAGGTTCTGTCCGCTTTCCCGCTCTCTCTCAATCTCTCCCTACTCCGGGTTGTGTAATGAGAGGTTTCCACACCACTTGCTTTTACAGTAAACTCGGAGGGAAAAGGGGAGAGAGGCTGTCATGACAAAACAAAAAAACGTTTAGGGCGTGTTTTTTCTTTTTCTTCCTCTCTTTGTTTTTTCTCAGTGTAAACCGGAATAGATGGAAAGAGGGGGGGAAAGCATGGCTATGCGCGGGGCGGGCGAGGGAAAAAACAATGTTTTACACTTTTGTTTTTGACGTCTCGAAATCCCCGTGAAAACAAAGGAGAAAAGGAGAGAAGAAAGAAGAGAAGAAATCAAACGTGTTGTGAGTTTTTTCTTTGCAGCATTATGATAACAGGCTGTATCAAACGAACCACGAAACCAACCATCAACCAACCAACCACCATACCACTACCATAACCATAACCACCACCACACCCCCAAGGATATTGTCCGGCTTGTCTTTGATCGGGCATATTCGATTGTTTTATATTGCTAGTTAATAGGTCAGTCAATCCGAATGACGAATTTGTTTCAGACGTGTTCAGTTGTGAATGAGTTGTTTCCTTCATCATGTGATATGGGTGATATGTCGAGTTCCTTCGAGTCCCTGACTGGATAATCTACAACTTGTTGACCTTCATGAATTGCTCGGCCAACCCATCTGTAATTCGGTGTTTAGGCACTAATAAACACACCATCTCCTTGTGAATTGGCCGAACGGCCGAGCAGAGGCTGTTAACAGGTTTCCTGACTGGTGCAGTGTGTCGCAGCCCCCTAACTGACCTGGATAGTGGACATAATGCCGCCTAAATTCAGGCGGTTGTAGTGAATTCCAGGCGGCAGCTGTGCCTGTACCTTAGCTCTCTGGTCGTACAGAAAACTACATCATAGCTCCACCAGAAAAGCACAGCTAACCAACCTTAACTTCCGACCTTCTCTAAAGCTCGACTTCCATTCTTTCCACCAATCCGCAACACCACTCTTCACACCTTCAAGTCACCGTGATTCTCAACCAAAGACGAACGAGATACCATCTCTTATTCCCACTCAAAAACCCAATTCACACCCTCCGTGCTCAACCAATCCCCGCGCAAACCTGACCATGGAGTCGGAGACCCTCGAGGCGCTACAAGCGCGCCATCGCAAAGAGCAGCGAGACCTGGTCTCGCGCATCACAAGCAAGAAGAAGAACGCGACGAAGAAGACGCGCAAGGGCATCAACGACGAGTGCGCCGCCCTCGAGCGCGACCTGAAAGAGAGACAGGAGCGCGAGCTTGCGGCGCTCAATGGCGAGGATGCATCTCCGGTTGAGGAACCCGCTGTTCCTGACGAGACGGATGCTATTACGGAGGGACTGAAGGAGACGACGGTGGAGGATACTACCCCTGCTTCTACGATGCATACGGAGACAGCGCTACAGGCGGAAACACAACAACCCGGCAAGAAACGCAACCGCCAAAAAGAACGTCTCGCCCGCCGCGCCGCCGAACAAATCGCCTCAGCAGAAGCCGCCGAAAAGGAAGCGAAAACAATGCCGGACTACCGCAGTCTGGAGCGGACGTCCCTCGAGCGCGCATTCGAAACGCACGGACTCGTCGAGCACGAGATCCGGCCGGACGGACACTGCTTGTTCTCCGCGATCGCAGACCAGTTATCACAGCGGGGCATCCCGCTTTCCTCGCGCAGCGCGAAGGCCGAACCGTATAGGATCGTAAGAAAGGTCGCGACGGACTACATGGAGAAGCACGCGGACGACTTTGCGCCGTTCCTGGAGGAGCCGCTGGCGACGTATGTGCCGAAGATACGGGATACGGCGGAGTGGGGGGGTCAGTTGGAGTTGTTGGCGCTGGCGAGCGCGTATGGGGTTGAGATTCGCGTTGTGCAGAATGGACGCATGGAGACGATACAGCCGCAGGGGAGCCAGGAGGGGAAGGAGAGGACGACGATTTGGTTGGCGTATTATAGACATGGGTTTGGGCTTGGGGAGCATTATAATTCGTTGAGGACGAAGGGGTAGGGGGGCTCGATTGATGTTGTCTGTCTGATGCGAGTCAGATACGCCGCTGGGTGGAGGGGTGTCATATATTCATCGAGATCAGGGGTTGAGGGGAGACGAAGGAGAAAAGCATCGTTTCGTGAAAGTGATATTCTCGCCGTCGCGGAAAAAGGTACTACTGCATACATACGCATTCTGCATTGCTTCTCGGAAGACCATTCAGGGGAATCAGAAGAGAAAAGTTGCGACAGCATTGCATTAGATGCCAAAGTAGAAAGAAATCGTATATATACTAATAGATGTTCGGCATGCTCTTGTTAGTTGCTGTCATGGTCAACTTCTGTTCCTGTCTGTTGCTGGTTGTCTATGTGTTTGTTCGTGACAATGTGAGTTATGAGTTACCTTGTTTGATAAAGGATGCTCGGGATGGTTATGTTTCAACGTGCTATGTCTACGAGTTATCTCGATATACGATGGTTCATGCTCGGTTTCTGCCAGATAGAACCATGTGTACAGACTTTAGGCGTGAGAAGTGTGTGATTGCATGCCGGCCAAGAGGATCGAATATCATTGAAGCACGTCGAGATGAGACTTTATTACGGACGCCACTCAACCTGATGAGCAACCTAATACTGCCTATGCTGCCCAGGAGGTGGAAACTGTTGCCGTCCTATATACAGTATATACGGATATCGTAAGTGTTATGACACTCAGAAAGGTGTCTATGTCTCCGGGGGAATAAGCTAATGAATTTTCTGGGAGAGTAGTCATGATATGCAGGACGCAATCATTGGTATATCAGCGGCTAAGGGTGAGCTCGGACGTCCATGCTTGGATCAGGGGCTCCGGTAATGTAGCTTCAAGAGCATTATGTTCCATTGTGGTGAACTGAAAGAGGTTAGCTTTCTGTACATTGAGAATCGTTATGTGTTCTTACTTAATGATTTATTTCAAGGTGATCTCAATGGCCGGCTTGCTCACTATACCTGAATGTAGAGATGCCTCATTTTAGTGAAGCTTAACTCCAGCTCATAATATCCAGGGCGGTATGGTGACCCGTGTAATGGTCACAGTCTTCTCCCTGAGAGTGACATGATAATCGCAAAAGGCTATCACGGTCGCCTAAGCGGATGAGCTTCGGTATTGAAGACGTATTCATCCAAGCTGATCAAATCCGGCGGCGAGAAGATGAGGTAGAAGTATTTCAGCGTTCCGGACAGCCAAAAGCTCTGCAACGCATCAGCTACTATCAATGATCAGAACGACAGAACGAAAAACGTACCTTCATGGAATCCGTCTTCTCAGTCAGTATGCCATCGACATTCACGTCCGCAATAGAAGAGAAATAGAGGTTCGTTTCCGTAGCCCTCTTGATAGCCAAGAACATGCGCCAGGCAATGTCTTGGTACTCCACATTGCCCGTAATACGGTACATGAGAAAGACGCTCTCAATGGCTTCCGGGCGCAGGAGATATTGCGGGTCGCTCACTTGTTGTATCCCTCTCGGGAGCGAATGGTTGCCATCTAGCTTCCACTTCTCTTCATCCCACGGGCAAGCATCTAATGTTGGACACGGTGACAGACTGAATACCTCAGGCATAAGACCAGCCGGCATGTGATCATATGCCCAGAAGCAACCGCGTGTGATCTTTTCACCAATCTCCACGTGGTCGGCCATGCCCAGGAGCTTTCCTCCTAGAGCGAACATGCCTATGCTATCAATCAGCGTCTGCGAGATCAATCCAAAAATAGGAGACTGCAACCAAACCTACCTCCAACAAAGCATGACAGATGCTGTACTTCTGGCTGTAGATTTACCGCCCCATCCTTCGCCACACTGACACTCCCCGTGAAGAAGACATCAGCTTGGTCAGGAAGCGTAGGTCTGAAAAGCAGCTTATTCTTCACCGTCTCCATTACCCCTTTATACAACTTCTTGTATACCGGCTCAAGACCACCCAACAAGGCATACATTTTCGGCAGCGAATCATATAGCGAATCGGCCAAGGCGCCAAGTGAGAAATCCCCTTCCCTGTTGACTAACCGACTCTCCATGTCAAGATACGTAGGCCACATGCCAGGAAGCTTTGTTGAGGGTTGCGTCTCCTCCAAGAATCTCGTGATACGGTGAACGGGGTCATAGTATTTATCATCGCCCGTAAGACGCGCCAATCGGGTAAACTCCAGCGATGGCGTCGCGACAGAGGCAGCAGTATCGTGGCTCCCGGGACGAAGGAGTCCCTTCTTGGCTTTATTGAAGTCGAGGAGTGCCGGCGGCATGTGTGTCGGGGTGTCAAAGGCCATATATAGCATATCTCCGAGCTCGGTAGCCTTATGCAGGAGCACCGTCTCCTTGCTTAGGTCGTAAGCACTTAGCAGCCCGCCAAGATGTCGCGTGGTCGTCTCCAAGAAGCTACACGATGCATCCTCCGTGGCAGACCAATCGAGGGCGACAACGGCGGTGGCGGCCTCGTAGAAGTCGTCTTTCAGGTCCATGATCCACAGACTGTCGAGCGATTCGATCATTGTCGCGGCCCATCCTCCCATTGTATTGTTCGCTGTCCCCGACACGGGAGCCACCTCGTCGTACATCCAGGCATTGGTCTTGTATCGATTCCAGCTCTTCATGAAGGCCTCCTTTACCACTTCCCTGCGTTCTTTCATCACGCGCTCGCGCGCGCGACCCGTGGAGCTCACATCGACGGGGAATTGGTGTTGTACTCTCGGCAGATCGCGCGGCTTCCCTCGGGGCAGGGGTCGCAGTTCGGAAGCGGGCACGGGATATTTACGCGGTTGGCGCGACCAGTCAAAGCTCGTCTTTACGAATGCGCTGTAGGGGAGTTTGAGTAAGGGCTCTTCATTGCGGCGCGGTTGAGGCTCGTAGAAGGTGTAGATGAAGTATAAGACAAGAAGCAAGGCCAGGATTCTACGGGCCGGGCGCCAAATCATGGTCACCAGAATAAGAAAGAAAAGAGAGAAGGAAAAGAAGGAATTCGATTTCAGTCCTAGTTAGACCTGGCTATTTCACAGACATCGTGTGAGTGAGAGTGAGAGTTATCAAGATAGGTAGTCGGCGTCGTTTCCACTGTCATCCCTAAGTCCTCGTTATGTCATCTGCTTCCATCCCATAGCAGTTGCCTTGGCTACCCGTTGGTATCACTGCAGTTGAGAGAATCCACTTGAAGTTGGAGTCGCAAGTGCAAGCAGAAGTGACTTCTCCCGAGTTGGAATAGCCCACACGTGCGCAACAACACCGAACCAGCAGTGCTCTCTTTGCTGAATTGCTTCGTAAAGTTCATAGATGGTAGTTGAGCCCCTGACAACTTAATTGCATAGTATTCTTTTAGTCTATATCTGTCTCCATAGTATAGGGTTTATGTAGTTATTAAAATGTATAGACATAATGAATTCTGATGAGTGACTCGATTCTCAACTCCAACTTCCCAAAACGTGACGAGATAAAGCTAAGACAACGGCAGCTAAACCAAATTCGCTGGCATGATTCGAGTTAGCCAGCGCTTGCCGTATCGAGTCATCCGTAGGGAATTCGGATTACTGCTGTATTTGGTTAGTAGGAGCACTACGATGTACCGACTTGACGCTACGGCATAAGTGCTGAGCACTTGGAAGTTGGAAGTCCTCCAACATCACGTCCGGATGACTTTTACCATCGGTAACCAGCGGCGTGTGTGTACTAATTGCTCGACGATGGTCAAAAAGTACTTTTAGATGAAAGGCGGTCTGTAAAGACTCATAAGAGTAGTCGATGGCGACATGATCCTTCATGAAGAGTTTTGCTTCAATGAGTCTGTATCCCGTATGAACGGACTCATCTCGGTTTTCAACAACATCGTTCAAAACGCATTGATGATGACAATTTATCCGTTCATTTTCGGATTAGTGAGCCTTTACGGTACGACCTGGTTATCTTCCTACATTAGTTACATGCATACACTTGAACGACTCAACGCCACAGATAAGCTCGAGATCCTTATCTGCGGCCTAACCCTAACCCAGATCAGACCCGACCGTACATCAACAGCGAGAAGACAAGGATCCCATTCACATCTCATCACATGTCCGGCCATCAACCAGCAAGTGATACCAGATACGGCCTCTCTACCTACCCCTCACCAAGTCGCTGTTTCACTCGAATTTTTCGTCGACATGTCCAATCCCTTGCCTTTACGCATTAGCTAGCTAGCTAGACATTATCAAGCAATCCGGAAATCATGGACTTGCTCTCTTCTATCGTACGGGTACGCATAGCCGGCGAACTCTTCCCCGGCCTCGCCTTTGCGATGATACCATCTGACCCAACTGATTCGTGCTTTGCCGTAAGTACCAACAGCTCGCGAGACCTTGCAAGCTGCCCTGTAGGTAACCGATACTCGTGCATGAGGTTGCATTGCCCGAGCGGAGGCACCTCCAGATCCCATGCATCCCTGGGTGCTGACTGCTCTCCCGAGTAGAAAATACTTTCCAGACAAGGAATCTAGTTTCTTTTAGCCTGTGTCTTCGTGCCTTTTTTCTTCTTCTTGGTGCGATTGCGCAATTCGTCGTGAAGAGCACGCAAGCTTGCGAAATGACTTCATCCTAGGAAGAGAATCTTTCCATTTATCTTCCATGCTTGCCTTGCTGCGGCTCGATGTCATCGTGATAAGACCTAGTTACGATTCAGATCTGCTTTATATACTCCCTACCGTAACCTCCTCACCTGCATCTGGGGAATCCGTTCGGGTCTCTTTGTAGATATCGGTTGCCAAGTGAGGTGCTTATATCTGCATGACCGAGTAGGATGGCTGCCGACAGTGCTATTGCGCCAAGCCGCGCGAAGGCTGAGGCCGTCAACGAAAAATCCCCGGTGAACCCGGACAGTGATGAAGCACTTGGCAACCTGCGCGACATCACCCAAGAGAAGCTCCCTTTTGAGAATGCTGTCGAAGACGACGCCGACCTCGAAGCTGAGGACGACCCTGAGATTACCGAGATCCCCCCGGAAGTCAGACGTGTTGTCAGTCTTCACGATGATCCGACATTGCCCACCATCACCTTCAGATACTTCATCTTATCCATCCTCTTCGTAATTCCCGGTGCCTTCTTATCACAGATCAACACCTTCCGAACGACATACGCCCCCTATTCCGTCTTCTTCGTCCAGATTGCGTCGAACTACGTGGGATTATGGCTTGCTCGTGTTCTCCCTGACCGGGAGTTCAAGATTCCTTTCTCATCATCGACATTCAACATGAACCCCGGCCCTTGGTCCGTGAAGGAACACGTTCTCGTCACTATTACTGCCGCCTCTGGTGCCACCAGTAACCTCGCCACGACACCAATTGCTGTCGGTGAGTTGTACTTCAACAAGGTCCTTCACCCTGCTGCAGCCATCTTCTTCATGTGGTCCATCGACGCGACTGGATATGCCTTCGCCGCCATTGCTCGCCAATTGCTCTTATACGAGCCCTCCTACCAATGGTGGCAAGCTCTTTGCCAGACCGCTTTGTTCGAGACTCAGGCGAAGCAGAACAAGAACCCTACGCCCGCTGCTCGCAAGCAATTCAAGGTGTTCTGGTTCACTCTCCTCGGTGTCACGCTTTGGCAATTCCTCCCCGAATTCGTCTTCCCCTTCCTCAGCTCCCTCGCTTTCCTCTGCTGGGTTGCGCCACACAACTCCGTTGCCAACTTCATTGGCTCCGGTCTTGGTGGCATGGGCTTCCTGAACTTGAGTTTTGACTGGGCCAACATCTCCAACTACAACGCCGGTGTGCCCCTATTCTTGAGTCCCTGGTGGTCTCAAGTCGTTCTGTTCTGCTCCTTCGTTATGAGCGCTTGGGTTCTGCTTCCCGCAGCCAAATGGGGAAACCTTGGCGGTTACAAGCACTGCTTGATGACCAACCGAGCCTGCACGGCCGATGGTGGTGTCTACCCCGTTGCCAACCTCGTGACGGCCGCAAACACCTTCAACGAGACTGCGTACGCTGAGCTTGGCCCCATGTATCTGGGCACTCACAACCTCTGGACCATCTTCTTCGACTACTCCGCCTACATCTCCGCTTACAGCTGGATCGCGTTCTTCGGTGCCTCGAAGATCAAGAAGGCCTACCAGAAGTTCCGATCACGGACGACGACGCCGGGACAGGGTATCAACCACCAGTACACCGACCGATTGAACGTGCTCATGCGCAACTACAAGGAGGTTCCTCTCTGGTGGTACATTGCCCTGTTCGCGGCTTCGTTCGTGTCTATCATTACGATTGTTACCCTGGACCTCATCTTCATTCCCTGGTGGGCGTACTTCGTGGCTCTAGCAACTGGTGGTGTTGTCGTCATCCCTCTCGGTTGGCTCTACGCCGTCAGTAACTTCCAATTGCCCATTGGAACGTTCAACGAATTGCTCTACGGTACCATGGTCCAGCACCTCCCTAACCACAGAAACCCCATCGGTGCAAGCGTAAGTTCCAATCCTCTTATTTCCTTTCTATCATTGATTAACACCTTCATAGGTCTACGGGTCCATCGCCGGTGACGCCTGGTACCGAGCGCAATACATGCTCCAAGACCAGAAGATCGGCCACTACATGCACGTGCCGCAGCGCGCCATCTTCTTCTCCCAAGTCTTCGGCATCACCCTCGGCATCCCCATCAACTACGCCGCCATGCGCTGGGTCCTCAACTCCAAGCGTCCTTACCTGACCGGCGAGCTCGAAGATCCCGCGCACATCTGGACCGGTCAATCCCTTGCCGGCTACCTGACGACCGGTGTCCAATACGTGCTCATTGTACGTTTCCTTCCTACCTCCCTAAATACCAAAAACTGACAAGTAAATCAGGGCCCAACCAAACTCTTCGAATCCCAACAATGGAAACCCATCCCCTACGCCTTCCTCTTCGGCGCCGGCACCCCAGCCCTAATCTACCTCCTGCACCGCCTCTTCCCCAAGGCCAAATTCCACCTCTGGAACGTAACAATCTTCTGCAGCGGCGCCTCCGTATTCTACGGAAACATCTCAACAGGCTACCTCTCGCGTTTCATCGGCGGGTTTGTCGTCATGTACTGGGCCTACCGGTACCGCTACCAGATCTGGGCACGATACAATTTCGTGCTAGCGGCTGCCTTCGACGCCGGGTTTAACTTGAACCTGTTGCTTATTTTCTTGTTTTTTGGATCTGGAAAGGTCGTTACCATGCCCCATTGGTGGGGCAATGATGCGCAGAGTGTTGAGAAGTGTTATTCGTTGAATAACGACTAGACATCTCTCCTCTCCTCATCCTCTCCTCTCCTCCATCTTCACCCTCACATACTCCCTCCTCATTCCTCTCACACTAGTGCCCGTGTCCCACAGACACAGCGTTCAAGCGCCCCCATCCATATATACCCCCCTTTTTCACTAGTTCAAGATACCCAATTCATGACTGATATGATCAGCTGCATTTAACGAAAAGGCTCGCAAAAAAAAAAGACACGAATATGCATTATTACGATCTTAGATAGAATTTCTGCATAATAGAAACTTCATGAGCTTTGATATCCCCATCTTGTTCTTAAACTCCCGTGTGCAGGGTCAGAATGACAAGGGCAACGATTGAGAAACTCCCGACCTGGTGTGAACTACCCCTGAGGGGGGAAAGGCTATCTGTTAGGTTTACCGGGTAATTATTATGCTCTCTTTCTCCCGTCTCAACTCCCCTTGCAGCAAGCTTAATTAGTCTCCGAGATCATAATACCGAATCGGACGTCGAGTGGCGAGCCTGGCGGGAACGGACCGTTCCTCATTCAAGGTTGGTCTACGGGTAGATCACGTTTCCTGCTTACCGTCACGCCGTACTACAGGGCAACAAGACCATCACAACACATTCACAAACCAATCAAGTCTTTCTTTTTTTCTCAATTCATTCATTACGCCATCCCTCCATCCCCTATCTATAAGTCTATGATGAACCCGTCCATTTGCCCATCCATACACCCATGACCGGGAAACGTACACAGCCCCTGAGTCAGAGGGCAGCGAGTAATACGTCTCGAATATACCGTGTCGGTAGGGAAAAAAGGAAAACGAAAGCAACTACACAACATGAACGCCAAGCAATGCCATTATTACCGTCGAAGGAACCATATGCCCATCGAATTAATGTCAAAGAACCCTCAGAAGGGATTCTCAACCAAACGGTAACCGCGACTCACTTTGGTAGCCACTCTCCGTCGGAAGGACATCCTTCACCGGATGCATCATGACAGGCGGCAAACACGGACGGCCATGGATATTCTCCCAGTCCTCGCCACCAATCCGGGTGTCCTCGTATCCCATAAAATTGTTGTACAACCGTTGGGGCGGGCTGGCTCTGTAATACCATGTGCTTCCTCCATATCGGGCCTCGCGTCCCCAGCCAATGGCAGAGTTGTCGCCACCACTGTCACCCTTCTTGCCAGAGTTGAACCATCGTACGAGATCCTTGCCTGTCCATGCTCGGTCGAAGAACATTGGCATGGGGGCGTAGACGGCCTTGAGGCCATGCAGCATGGCCACGGTCTGGCATGTCATCTCGGAGGCGATATGGTTACCCCGCAGGTTCTCGACGTGCATGATATCGAGCAGTCGCTTCGAAATTCTCGAATGCGTCACGATAGTCACACGTCGCGGTAGCTGTTGAGTCGCGTGAGAAGAGTCGTTGAAACCCCATAAGTCATTAGCACCGACCCAACCACTGTAGTTCACATCGATCATCGGGGCCAGGGTGATCAAGTCGGCTTCTTCACCGACACCCCATTGGTAATCATCCTCTTCAGGTCGAGGTACTGGCGGTTTGGGTCCAACAGGAGTGATGAAAGGGAAATCGAGGGGGCCCCAGATCGTGTCCTTACCCATGACCTTTTCGACCTCTTTCCGGAAATCCGTATCATAATCGCCATGTACCGAGGGGATGTAGTATCGTTCGCTTCGTTCCCACAGACCACGACGCGGCTGTCGTTTAGCAAAAGAACTGAGCTTCTCTAGAAAATCGTAGTGGTGACCAGTCACTCGCGCATCCATCTCCCAGTTCCAGACATAGTCGAATTCCGGAAACTCCTGTATAAACTTCTGCACGGACAACCATTGAGCCACATGGACATTCGCTTTATCGGCATCGAGTTTGGGGTACATTGCCTGTGTCGCCTGATCGTTCCAAAGTATTGCTATATCTTGGAACTCAGCAGGGACACTCTGCTGAAGAACATACTGATAGGTCCCTGCATCGTCCCAGATCGCGTAGGCAGGGTCCTTGACGTGGACCAGGAGGAAAACCTGGTACACGCCGCCCGTTCGTAGCGAAAGTTCGGTAACGAGGGATCGAATAATCTGCTTGTCGTTCTCGTTATACTCCTTTCCGGTATAAGTTCGCAGCAGGACGGCCGTTCTGGGCTCCTTCTTCTTGAGGTCACCAGAGGTTGTCTCCGAATTAGACGGCTTCTTCGTCATCGTATAGCCCCGTCGAAGATCGGTGTTGATTTCTGGATTTCTGGGTGTATCTTCAAGATCGTAGTCGCTCTCTGCTCCAACAAATGGAACTGTCGTTTTATGCGCATAGACCGTAGAAATAAAAGGATTCGGCTTTCCCTCCAGATCGAATCGAGCCTTGTTTTTCTGGACACACTTCTGTTGCAATTCGCCCCAGCGTACGTGATCCCACTCGACTAGCGGATAGGAGGTGTCATTGTAATTCTGAAATCCATACATGCCGAGTCGTGTCTCGCGCTCGAAGCACAGATTTCCATCCATGCCTAGAACATCATAGCTGCCGATCAGAGGTTCAGGGAAGTCTTGGGGAAGTCCCTTGAAGACCTTGATGTCGGAGACCGGTTTACCGTTTGGACCATCACAAGGGACGTACTGCACTGCCTTTCCATCCTTCTTCTTGGGGTATGGGTCGTAGACATAGGGGGTGTGGGATGTGAAGTAGGTTAGTTCATCGGCAGGAGTCAGCTGGGCTTCGAACTCGCGAGATCGAGGCTTCTTGGTCTGTAAAGTGTTTAATGTCTTGCCGTAAATCGCGTCGGCTCCGAATTCACTATAGCAATGTTAGGTCTTATTTTATATCAGGAAAATACAAAGCTGGGTTGATGCGCTTACCGGCCAAGTCTCTCATGTTCCATTCTGAACTGCTGTCGCAAAGCTTCCTGCTGCTCCTCCTGGGCTTCTCGCATCTTATCCTCAAAGCTCATAACATGGTTAGGATCATCGGCAGGGTTCTCTGGGCTAGGTTCGCCAGGGGCAGTTTCAGGCGCATCACCAGGTCTCTCCCGGATCATGCTTCCATAGCGACCGGGACCATGCGACACGAGCCAGTAGATGGTTGCCGCGGTAAACGCAAGGATCAAGAGTCCTTTGGGCCGGGACAACCACCGGCGGGGTTGTACCGCCAGCATTCTGAATCAATGGGCCGAAGTACCAGATTACAGTACAGAACAGACCGTGGAGTCGTCGCGTCGATATTTCGGGCCGCGTCGCAAAAGGGATCTCTTTCAATATACGAAAGAGGTCATGGACATGGTGATCGAAACTGGCAATGAAAGTCGGAGTTGCCCAAGGATCTCACACGAAAAGGAGATGTCAAGAGGCGTGTTGGCTCAACGCTCAAGACTCTCTGATGGAGTTGAGCTCTGCGTGGCGCGTAATGAACGTAAGAAGCCCTGTCAAAGGGCGTCGAATAATACAGGTAGTGCCACTCAAGACAAGGGAGTTCGTCTTTCTTGTCTCAACGGCTCAGAGACACCATATAGAGGGCGGTGAGAGTAGTCAATCGTGGACTGAACAACACTCTCATGCGACTCCTAAAGAGATCAGTTAGGTCCAATGGATGCCACTCAGGATGGTGATCCTAACAAAAGGAACCATTCAAAGGAGCAGACAGAGGTGGACAAGGTCCGAAGACAAGGCTGAACGGGTAACAACTTTAAGGATGATGCAGGGCGGAATCTTGTTCGACGGAGAGGAGACGGAAGGGAAGAACAGAAGGTAAAGGTAGAAGAAGAAAAGGTAAGGATGATAATGGGAGGGAAGAGGGAGGACGGGGAGTATTACAACAGGGTATGTACAGAGAATCCAACGGAAGGAAGAATCTCTAAGACGTACGTAGGAAGAATGACGTGATGAGAGATATGGAGGTCAAGGTGAGGATGTGAAGATGTAGAGTAGGAAGAGATTAATTAAGAAGTGCCGTCAGTCAAGACGAATGCAATGCAGGAAAGACACGGCGTCGTCTCGCCAAGCCCGATCGATGACCAGAGAAGAAGAAGTTGTCAGTTGTACTTTCGCAGCGTAGATTGATAAGGCGCAGGTGGCAGTGGCAGTAGGTGGCAGTAGGAGCAGTAGGCATCGCATTGGCGTGCCGAGCTCGCTATAATAGGGTCCCAGCTGCAGTCCAGCTCCAGCTCCATCCGACTCGGAAGAGCGCTAGAACTTCGCAGACTCCAGGCTAGGGGTCCACTGCCAGGAGTGCTAGGAGTGCTACGGACTAGGGGAGCTAAGCCGGGATCTATTCGCCCTTTAGGTTTTCAGGGTCGGGTCGGGTAGGTCTCGAGTGTGGGGTAGGGACACACAGTCGCGCCTCCTTCATGAGTCGACTGTCTTCTGTCATTCTACAGCTTTACTTTAATCCGTAAGTATACGGCTCTGATCCGTATCGTATGTATTCCGTACAAGTAGTATATCTTATAAGAATGTTATTATTAATTTCGAGAGGGATCGCGATGGAGATGACATTATTGCAAACTATTTAATAAGGGGGTTTGAAGAACGGCACAAGTGCCCCCCTGGCATCCATGTGTCTCAACTTACCTATCCGTCCATCCTTCTAAACTGTTTCTTCAGAAATACCGGAGATCTTCAGAGCTCAAATTCGGAGAGCTTACGCAACCCTCCCAAGCCTCCTTCCATATCAGTAATCCTCTCGTCCATCATCCGACTCCTTCGCCGCCTGCCCACCTATTACTTATCATCTTCTCTCTGGATGATCGTCGCTCATATGAAACAGACGCCACATCGCCCTCCCCATCGTCCAGGGTGACTGCATAAGCTCATTACATATCTCCTTCGAACCCCTCCATGTCCACCGTCTAACGTCATTATGCCGCTATAGCTCGGGGGGCCGCTAGTTTCAGGGCATTTCTTTTCTTTCCTTTCCCTCTCGTCCAATGAAATGGATGGAAATCCACTGGCATCATGACGGGGCGTGACGGTTACATGCATCCAAAACGTTTGGTGGGTGGCACGGCAGTTTTCTTACCTACAAGTCGTCCTACCTATCGTCAAGAAGGAAACGGATTTCAGCAGCAAAAGGTGATACAGAAAATAACCGGGTTTGCTACTCCTCGATACTAAATACTAAAAGACGAGTCGCCCGACAAACACCCCACGAACCGGCGACATGTTCTGCCTATCTGCTCTCATTGTGTCTCGTCTCGCTCGCTCGTCTCCTGTCTCAAGATCTGGTGCACCCACGCGTTCGTCACACCAATTTCGTCGAATCGGGCCTTGCGACGAGCTTCAATCTCACTAAATACAGCCAATCCCTAGTCTCCTACTAACCATCTATCTCCTCCTATCTTCGTAACTTGGCAATGTTTGCATCGGACAGCGGCATCCTGTCGTGTCATTTGGAGCACACAACCTCTCCTCCTCTCACTCTCACCTCGAAAAACAAGAAATTCCAGAACCCGAACCATTGGATGTCAGCACTACAGAATATATTCTATACTCAACTCTTCTAGAACCCAATAAAATCGTATACTCAGCCGCCCAAATCTCCTAAAAAAAGAATGTCATTTATTAACCGTTGCATGCTCGAGCCCCCTTCTTAAAATTCGCCTTAATTTACTCGTTCACCTCTTTTAAAGTGGACTGTGTGGAATATGAGTTAGCACGGTAGACGAGTACTGTGCAACCTGTCACTTACACGGAGCCCGATCTGTATTCCGTATGGAGTCGAGGTCTCAACCGTTGATGATAAGGGAGACGACGACGATTTCGATAACAATATTTTATTCCCTTTATACTATTATGGTAGGTAGTATAGTTGCTATCCCAGAATCATATCTTCGGTGAGGGCTCGAGATCACACCTGGTACCCTCCAACCTCGAATCCCCCATCCGCCCGGATTCGCGAGACGCAGTGCAACATCGCCGAAGCAAGTCAGGCTACACGCCAACGGCTGCCTACCTACGCGCGAGCAATCACGACCTAACTCTTATTTTTCATCCATTTACTTCCCACTTACATGCTTCCCAGGCGCCCGGAACGGCGCATCTACATGCCTGCATAGGAAGAGGTACGGATCCGGGTAGGAACAGTTGGTTAAATCCGGGTAAGGGACATGAGGAAGAATGTGTAATGCCCAGGAAAGGATATGTAGGCTGCCTTTTCTTGTGCGCGTTGCTTTGGTAGGTTCCCAGCGAGGATGTATTTGAACTTATCAGGAGGTCTCGAGCCAGTTGGAGGAAGTTGGTGTAAAGTCATGTCATG
Source organism: Xylariaceae sp. X167 (assembly GCA_028637775.1). Taxonomy (NCBI): domain Eukaryota; kingdom Fungi; phylum Ascomycota; class Sordariomycetes; order Xylariales; family Xylariaceae; species Xylariaceae sp. X167. The sequence continues at coordinate 36,506 of JAJFDK010000057.1, read as the reverse complement.
TCATCGATCATCAACCATTTGCAATGCTCCGGATCCAACTTCGATCCTCCAAATGGTCACCTACCCGGATCTTGCTGGGACATACCGAATAGGCACGTCGTGCCAGGTTGCCTACTTGCATGTTTGCATGTTTGCACCGAGCACATACTGTTAACACGTACGATAGCATCCGACTCGAAAAGAAAACATGGTGATAAGGTAGGTATTATTTGCATTATACTACATCTACCAAACGGACGGGTTCTGCAAAGCTATCAGAAGGCAAGCATTACATATAAATATGAATAAATATTTCATTTCCCAACATCCACGGGCCCTTCTTCTGCGCCATCCGTCCGTCCGTCCGTCCGTCCTGCCAAAGGGCTCGCGCCAATTAGCTATTATTTCAAAAATTTCTTTCTTCTTCACTTTCATCATCTCCTTCCCCTCTCCCTTTTTTACTCCCCTCCAATGCATGCCAAAGGACATTACGCCTTGAAATGATACACGCTTCGAAAGGGACAAGAATGCGATGCAATCCGAGGGAAAAATTCGAAACCAAGCGAGATGCGGCGATGATGCTTGCAGATAGATGTCCATTGCGTATGAGAGAAGGACATGAAAAAGAAGAGCAGCGTAGTCGTCGTATCATAATAGAATAATGCTCGGCTTGTCCAATCATACGAACAATGGTAAAAAAAGCATCGATGCGTCAATCACTTGTCCGTTCACATCATGCCCAATCTCGTCATTCGTCTCTCCAATTTGTGCATCGGGCCTAGACCGTTGCGTCCGAGCGCCTGGCCGGGCATCAGCCTCTGACCGTTGGGCACTCCAAACGGTCGGTGAAGGTTGCCTGGGTGTCCGGGTGGGGGGCCTCTATATGGCCCGTGCGGGCCCGGCATGCCTCCCGGCGGAGGAGGTGGCCGCATGCCAGGTCTGTAAGCCGGACCGTGGTATTGCTGTGGAGGCGGCGGTGGACCCATGGGCTGGGTACGAGTGGCCGCCTGCAACCTTCTCCACGCATCTATCTCGCAGTACGATCTTCCATTAACATCGAAGTATCCGTCGAGCAGCACGAGGCCGCAGTCGCCGCAACGGAAGCAGCCAGGGTGATACTTTCGCGGCACCTCGTCTTCGAGATATTGTCCCTCAATTCCACGGTTGCAAGCGCCGCAGAGACTGCCGTTGAGCTTGTGATAGTGCTGCTCGCAGTATGGCTGGTCCTCGTGCACATAGAAAGTCGCCGAGGCGAACGCCTCCTTGCATGTGAAGCACACGAAGCATGCTTTGTGGTAACGTCCCGTCAAACGTCCGTCTGCCGACGAAACTGATTTACCTGTAATCGGTTCCTGGCAGCCCTTGCAAGTTCCGCGAATCCGTGGTTTCTCCGATGGCTGTGCATCTTTCGTCGCCGAGCCTGTGCTCGTGACTGTCTGCGATCGCTTCCGACCTTCACCTTCAACTTCAGCTTCGCCTTCAGCTTTTTCTTCACCTTTAGTTTCATCTTTCACTTCATCTTTAGCTTCCTTCGCTTCCTCAAGGGTTGCGTCGATTGAGTTCGTAACATTCTCTGGTATGGTGGGAGATTCGGGAAGTTCAGTTTGCCCGTCTTGCCCGTCTTGTCCATTCTGTCCCGCAAGGGTGGGTGAGTCCAGTCGTAGAGAGTGGATTGGTCCACCCCTGGCGGTACCAGGCTTCAGACAGTCGGGTATCATGACCTTTGGCTTCTGTGGTGCCGTTGGCGCAGCTAATGCTGCTGGTACTGGCGGTCCTGCTAGTGCTGCTGGCGCAGCGGGTGTAGCTTGTGTTGCTGGTGCAAGCGGTGCTGTTGGTACCGACAACGCCGCCGGAGTAATTGGTGCTGTTGGTACTGATAGTGCGGCTGGTACTGAAGGCGGTGCTGGTGCTGGTCGTGGCTGCATGATATTCATGGATTTCTCCAAATCTTCTATCAGTGAGTCGACACCTGTTGCAACGGATGTTTTGCGCGATCCGGAACGAGATCCGACTGACCGAGCTGGACTTGTGTTGGAGCTCGGGTCACTAGCTGGCGATTCTTGACTATAAGTAGAATCGGCAGATGACTGAGACGTCGATGGTGAATGATAGGGGTTTCCGGCGCCAAATTCGCTGGCGAGATCGATTGAGATATTTCGGCTACCATCACGCGTCTGTGGCCGTATCAAGCTTGTGCGTGGGGGTGGCGGACGCGACGTGTCTCGTATCCCGTACGAGGGTCGACGTTCGCTACCCGGCAGAAAACTGTCCCCATTGTGGTTCGTTGGCGGAGGTGGTCTCTCAGGTCGCAAACCAGGATCAGATGGCGGACGAATGGATGCCTCAGTTGGCAACGGATCCCTGTCTCGACTCGCAAGCTTATCGGGGAAAGTCTCTGCCCGTTTGTTAAATCCGGGGTATGGAAACCCCAGCTCATCCCCTTGCTTCGGTCGTGGTGGAAAACTGCCGTACCCATTGTTTCCCGACACTTCGGGCAATGCTAGGCTTCCAATTCTGCCAGCGCCAGAACCCGATGTACCTGGCCACTCAAAAGATGACCTCAAACAGGCGGGTGCATCATGTGCTTCACTCGGGTCATCCTCAACATCTTTAGGAAACGTGGGGTTTCTCGGCGAATGGGTTCGGGACACTTCAAACGGCCCAGGAATGATGTTGTCCATTCTCGACAACACGCGCGATGTTTGGATATTCGGACTCGTCCTGTTCGTCGGCTCTGCCTCCAAAAACTCGGAGTCTCCAGCAGACTCACCATTGTTAACTGGTGGTCGCGGTGAAATGGGTACAACCGGCCATGTATCGTTATTAGAAGATCTCGTGCCCGGTTGCATGCCCATAGGCGTTCTTGGCGTGAATGCTGGAGGATATTTCGGGGTATTGCCTGGCGGTAACTGGTCAAGTCTCGCAAAGGCTCGATCTAGGGGGGAGGAGTTAAGGGTTAGAAAAAGAACTGAGTCGCAACGCGAGGTGTCGGTCGAGGACATACTTGCTGCCGACGTGTCTACTGTCGGTGTCGTGCGTGCAAACTTATTGAACATGTTATTCTTAAGCGATGAGAAGCCTCCGTTGCGAGGATCTGGCGGCGGTGGAGGAGCTGTTGCATGCAGATTAGAACCAGGACATGGACACTCCGACGAGATGGCAGACAGGTAACGTACGCTCCGGGGCTGTTGATTTACCACTTCCGCAGACATGATCTCCCAGCATAGCTATCTCTACTTGGTCTCCGCAACTAGAGCATTTTATTGTCGGTATCAAGACCGACTCTCGTAGGTCCGCCATAGTGGTGATCTAACAATGCAAAAGACTAATCTATTGCCTCTTCACGCACACTCATGCATCTGCTCTCGGTTCTCGGTCAAGTCGTTCTAGACATTCGTCGAGACGTATCCCAGCTGTGGCTTCTCGTTCGTAGTCCCTGAGCTCAGGCAATCCCAATGCCCGTGCGTCGACAGTTAGTGGTGCAATCCGGGAATCGATCGAAACAAGGGTTCTCTCGAAAAGATCATGGAGACACGAAGACGGTGAGCGAGGGTAGGTAGGTAGATAGACGATTGGGGGACTCTGCTTCGTGACGCTAGAGAGGAATCGTCTACCAGATCGGTCAGAGCAACAGTCCTCCTACCAGCGTCACGAGTCCCCTCGGCCGGAAATGCAGTATGTTCGGTAGGTTATTATGCTCCCAGAGCCCACGACGACGTCGTGATGTTCCGATCCGTCGTCAATGACGTCTTCCTGAACCAGGAACGGGGGACGTTTAAGAGAAGGGTTCGGGTGGGTGGCCAGTCCGATCTACATATAATGACGGGGAAAAGAGGTCACGTTTAAGGTTGTGTGCTGTCCACGCAGAAGAAGTCCAGTTACCGGTAAGGCCCAGTGCCCAAGGTCCAAGGGCGTTGCGTCGCGAGTGGTTGTCTTGAATGTGCCTTATCCCTGCAAGACTACCCCTAGACGGTGTGCTTTAGCACCACCACACCAGGTATGGATCCTGTTAAGCGATTTGATGCCCAAGGACGGCCCTGTTTTTTGTCTGGCTTGGCGACTTTCTCAGAATAGGCATAGTCCGATGGATCCCTGCCCGAGTAGGCTGGGGCGCCAGGGCCTGGGTTACCAGTCGTGTGCGACGACATGGCGATAGTGGTTCACCAGGCCTCATCAGTTACACTAAAAACTCATGAGCGTTTATCGACTGGACAAAGGCAATGCAGAAGCTGGTTCTCAGGCGCGTCAACCGGGGACCAAGACATTAATAAGCGCCGTATAGATTGAGACTAGGTAAGAGGGCAGAAGGCAATGTGCAGCAGGCAGTGTGTGCGAGAGGTGAAGAGCGTGATAAGGGCGTCAATCATCGGGACCCCTTGCTTTGTGCCTAGATAGTGTGTCCGAAGTACGAGATAAGTACGAGTATAGCCTGAGGAGGTGGTAGAGACTAGATGGGTAGTCTTCCGTACGCAGCACTTCGTACGGAGATTACTTGCCCGAGCCTCGTTGAGTCGTCTCGCTCGATCGTCGCCCAACAGCTCGCCTATCAGACCTAACTGCATAGTCTCCTTCCTTCGAAGGTCACTTCATATACCGGCGAAAGGCCCCATTGCAACGTTGACAATGGGGAAGCGATTCCTTCCGCTCACTTGATGTACACGTGCGCGGCGATCGATGGCTTGTGCCTGAATGCTGGAAATGAGCGCAGGACGCCACGAGAGTTGTTATGAGACTAGTCTCGCTGCAGGTGAGCCGGCTTTGCCTGGATTGAGTCTAACCCACGGGCAACACGTGACATCGGCCTATCACGGGTACCTTGCAGCTGTAATCCGTCAGCTTGAAGGCAGGCTGTTAAGGGCCTGTAACTCGCGGGATAATAAGGGGGCAACTTCTCATTTGCCGATCTCCAATTTAAGGGGCGCCATGCAGGCAGCGTAGCGCTCCTCCCTAGGCACGGTACCTACACAACACCACGCCGCATTCCATCAACTAGGTACCTCGACTATGGCGTGTTTAGTGAACAACTCCGGGTATCGACGAGATCCTAATCCAGGCTTTTAGGTACCGGCTGTAGGCAGATACCTTGAGCACGCTCCGGAGGATCCCATCTGCTGCTGTGGGGGAGTGGCACGAGTAAGTCTCCTGCCTGGCAGGTGATAGCGTCCATCGGTTCGATGATGGATAACGGTCTGGTTGCCGAAGATTTCAACAGATTGTGCGGGAGACTGGAGTTAAGGCATTGACTGGACTCCGAATCGGGTCAATTCTAGCCCAGAGTAATTAACACAGAAATACCGCAGTTAAGAAGCAGCCGATCGTAAACCGAGACGGCGTAGGAACTCTAGCCTGACTGACCACGTATCGTGCTCGTCTCATTTGCGCAATCATCTCTGAGCCAGTCTTTTCTTGTAGCCGAAGCTACTTACCCCGGTGCAATCAAAGCATGCAACGCTACCGGTGCATGACCACATCTAGTGTAATTGTGATTATTGATAGATCGATGGCCATTGGGCGGTTTCGACGTTTGAATGGACACTGCGTTTCTCCGACCAGGCGCGTATGTGCCAACTTCCAAGCAACGATAAGGTCCACTGCGTTTCACGATTGGTTTGTTGCATTGCATCATGGCGAGGACAACTGTCTTCTCGACGTTGGCCTAAGATGTTGCCTTTAATCCATAAAAGTGTGCCTTTTCCTATTAAGCACTCCTTTAAAAGCGGTTGTTCTCTCGTGAGATGATGCAAAGCCAACGGAGTGAACATGAGTGTCAGATGTTGCTATTAGTATCAGGTAAGTCGAGGCCGATCAACTCACAAATACGAATGATAGCCACGACGGGCGAAACCTATTGCTTCCGGACCTCGTACACACCTGATAATCGTATGTGATGCCGCCGCATTCGTCACATATCGATCTGACTTGCCTTCAAGCCGTGCCGCATTTCTGGCTCATGGTCTTCCCACCTCATACGAAGTCCCTAACTGCAATACGGATTACCGAATCGCAGGATTGACATCCCTGGTATTCTCCAGGTGTAATGACGATCATTGGGTTTCTTCACCTGGATAGGCAATCCTATGACTAGTCTACCGGTAGGATGAATACCGAGGAGCGCGATTTGACGATCGTGGAGTTAGGTATCGTACGCAGCTAACCAAGGTGGATCGAAACCAAGCTTCAGTCCTCGACTGCAGTCGACGATCAACGGAAATTGCGCAAGTGCGGAGCTTCTCTCGGCAGGTGGCTGATATGGGGAATGCATGAAGGATTGAAAGCTGGAAATTCCTCCCAGACTAGGCGGCAGTTTGGATACACTAATCCATGGAGATCCGTCCTTCGTGGAGACAAGTATTTCGTATTTCGTATGAGCTCACAGATGATATAAGTTTGACTTTACTCCGTTATGTCTGCGGAATCTCGCGAGCTGCTGCTTCATGGACTGACCATGCCGGGACTGTACTTGTAAGTTGTGATTATGAATATCCCCTATTACTTCGTACATTTGTAGGAGTAGACGTGTAAATACGAACACAAATGCCTCCAGTTCAACCATTCTCTCACCCGTCGATCAAAGCACGAAGTGACTCGTACATATGTGCATACATTCAGACTCACACGTTGTCAGAAGAGTGTCGACACATCGCTCTGGCTGAAGGATGGAGTACGAGTATCGTAGATCTGTGAAGCTTGGGGGACGAATAGGACCCTCCGATATAACTCATAGGGTGACATCGTTCGAACGTCGGAGACTTAACGACCGCATCGCTGAGGTTATCGCCAAGTGGTTCTACTCCGTATACCTCCGGATCAACATGCATCGTCCCGCAGGTCATGTCTCTCAAGTCTGGTCCCATACGGAGTACGAGCAACACTTCCCATCACTTCAAAGACTTACGAGTACATTCTGGCATCAACCCGTTTTTCTCTCCAATATATGTGACGTCGTGAGGCATACTGGCAGTTTCACTGTGATAGTTGTCGCCTACGTGAGGATCACCGATTCGCTTAATGCCGTCTCGTCGCTGCTCTTGCGCATTTCCGTGTTCCGTACCAAGAAAGCCGCGTCTGCTCTCCCGTCATGCGTGAGTCCATGGCACCAATCGAATCCCAGAGATAAGTCGTCCGTAGGTAAGTCAACATTAGGGTACCTGAAGAGTGAAATGTCTAGAACGACTCCCGGGAGGTAGGTAAGTCATGATCGAGTGATGCTCATGCAGGCCGTCAGTCCGCATGCACACTGCAAGCCGCAACTTCCGTGCCATCACAGCCAGTCATTCGCATTTGTACCGCCCATTAAACTCACCGCATCATCGCTATCGCACTATCGGGCCTTATCCGATAACGGAACCTCGATAGCCCGATAGGCCGATAACCCCTCCAAGTGAACGACACGATCTGTCTACTAGTTGCGCGCCCCTAGGGGACCGTCTGCCCGGGTCCGGTCGGATGTCATCATCCGATTCGACCCCAGAATAAATATCTCATAACTCTCCGTGTCCTTTCGAGCTTAATCTCTTCTTCTCTTTTTCCCCAGATTCGTCTCAATCAGATCTTCGCTTCCCTCCGTCCTACCGACCTCGTCGTCATAGACCCTATCACGAGTCGATCGCGCTTCCGGGCCGCGGTCATCCAACACCGTCAAAACGTTTTCTAACCTCCTTAACTCGTATGGACTCTGCCAGTATTACTCCCTCGATCGTGACATTTGTAGACTGACCGTGATGATAGCGTTCATCACCCGTACGCAGGAGCCCGCTGCTCTTCTCCAGGTGGAAGTGCATCGGACTCGCCTTACACACCGTAAAGGGACTTACACAAGAAAGTACCTACATCAACAGTCAAGATGGCTCCGCACTCCGAGATTGACAACCGCACTGCGTACGGGGATGAGAATGCCGGTGTTCAAGTTCTACCGGCCTCCGCTAGCAAGGAGCCTGTTTTCATCGTGGACTCTCCTAACGTGACTTACACGGACAGCGAGATCCGCTCCAAGTATACCTACCGAACCACGAGTGTGTTCAAGGGCGCCGATGGCAAGTACGTGGCCACGCCCAAGCAGACCCTTTATGACTTCAAAGTCGACCGCAAGGTCCCCAAGACGGGTGTTATGTTGGTGGGCTGGGGTGGTAACAACGGTACCACCGTGACCGCCGGTATCATCGCCAACCGCCGCGGTCTCGTTTGGGAGACCCGTGAGGGGCCTCGTGCTGCCAACTACTACGGCTCTGTCCTTATGGCTTCCACTATGAAGCTGGGCACAGATGCTCGTACCAACCTAGACGTCAACATCCCCTTCCATGACGTTTTGCCCCTAGTTCACCCCAATGATCTTGTCATTGGCGGCTGGGACATCAGCGGCATGGACCTCGCTTCAGCCATGGATCGCGCTGCTGTGCTTGAGCCCACCCTGAAGATGCAAGTCAAGAAGGAGATGAGCCAGATGGTCCCTCTCCCCAGTATCTACTACCCCGACTTCATTGCTGCCAACCAGGAGGATCGAGCCGACAATGTGCTCCCTGGTACCAAAGCATGCTCGGCTCACGTCGAGACTATTCGAAAGAACATTCGGTAAGGGCTATCTACACCATATTATGAACAATTGTTTACATTTATTGTATAGGGACTTCAAGGCGCAAAACAACCTTGACAAAGTCATTGTTCTGTGGACCGCCAACACTGAGAGATACGCAGACATTCTCCCCGGCGTCAACGATACTGCGGCCAACCTGATGGAAGCCATTAACAACGGCCACGAGGAAGTGTCGCCTTCGACCGTCTTCGCCGTGGCCTGTATCTCCGAAAAGGTGCCTTTCATCAATGGCTCGCCTCAAAATACCTTCGTTCCAGGTGTTATCGACCTCGCCGAGCAGCACGGCAGCTACATTGGCGGCGACGACTTCAAGTCCGGACAGACCAAGATGAAGTCTGCCCTCGTGGACTTCCTGATCAACGCCGGTATCAGACTTACTTCGATTGCCAGCTACAACCACCTCGGCAACAACGATGGCAAGAACTTGAGCTCTCAGAAGCAGTTCCGCTCCAAGGAGATTTCCAAGTCCAATGTCGTCGATGACATGGTGGAGGCCAACAACGTTCTCTACAAGGACGGCGAGCACCCCGATCACACTGTGGTCATCAAGTACATGCCTGCCGTCGGTGACAACAAGCGTGCCCTTGATGAGTACTACGCTGAGATCTTCCTCGGTGGTCACCAGACCATCTCGTAAGTCCAGACTTTCCCCAGAGAACCATGTCTCATCTATGAAGAACCCCTATCCTAACATTTCTACCTGCAGCATCTTCAACGTCTGCGAAGACTCCCTTCTCGCCTCGCCCCTCATCATCGACCTGGTGCTCGTGACCGAAATGATGACGCGTATCCAATGGCGTGCAAACAAGGCCGAGGAGGCCGCCGACGACAAGTTCAAGAACTTCCACTCCGTCCTCAGCATCCTCTCCTACATGCTCAAGGCGCCCCTTACGCCCCCCGGCACGCCCGTTGTCAACGCGCTCGCTAAGCAGCGTGCCGCCTTGACCAACATCTTCCGTGCCTGCGTCGGCTTGGAGCCTGAGTCGGACATGACTCTTGAGCACAAGTTGTTCTAGAGCATATGCCGAGTTTCGTCATTAGTTGTTCCTACTTGAAGGAAATAGTGCTTTGGTGATATATTCACCCCTTGTTTCATTCGATCAATTCTGCTGCCGAGGCAGGTTCTTCAACACTGTTTAGAAACTGAGACATGGATTTCAACATCCATGTGTTTTTGAAAAGTCTAGTATCGAAGCTGAATATAATGAAATACACGCTTTTTGGATATATCTGAATCCTTGATCCGTCGCCTTAAAGTGTACGTGTATATGTGATGTGTCCGAACGTCGTATGATAAAATCGAATCGGGTTATTAAGGGGTTGATACCGATCACGATGGAATGAACATTGTCGCAAGGGGTTCCTCGTTAAAGAGCCACCGCGATACATCATGGAGAGTCGTGAGGTTGTTCTCAGATCAGAGGCCGGTGCTCAACTCTACGAATACACATATCTCAACCTGATAGGTAGAGAGGGTATTGGCAACTCGAGTATTTTTGCAGAACAGGATCACGCGCTTACGAACAAACCACATGAACATTTATCAATCTTATTTTCAAGTCTAATGACAGCATTACAAGCATGATGCATCTCTACCTGTCTCATCTGAAAATCACGCGACCATGTCCCGCCAAACTGTTTTCCGACCCTGAAACGCCATGCCATGCCAGACTAGGTATGCTGATGTCCTGCTATGCCGAAAATACTGTATCGTAGCAGCAGCAGTAAATAAACAGAAGTATCGCAAAGGGGTATGTATAGGAGCAAATCGCTCAATTTCCACGAAAAGGGGGTGTATCAAAAACAGAACTTCCCAAACCAAACCAAACGCGCACCCCAACCTACAACCAAGTAAACCTCGAACTCAACCTGCGATAATTCCTCTCATTCTCCGAATGCGCGCTCGCATTATCCGGGGTAACCATACTCTGCATCGGCACCGCCTCGACCCCCGAACTCCTCGCAGCCCCCACCGCCTCAAAATAATAATGGTTCCGCGCCGCACTATACGCCACGCGCCAGGGGACACCCATCTGCTTCATATCGGGGCCATCACCACACGCCCCGTCGAGCGCCTGCGCCGGCGGTGAATTAATCGCCAGCGCGAACAGATTCGAAGGCTCGGAGTAATCCGTCACAAGGCCCCTAGCGGCCTTGGCTTCGCGATTATCCTTGTCGTGGATATAGCCGCTTTTATCGTCATCGTCGTCGTTGTCGCTACTGCTCTCGATCTCCACGCGCCCGTGCGTTTTGCGCCCGAAGGAAATGGGGAAGGGTAAGCACCCGCGCTGCATGGCGGCTTTTTTCTTCTTCCAGAAGCGCACGGCGACGGCCCCTGTTGTGAGCTCGACGCCGAAGAGGAGGTAGATGAGGCAGAGGAGACTGAGGAAGAAGACGGAGGCCATGATGGGGTAGAAGACGCCGTGCCATTTCTCCGTGTGCGCAGAGGAGTATTCTTGTGTTTGGACTTCGGCCCGGAAGGTCTCGGTGTAGCCGAGTGGGGCCGGGTTTACGGACGGCGTCCAGATGGGCTTGAAGGTACTGTCCTGCGCGCCGGCGACGAGGGTGCTGGTCGCGAGGACGGCGAGGGCCTCGGCGATGGAGGGGAGTTGGGTGCTTAGCTCTGGTTTTTCGAGGATCAGGTTCGAGAGCAGACGGGCGTTGCTTGCGTTGCCGTTCTCCGCGCCCGAGTTCAGGTTGATGGCGAGTCGCCATTCGGCAGCGAGGTTGGACCAGTCGCCGGAGGGTTGCGGGGTCAGAGTTGCGAGGTCCGGGTAGACGCGCTCAAAGGCGTTTTGGTCGGCGGGGTCTTCGCAGTGGGCGACCATGTAGCCGCCCGCCATGGATAGGTCGAAGTAGGTGGAGCATTTCGGCGTTACCCAGGAACGGAGCTGGCAGACTGTGTAGTCGGATATGTTGACATTTTTGGCGAGAATATAAATGGCATCGATGTAGGAGTCTGAGGCGTATGCTATGGTGTTGTAGTCGAGGGGATACTATCGTACAGTTAGCATGGATGCCACGGAGTATTACGCCCTTTTTGCTATTGGCGTCACTGCCTGTATTTAGGGGCACGATGGTCAGATACGTACAAGTTGGAAGGCAGGCGGTGGCCGGCCATACTTTGCACCCCATTTGAAGATGTCATCGACCACGGTTTTGTTGAGCCACTGATCTTCCGAACCTAACAGGGGCACATCGGCCTGCCAGTCAGAGACTCCAACTCTTTGGCCAGGCATGTCGGTCTTCTGTGTCCTCGCGTTTGGCCACTCGGTATACACGAGGGGCGCCAGTTCCTCCTTGTTCATGTTAACGCACAAGACGTTTACGGCCGGCGACACGACGCTGGCACGAATCGAGTACTCTCCCATGCCCGATAGGTCTTCTGGCTGTAGAATCATATTTGCAGGATCCTTTCCTGCTGCGTAGACGCCAGGGTGCGGCATCGCGAGCGTCACGTTGTTGATGATGCGCTTGTGGGCTCTGAAACTGGCTTCGGGGTCGCTGTATTCCTTCTCAATCCAGGAGCTGTCCATGTTGGTGTTGTCCACGAGATTGTGCGATCCCGTGGGCCGATTAGCGATATCGTGCAACTCCGGCTTCGAGGCGTTGGCCGTCGTCTCCCAATTTGCCCTGCAGGTTATGTGTCAGTTTGTTCCGATCTGATATGATGCATTACTTTTCAGGACATACATGAAGTCAATGAGACTGTGGTACGCTACGATAGTATGTCAGCACAAACCCGGTCTGCAGACAACTCCTGAAGGAAGTTGAAACTCACATTGACCAGAAAACATAACGTCGATGCAGGCTATGGGGTTCTGGCCCGGATCAAACGGGTTGAGGGGAGTCTGGCAGTTGTCCCGGACGTAAAACGGGTTGGAATAGGACACCTTGACCTCACTTTGCAGATCTTTCATCACCCAGGGTTGACGCTGTAGTTTGGGACTGACCATAGCATCTGATGCCGTGGTATACAGAAGCGAGGAAATAGTAGCAACCACAGTGAGACTACCGAGAATGGTAGGAGACGTATGCGTAAGGCCTCTCCAATGGGTCAAGAGCGAGCCGGGTTGCTATGTGAGAGTGGTTAGCTCCTGAAGTCATCATATTTGTCTTACCGGGTTGGCGTTAATAGCACTTGTGATAACTTACAATTACCCAGTTTCTCATGGTCATCTCTGCCAGGGTCACGCCTCGAGACGATCTGCTAATCGCTCTCCTTGTCAATACCTGACCCAGTACGGCGACAAAGACGGTAGCAAAAGATAACTCAATCGTCTTTGCGAATAGAGCCGCTACTAAAGTTGCCGTTGTGGGCGTGACGTGCCATCCAGCACCATTCGAGATCCTTCTCCCGTAATGGGGTTGGTAGAGCGCGATGAACAGCCAAAGGGCGCTGAAAAGAGTCGCATAGACGGACAAGAAGATGATAGATACGTAGAACCAGCTCCAGCGCTTGATATAAAGATCCCGTCGAGAGCTGCAGTCAAAATGGGATGATTGGTCTGTATTCCCGGTCAGAGTTCGTTTCTTGTGGTAAGACACGTTGAGTTATGGCCAGGAAGCGACTTACGAGACTGCACAGGGCGAAGATGTGAACCTGAGACGCCTTTCACATTGCCTCCATCTTCACCATCCGCAACACTCGGCGAGGGGTACCTATTGTACATGGCCGACATTGAAACCGGATCGGCTTCCGGATGAGTTGGCATAATCGCAGTGTACCTTCTGGCATCGACATTGGTGATTTCCGGGGACACTGACGGAAGATAGGCCGAAGAGCCTCGTCGTGCAGATGTGAGACTCGAGTAATCGCTGTGCGTTAATGAGTGCACCGGGGAGGGAAAAGGCATGGGAACTGGGCTGAGCCTCGCGGGATCTTGAGATGCAACTGCAAAGTCCATGTTGAAGCCCCCGTACATGCCGTGATCACCGCTGCGATGCTCTTCTTCGCCATCACCTTTTGGCGCGGAAATCGAGGGAACCGGAGGGTGGTTCATCTCATCTTTAGCAGGAGTCGGGTCCATCTTTTTATTTTGTTGTCATACAACTATGGTCACAAGGCAACACTCGGTTAAGTAAGAGTGTTGCCAAGCTGCTGACGGCCAACGTGAGGAGACCAAGCTGAGAAAGGGACGAAAAGACCGAAAGAATGCAGGGTGGACTCGAACATCAGCAGGAGGAATGAGTTGCTAATGTGTGTCCACAGTAAGTGAGTCTACGAGGTGAAGGGTGCAACGACAATGAAGGGAGGTAGTTGATTTAAGCTTCTCGAGAAAGAAAGAAACGAGCAAGTCTTAGCCTGCTGGGTTACGCCGTGTAAGATATACCTTGGCGTTGGACCTCATGCATTGCCCCCCATGTGGGGGACGGGTGGAAGTCTAGACGATGGATGGAGCTGGAGTGACCCGTAGTGAGGCTCAAAGGAATCTACCCTGCTGTTCGACCGGGATCAAGATACGGAATAATTAGGTAGTGTAGTAATGAGTTGTGTACGAAGAAGGTGACCTGCTCGTAAGTTAATGGGCAGATAGACGCGTTGCTGTTGAAAACCTGAAATTTGTATAGATGTTGATGTTGCATCGACAGCTTCATCCCCGGCGTCGCCGTAAACCGCCCGGCCCGGGCAAATAGAAGAGAGCAGCCCCTCGCTTCCACTCCTTAGAATAGAGACATCGTCGATGTCCAGCAGTTCGAATCCTCAGGACGTACTCGTATACGTTCTGGGAGGTGGTGTAGATGTCAACAAGGCTGGCGGCGCAGCATTCGGATTTGTCAACATCAGCTGAACTGCTGAAGAGCTGGATGGTGTTCCGTCTTGTCACTTGTGCGATGGGTGAATTCCAGCATTATGACAAGAACTCTTCATACAGATGACAAGTCTTGTGTCAACAGCCTACCTATCAGAGGTTGCACTGGTTTCAGAGCTGTCTACAGTTACACACCATTAACGAGCCAGGCTGTCGGTAATACAACCTCGATTGGGAACTGAGGGCGATGGGGGCCGAAAAATGTTGTGTGAAGGTGGTGCTTGGGGAGAGACGAGAGGGACGGGATAGGCACGAGGGGTACCGTGTGAGAACTTACCTGAGTACGGTAGACAGTGGTACCTTTCCGTACGATGAAGGGTTCCACACTGTACCTCGAAAAAACATAAGGGGAAGACTGGTAGTGTGACAGTAAAAAATAAGCATCAACACGGTATACGTGTCAGACGAGAAGCGTCACCTATTGGCACGGTGCCATGGGCGCTGATAAACACGGCCCACCGGTTCAAAGCTCGGGTGCATGATCATTGACTGATCACACCCTGCGAATGATGACCTGCTCCGGACTTCTCTATAAATAGCATGGTAGCAATGGAGCTGCAGAGGAAGATTGCGACACCGTTCGATGGAAAGCAGCCCTGCCCAACGGCGAATACGGAATACCTATCACATTCGTGGTTTAATTTGGAAGAGTTGCAGCCGATTCAGGAGGCTGTACCGGCCAAGTGTTCATCGACCTGCCTGTCCAGTATCGAAGCCAGCTCGCTTCAGCTTCAGCAAGTTATCGATGCAACAGCAAGAGCGGTTCGAGTGGCTGAGCGTTCAATATTGAGACAGAGACAGGACATCCTGGACAGGACAGGAATTTCTTTGGGCTGGTTGAACGGAGTCGGTTTCCACTGGATATCCGAAATCCACCGTAAGCCACAGTTGCGCTTGACCGCGTTTGGCTAGCGGCGATACGGATTAGGCACCGTCGCTCAGCAACCAGCAGCCGGGCATCATCGCTACCAGCAGTTTCCCGTCTAACTGCATAAAGATATCAAGACAGATTATTCCGTACGGCGTGCTTCACGTGCTCGGAAAAGACATACGGATTAAGGAGCATTTAAATTCTCACGTGTGCACGGAATATTCTGTATCTATACGGATTATCTCGGTGATACGGACATCGGAACCTATTCTCATCAGCAATACGATATAGGTAATCAGTAAATCGTAGGACTACGGATAAGGTTACAGATTTCGTTGGAGTTTTCTGTTTACAAACATGTTTATTCTCACAGAATATAAGCATTACACGAGGTTATGTACTTCCAGGGATACTTAATAAAGCCCAGACCGCAAGGACGAATTATGCACGGGTAACCTGCCGTCTCGCCAATCCCCGCGTCGAGACGTTGGGTCAGGATTGTGACGGTTGGACCCTGCGCTAGTCACGATCCCCAGGCAGCAATGTCTCTTGTGTCTGCCGTTCAGTTGCGCCATTCTCAGATGCGCAAGTCGCCATGTCACTCCCACAGCATTCTCATGCAAGCGCAGAGCCGGAGCCAGAAGATGGGCCCCCGTCAAGTGCATTTCAATATTCACAAGACGACGGAGCGCGAATGAAACGCTCTCGTGAAAATGAAAGCCCGCCAAAGAGTTCCGGAATTGAAGTCATCAGCTTGCTAAGCTCTGATGAGGAGGAGGAGGGGGAAATTAGAGAGAGCAAAACGGTCAAGAAGCGCAGATGGACGGAGAGACAGCCGGAGAGACACTCGCCGAGTCGCGTGATACCGTCTCGGCGAGGCCAGGATCCGAATGGCACGGTAATGAATCCGTACAGTCCCTACAGTCCCTACAGGAGTTATGCACCACCATCTCTCCAGACAGGAGTCAGCTTCAATTTATCCAATGTTTCCGTCGGAGATGATGGGATGGGCGGGATGATCAAGAAAGAGCCTGGCTTTGGCATATGCCTAGACCCGGAGCCAAACCATGGAGCACATGGCTTTCATACACCACCCTCACTGCTCCCGCCCAGTAGCATCCCTCCCTCGAGTAACCCGGAACCACTGCGAGAACTGAATGGAGAAACTGAGAACCCTTCCTCAGGCCCCATCAAGGAACCCTCGCTCTGCCC
This sequence comes from Xylariaceae sp. X167, assembly GCA_028637775.1. Taxonomy (NCBI): domain Eukaryota; kingdom Fungi; phylum Ascomycota; class Sordariomycetes; order Xylariales; family Xylariaceae; species Xylariaceae sp. X167. Next base: position 20,041 of record JAJFDK010000057.1, on the reverse strand, counting down.
AGAGCAGGCCGAACTGGTGGACCTCATTCTCTCCGGGAAAAATGTCTTCTACACGGGGTCCGCCGGCTGCGGCAAATCCACCGTTCTGAAAGCGTTTACGAAACGCTTTCGCGAACAATGTAAACGTGTCGACATCATCGCGCCAACCGGCATCTCCGCACTGGGCGTCGGCGGCTCTACAACGTTCGTGTACGCAGGCTGGAGCGTGAGCAGTTTCAGAAAGCCCCTCGACGAGCTGCGAAGAGCCGCGCATGGGAAACACGTGCGAAAGCGTCTGAAAGATACGGACGTCCTCGTCATCGACGAGATCAGCATGGTGGAGAATTTCCACTTCGAGCGGCTCAACGCCGTCATGCAGGAAGCTCGCAATTCTAAAAAGCCCTTCGGTGGCGTCCAGCTAGTCGTCACGGGCGACTTTCACCAGTTACCTCCCGTGAAGCCATTTTCATATTGTCTTCAATGTGGTGAGGAGTTGGCCAAATCTCAGTCGGAAGAACATTATACGTGTCGGAAACATGGCATTTTCCACGACGAGGATAAGTGGGCGTTTCGGAGCAAGGCTTGGGAAAAATGCAAGTTTGTGTATTTTCATCTCAAAACGATTCATCGACAGAACGATGAGACCTTCATCAAGATCCTGCAGAAATGCCGAATAGGAGACCCCCTGAGTATCGAAGATACGGATATCCTCATGAACCACCCGTGCAGGATTGGAAATGCGACAAAACTCTACGCAAGACGCGAAGAAGTCCGCCAAGAAAACAAAAAACGTTTCGACAAACTCCTCTCGGAGAAATTCTCATTCCCGTGCATGGACGAATTCCGAATGTTACAAGACAATCCCCAACACCTTCGACATACGATCCGCTTACCCGACGGCTCCCTCTCCTCGCTCAAAGACCACCGCTTCGAAACCATGATCGAGTTCAAAAAGGGCATGCTCGTCGTCCTCCTCGTCAACCTCGATCTCGGCCGGAAACTCTGCAACGGCAGCCAGGGCATCATCTGCGGCTACGAGGACGTCGACCCAACCAAGCTGCCCAAAGCCGTCAAGAAGAACAACGAACTCGCAGCGATGCCGTTGAACCCGATACACGGCGACTACGCCGAGATGCGCGAGTGGGCGATTCGGACGTTTATGGAGCGCGAGATCGTCACGAAGAAAGTATGGCCCATCGTCAAATTCCACAACGGCGAGACGCGCACTATTTATGCGGATTGCTCGGTCCATGTTGTCGGTAGTCAGGCGCCCTATTGTCTCTTGAGTCGGACGCAGATCCCCCTCGCACCTGCGTGGGCTATGTCGATACACAAGAGTCAGAGTCTCACTCTCGATCGCGTGATCGTCGATTTGACGAGAGCATGGGAGGAAGGGCAGGTTTACGTCGCGTTATCTAGGGCCACGAGTCTGATGGGTCTTAAGATCGAGGGAAATCCGAAGGGATTATCTGTTGGGATGGGCGGGAACCCTGAGGTTAAGAAATTCCATAGAGATCAATTTGGGCTTTGAGACAGGGGTGTTTGAATAGGGGTGTTGTGATTATGATGAGGGCAATTTGTAGATTGAGACGAGCGCGGCGTTGGGGGTACAAATCCGAGTAGCTTAAAGCTATTAATTGCAGTCAGGCTTTATTCGCTTTCAGGGGTAGCTTGATACAATACAGGTCATTGTAGTAGCTTCAAAATGGCCGACGCGGTATGCTAAGGTAGAACTTGAGCGCGTATGTTCATGACATGAACATCTTTCATTACGTGGAAAATATCAACTCAGTACATAACTTCATCGCACTTGTATCGACACTCATCATGTTGCCGTGGAGCACGACTCCGGCAGTTTCCCCTTCAATGCCCTAGTACTCTCAGGGGTCAATTGATCTGGCAGACCCAAATCAACGCACCACTAACAAGGTGATACTAAGTAATAATGGCTCGGGATGTAAAACTTGAAAAAAGTCCATGAAAAGAGTAGTCATAACAAACGTTTACTTCGTAGCGCACAAAGCACAACCCTACAAATCTGCCTAAGAAATCCCATGGACCACCGTCGATATATCCCTGGTCCTCTCCCTTCACAACCAGACAAAAGCTTGCAAAGACGCCGTCGTTCGATCCGCGAGCTCGGCAGCAGCGAGTTCCCTCAGCTTCCTGCGCAGTATCTTGCCAGACTAAATGCACCAAGTCAGTCAGTCAATCAGTCCCCATCGAATTCTCAAGACATATATAAGAACTCACCGGATTCTTCGGAATAGCTTCAACGAATCTCACACCGCCCGTCAACCACTTATACCGCGTAGCCCTCGTCTCGAACCACTTCGCAATTTCCCTCCCATCAGCCTTGACCACCGGATTCGGCACGACGTACGCGCGCGGGATTTCCTCGCCAGAATCCGTCACGGCGACAACAGCGACGTCCATAATGGCGCCATGATCAAGCAACACGGCCTCAAGCTCCGCCGGCGCCACCTGCTGGCCCTGGACCTTGAAGAGCTCCTTAATGCGATCCACGATATGGATCTTAGCCCCAGGCGCATACGTCTTCACATAACCAATATCACCCGTCTTCATCCAGTGCGTGCCGTCCGGATCGCAGAAGATCGTCGCAGCCGTCGCCTCTGGATTCTGCCAATACCCATTCATGAGCGTCGGGCCCGTAACCCAGAGTTCACCCCTCTCATCGGGGCCCGTGATCTCGGTGCCCGAGCCATCCGTCCGCATGATGCGCGCCTTGCAATTCGCCGTCATCTCGCCGACGGACACGGAACGCTCGTGCTCGAGCGGATGCCAGGCCGTCGCAAAGCACGTCAGCTCCGTCATGCCCCAGAGCTGCTGCACGGATATGGCGCCCTCAGGCCAGAGCTTGCACGCCTCGTCGCAGATCGCGGGGCCGAGGGGTGCGCCGCCGCATATGATGACTTGCACGCTGCTGAGGTCATATTTGCGAGCAAGTGGGTTCTTCGCTAGCGAGACGATGACGGGTGGCCAGGCTATAATATGCGAGATGCGGAACTCCTGGATGTATCGGAGCATTGGTTCGAAATCGTAGGACGGCATGACGTACACCGGGATGCCGTGGTGCGGGAGGTAGGAGCCGAAATACGACTGGCCGTAGGCGTGGTAGCACGGTAGGTAGCAGAGGTGCCGGAATGTCTTCCGCCTCTCTTTCATGTGTGGATCCAGATCCTCGGTGAATGTCTGTTGTATCCCGTTGGCGATATAGGAGTAGTGCGAGATCGCCACGCCCTTGGGCAAACCCGTCGTGCCCGAACTGTAATTCAAGCAGCAGATCGTCGCCTTCGGGTCTGCAGGTTCAACCCAGTCGAATTTGAGAGCATCGGCTACAGACGCGAGGAGCTCAGTCCAATGCTGAGACCCTAGACGGGGCGTTCCCTTTTTCACTTCCAGCCCCGTCGCGTCGAAACTATAGACCCGACTCTTCGGCAACCCGGCCATCTGAGCGGCCTCCATAGCAACTTCCATACTTGAATCAGCCGCAACAAGAAATGAGGCCCCTGAATCATTAAGCTGATACGCGAGCTCGCGGGCGACATAGTGAGGGTTTGCCCCTGTGAATATGCCGCCGGCCATGACGATGCCCATGAACACCGAGGGAAGGAATATATTGTTTCCCGAGAAAAGCAGCACGCGGTCGCCAGTCTTAAGACCGGCTCGCTGGAGCCCGAGGGCGAGCCGCTTCGACCATAGCCGGTAGCCTGCGCGGGTGATGATGTGCGTTTCAGGCTGCTCAGGGTCGATGAACTGGGGCGTGTCAGGGAGGGGATTGAATGAAGACCCGAATACCCATTTAGGCAGCGAGCAGACGGATATTTCGGTCTGCCATCTTGAGGATATCACCATGGTCGGTTAAAGCAGTTGGGTTGAAGAGAGATCTGAGGAGCACGATAGGAAGATGACAGCAACAAGACGAGTAGCACCATAGGCAAGAAAGGGGAGAATGGGAGAAGGGACTGCTTCCCCTTAATAACGTCCATGATGCTGCATATAATGTGCATCGGCAAAGCTTTTGACTGATAAACTCACCTAGGTATCAAAGCTACATCTGATATGATGCTGTCTTCGATCTTCACATCCGAGACTTCATTGTGAGTCGGCAGGGGCTTTGACTGATAAATTCACCTACCTAGTATCAATGCTACATCTGATATGATGCTGTCTTTGATCTCATCCGAGACTTCATCGCAATTCGTACTCGTTTCCCATGTCCCCATGATCGGATTCCGGAATCTGCGTTACTTAACCCATGTCTCGAGCAGACCAGGTTCTGGACCTCAACACAGAGAAACAAATGTGGCAAACGAGAACCCCATCATTACAGTCCAGTGAGATCAGAACCAGGTTGAGAAAGGCCATGGGGTTTCTATCCAACCCTCGGCGGGCGGTCCAGGTCTCAGGTTCTGCAGCTAACATTAACATGACTGCTGTTTGCCGCTATCTGGACCACCATCATGTCAAAGACTGCTTAATTATCGGTGTGTCTGTGGCCACCGATCTACCTGCCGGATTCATAGGAAGCGTGGCTTTCGATGAGGTTGATTAGAGAAGGTCTCAAGTTCTCAACTGATCATCACGAGTTCTGGTGACAGGTTGATGCCAGCTGGTAAGAGCAATGCCAGCCGAGATCCCGACTAAAGTCGGCATCGATGCGCTTTACCCCTTTAGCTTAGTTACCGTCCTTTTAGCCCGCGCTAGAGTGCATTAGCCGGCGCAAATGAATTTGGTCCAGAACATCGCGAGATCGCTTATTTTGTAACATTTCGTAATCCGTATTTACCTTCTCGATACCATCATTTTTGATATCTCTCTCCGAGTGTTGAGCGCCAGGGAGTTCATACCAGATATTTAGTAGTCTTCAGTATGCCGCGCGATCCCCTGATCGGCCTTGTCGGCAAACCGTCGGCCGGCAAGAGCACGACCCTGAACAGTTTGACCGATGCGACGTCCAAAGTTGGTGGGTTTCGATCCCCGCCGGCCTGTTCGAGCCGAGCAACGACGCTGATCTGAATTGCCTGTTAGGAAACTACCCGTACGCCCTTGCCTTCGTCTGACTCTTTATATCGTTGTCCAATCTGTCCTTGTTCCCTAACGCGATCGCTTCGAAAGATTCACCACCATAGATCCGCAACGCGCCATCGGTTACCTCCAGATCGAATGCGCCTGCGAGCGCCACAACGTCAAAGACAAATGCCGGCCGAACTACGGATCCTGTGTCGACGGGCGCCGCTCCGTGCCCATCGAGCTGCTTGATGTCGCCGGTCTGGTTCCCGGCGCGCACGAAGGTAAAGGCTTGGGCAACAAGTTCCTCGACGACCTGCGACACGCCGACGCGCTAATCCACGTCGTGGACGCGAGTGGACGGACGAATGCCGAGGGCGAAAACACGCGCGGCTACGATCCGTCGCAGGACATCGCGTGGCTGCGCAGCGAGATCGTGCAGTGGATCAAGGGCAACCTCTGGGAGCGCTGGGGCTCCATCAAGCGCCGCCATGTCGCTGTCAAGGCGACCGCCGTCGAGACGCTGCAGGCGCAGTTCTCCGGTTACGGTAGTACGTCGAATGTTGTTGCGCGCACGCTCGATAAGCTAGCGCTGAAGGAGCCCCTGGAGGCCTGGTCCGAGGAGACGGTCGACCGCGTCGTGGCCGCGTTTACGGACGAGAAGTTCCCTACTGTCATCGCGCTCAACAAGGTCGATGACTGCGACGCCTACGCGAACCTCATCAAGATCACGAAGCAGCAGGACCCCAACCTCGTCGTCCCCTGCTCGGCCAAGGCCGAGTTGTTCCTGCGCAAGATGGCAAAGCAGGGTTACATCAGATATACGGAAGGAACCGAGTTCGTGGACACGCGGGAAGATCTCATCGCGGACGGCGATCCGGACGGCGGCGGACTCCGCGAGCTTGACGAGAAGAACAAGGCGATCATTGAGGAGTACAGGGATCTGATCTTGTTTAGGTACGGCTCGACTGGTGTCGTCCAGGTTCTTTCCAAGGCTGCTGAGATCTTGGGTCTCACGCCTGTCTTCCCCGTGCGGAACACGACGAACTTCAGCTCAGGCTCGGATTCGAAGGTTGCTTTCAGAGAATGTGTCCTGGTCAAGAAGGGTATGACTGTGGGCGAGGTGGCCAGGAAAATCATGGGCGATGCGCCGATTGCTTACGTGGAAGGTGTCGGTGGTGTGCGCGTGTCTGAAGATGCCATTGTTTCTCCCGGCAAGAACGATGTGAGTACAGTTTCCAATGTTTTTGGAGTGTCACCCTTGTTTGCTAACTAACCCCTTTTTAGGTCTTGTCATTCAGAGTAGGACGAGCATGATTCATTGCGATTGATTGCTATGCATCTATCTGTTCATCAGGCTACCTGTTTCGCGATACCACTTGCAACACCGCATTATTCACGTTGTCTACGTTGTCTACGCAGTTATGGAAGTATGTCCCTTAGCAAAAATGAATAGAACACAGAATAGAGCTGGTTTACTTCGGCATAGCAGGAAATTGATCAGTTTCGCGATTCTCAGGCAAATTCGAAACTTGTCATTCATCATTATTATGAAAGCCCTGCGCCAGCTAGCTGTTATTAGGCCACACACTCACACCTCATTGCACAGCCGCCTCCATGAGCCGCGGCAATGCCGCGTAATCCGGAATGGAAGAGAAAGGAGATACAGTGTGACTACACCACTGCCATTCATGCCACTCAAGACACCGTTTCCTCACCCTCTCATCACCAACCTGCCGGAGACATGAAGATCATACCAGACGACTAAATCCGACTCGGTGGCCCAACTGACCACAGGTTCCCAGTCCACTGCATGAGTTGATAAGGCGTGTGTGAGGTTGGAATACCATGTTGGCTTATGCGTAGCATCATAGCATAGGTATGTCTCTCGCCAGCAGGGCCTAGACTTTGATGCTCCGGTACTCGATTGTATTCCCTGTTCCGTCCCGGCGCCATCAAAACGAGATTTTCCTTTCCTTCGAAACTTGTGGGTATAAAACGTCGGGGAATAAGACCCGACCATAGCGAAAAGGAAACACACATAGGAAAAGGCCCCTTCGTCACATCAAAACTTCTCCACTCCTCTCCCATTCCACCGCCATCAATATTTTAGGATGATGTATCTGCAAGACACGAAGAAAAGAGAGCCAAGTGTTAGCCTATAGCACTGCCTAATTTTGGAGTATGACGGGATGACCCGGAAGCCCTTCGGTGGGGCAGGAAGGGAGGAGGAGAAGCATAGTCTCGGGTTGGTCGGCGAGGAGCGAGACAAATTATAACGTACAGCGCGTGAATGATACCCGGGATATAACCCAGAATCGTCAACAGGATGTTGATTAGGAGATCGGCGCCGCATCCGCGCTCGAAGAAGACGCCCAGTGGGGGCAGGATGATGGCAAGAATAATCTTGCAGATATCGCTGGAAGGATGATATTGTCAATTATGGACCATGCACAGTTGATAATGATGATGACCCTGCCAGCGGCGACGCGTCGGCAAACTCTCGACATACCTTGCAGTGAACGGCATCGTGACTGTATGGCTTTTGGCTTATGCCTGGTGGATACGAACGTGCAGTTGTTTGAGAAGCTCGTCAATGAGATTCGAATTCAAATTCAGCGCAAGACTGAATTACTGACTGACTGTAAACAACGATTCGGTCTGCGATGGCAGGAAATACGCAGTCAACAACAGCAGGAGAAAACGGGTGAAACAGCTGAAAGGTAACAAAGGAGAGTGACCGATGCGGTTCGACGGGGGGTCGCCGTTTATATTGGCCAGAGAGGGTTGGTAACACGTAATTTCGTCACCTGATTCTGATTGTGGCCTTTTTTCTTTTATTAGGTCTCGATAGTAAAAAAAGGGATTGTCTTTTTCTTCTGGATGGCGAGGTGACGGTACTTGTACCTTACAAACGAGTGGCCGCGGCCTCAACTTATATAGCAGGTACCCTGTATGACCCTGTCACAAAGTCTGGGTAGGTGCGTCATCCAGCCTATGGCCATCGTCTAGTTCGATATAGATGCGGTATCCGATCGTAATTACTCCATGCCTTCATCGACACTGCCTCAGTGTGTGATGTGCTTGCCCTGCTGTCTGTCACTTTTACTTGTACATGCATACACCAAGGGCGGTTGCCCAAGTCTACCTTACGATCGTGCCTTACATTCGTGTTCCTCTTGCGTCAGATGGCAGACACTGATAGGGCAGGTACTATTGGAGATCAGGCGGAAAAGCAGCTGCGGCTGCATCACCTCTTATGTACGGAATACTCAGAGCTCATCAGCGGTGAGCTATTCTTGCCGTGAGCCGTGTTCGTGTTTCCAATGCGGCATCATGACATCATTAGCCGTGGCTCAACATGCCATAAATGCTATACGAGTAACTGCCATAACGGCATGGCAACTCCCTCGAACAGTTGGCACTCGGCAGATGAGTGTCGGAGTATTTTAAGCTCATGCTAGTCACTCCGATTATTCCGTCACCGATTATATCCATCGAGATTCTTTTCTTGGGCCTCTGTTTCGACATGGATGCCGGCTTTACAAAACTGCTAAAATTCGACCGAGTATATCTTTCCGTAGAATCCGTACTCCAACAGTCTCAACGGATTACATATTACTACGGAATAACCGGGCGAGTTTAGCCCTACCATTCTTGTCAACATCGCCACTTCCAAATTCTAGGCAGAAGTGAGACACATGTACGGAATATGCGTACACTCCTCGTTCGGCCCAAAGGGACAATTTATCTACTTGATACTCCCGTCCATCCCATGATATATTCATATAAACCGGGTCAAACCTCTCTTCTATTCCATTTTAACACTTCAACATCATACGGAATCTGAAGACGCACCTCCTACATTGTCATATGTATTCCGTACCGTTCCGGACGGTGCCCGGATGCATTTGCGGAGGGGCCCGTCAGGCTACGTCGAACCGAGTCTAGCGCACTCAGCTAGCTGTGCTAGTGCATGCGCCAGTCAACTTTCCCCGCTGTCAGATTTGCGCTAGTGACGCTATCTGGATTCTGTCACTCTGGCCAGGGTCTCGACTCTCGACTCTTTCATCACCAGAGCGCGGCACGTTTTGAGGATTCGAATTGCAGGACAACGAGACAACAACGATGTCTACCGGATCGCGACCCATCCAACGTTCCGATACAACCGGTGATTACAAAACAACCGGCTAATCGAGAGCAATGATGAAGAGGCCGGAGGTGCTGGTGATGATGAGCCCTGGCGATGGTATCTCTCGTCTTGGTTCGCGGCTAGACCTTCGCACGCGATCGCTATGGTTCTGTTGACTTTGTTTCTTCCATGAATTGTCATATGGAGTATTTTAAACCACGGATATACTTGCGCTCTCTCGACTCGCTTTGTCTGCAACAGACACTGGAGCACACGCATTGTCTTCATGTAAGGGTTGTTTTATCACCTTCACTAACAAAGAACTGCGCGTATGCGCATGAGCAGGAACACGAGCGTGTGCATACCTGGGTATCGATACTCCTATGACTCCTATGACTCCTGTCGCGTGTAGTGACGGCCGACGGGCGCATGTCCAAATTGACCTATATGTTCACAACGGTTTCGATGACTCTACGGAATACCGACGCAGAATTCCTGAAATGCGGTACCACGATCGACTGCAAACACCAACACCAACACCAATTTCGGTACATACCTGGGTTGGTTTTAGGCGCAATGGCACCAGCGTACAGAAAACGAGTCTGGCTTGCGGACGTGAATGCACGCGTATATAGGGGACTAATGTGGCCTTCCACATCATTGGACTGGACCGAACATTCTTCTAATCTGTCATCGAGCCTACCATCGCGTGTCATGGTAGCAAGCTGCTTGGATATAAACAGAAACTGTTTGTCATAAGCTCCTAGCATGAAGAACAATTACCTGCCGAAATTCGATACGATGTCCTCAGCAAGATCCGAGAACTCATCCCTTTTGCCTCGCCCGGCACCCAAGCAACAGGGACAGCGAAAGGAACAAGATTGCCGGGATCGATTGTCGATAGCCACGTCGTCGACATCGTGAGCGTGGTAGAGTGTCTGCCCAGTATCACCATCTATCAAGGGATCCAGTCTGAGCCTCGTTTACATAAACTAGCTCTGGCGCCGAGTTTGGTGCAGCTGGAGCATCATCTGTCTCTCGACCGTCATATGATATCCCCAAATGGATAGCATATCGCAACCTCCCCCGAACCAAAACCATAACGAGTCAGAGTTGAAACAAAACCAGAATTCGGGACGAAGAGACAGCATCACTGCGAAATCGGCGGAAACATAAGTCGCAGTCGGTGATCTACGTATTAGCACCCCAGTTCCGACTCCTCGATATCCTATTTGTAAGATTCAGCAGGAGTCTCTTGGTTCAGAAAAGTGACTTTTTCTCTCCTCGTTTTTGACTCACCCTTTTCGAAAATTCCCCTGGTTTCCTTGGATCGTGAAGTCAAAGGCTAGGTAAGTACTTCCTGAGAAAAGCTCACGCGTGGAACTTGTCGAATGTATGTCAGAAACCATGCGTGCAAGAAGAGACGTCTGTTTCCAATCTTTTCGGACAATATATGGTAAACGGTGAGTCCTTTTTGTGAGGCATTCCAACGAACGAACAGGCTATGCTGTGTAGGTACAATGCGAAGCAGACGAGTCTGCCCAAGGATCCAGAATGCGCATCACAGATGGCACTCACGAATAAAAAGAATGTATAAATAAACAGATAACTTTTTTCAACCTCATCAGCTCAAAGTTTTCCTCTCAAGGATCAATACTCGTGCTCCAACTGCTCTCCCAGCGTGTTCGAATAAATAGTACAATCACATTCTGAATTTTGTCTCTCGTTCACCCCGCTCCTCATACCCCTCCTGATCGCTCAAACACACAACACACCCTACCTCGTCATTTCACATCATTCACTCATATCAACCCTGACTCGCCCGGCGAGGAGGCACATCCGTCGAACTCAGACTGCTCAACCGTCTTTCGGCCTCCGCCATCTCAAGCTCATACTTGCTCGCATCGGACCGGGCGCGCTCGGTATGCGCGCCCACGATAGAAACGTCCTGCTGTTCGGCGAGGACGTTGACGGCCGCCACGGGGTCTGCAATATGTGCGTGTGCATGCGAATGTGAGTGTTCGCGGCCCAGCGTCGCCAAAGGTACGTTTGCTTCTGTCATGGCGATGCAGTGGGTTTCGGAGACGAGGGGCTCGGGTTGTTGTGATGGTTGTGAGTCGCGTTTCTGCTGCTTCGCGAGATCTTTGAGTGGGGGGTTCATTTTGATTTCTTCTTTCTTTCTCTTCCCTATTTCCGTGTTCTGTAGTGGTGAATATGCCTTCGTATGCTGGCTTATGTCTGCTTTCAACTCCGATGCAATGATCGACGCGGACTATATTTTTTCACATCGATTTGCTGTCGTTCGTTCAAACACCGACCAAGAGAAAAAAAGAAAACAAAACCACACCTACCGAACCTAACCTACCTGCCCAGTCCAGTCCAGTCGAGAGATCTGTTGGTCGACGGTTACGACCTTACGGAGGCAACATGTCACCGTGCTATAGTATGACATCATATTGATCTGGTAGCGTGATTTGTAGCAACAGTAAACGCAGCACCGTGTGCACACTGTACCTTCAAGCATTGTGGTCCGTGGCGTGGCGTCATTGCTTTTTGGCGACAGGGAAATTTGGTGAATTGAATTGGAACGAACAGACGTTCAGCTAAACGGGTAGGTAAAAAAGGGGAAAGAAAGCCATGCACGAAATAGGTATTTCGCACATATCTTGTGTTGTTCAATAGTGTAGGAAATTAATTTTGGGGATTGATTTTTCTTGGGAACGGGTTATAGACAATTTATTACTTGGTTTGGCGGTGATATGGAATAGTTGTGGTTGAGAGAGATTGAGAGATTGGCTTGGTGATGATGGTGGCGATTCGGATGGCACGGCCGACTTACCCGGATGAGAAAGATTCACTCTTTTCTTCGGAATCTTTTTGGTGAGATCTTTTCTTGATTACCTATCTGACTGCGTGCCTATGTTTGAACCGTGCCTGATCGGTTTGGATTCACGATTGTCTGTTTGTCTTGTTAGTCTGTGGGAATCATCGACGCGCATAGAGGATCGTACGTCCATCGCTTCATTGCGAACAACGCCGACATCGAGCCAGAGCAAACCCCGAGATCCTAAAATGTAAAGTACTGGGTACTCAGTATTTCCGCATACAGACAACAAGCCTTACCCGCACAGCAGCGACGGCAGGGTCCAATATCCAATGAAGAGCTGTACCGTGGTTCACTAGTGTCCGTCTGGTAAGGCGATCGAATAGTGTGCTGCCGGTATAACCGCCAACGTGGAATTGTACATCTGCGTGATGATTTCAATGAGAGAGAGTGAGAGTGAGCAGTCGACTGATCGATTCGCACGAAGGGTCCATCCAGGCACGTAATTGCACATCATCTCACAGCAACGGGAAACTAATCTAAAGTAGTGATTTTTGAGGATGAGAAATCCCGTCTAGCAGCAAGTTATTATTAGGCACCGCCTGGACACTCGGGGCTGTATGTAAACAATGATTCAGCGACGGGACATTCCTGGATGTTTACTTGAAGATCGTGTAAGTACTCGTAATCCGTAAGTGGTTTACGGAATCCCAGGTATCGATCGAGTGGTTCATACCAGCGAATCGGCTTCCCCATTCCTGCTTACACGCAAAAGTCCGACATTCCGGTCTTTCTTTTTCTTACATGAGAATCCCCAACACCAACACGTACCTGTAATCCTCAGATTGGCGACACATTCTACGTATCCTGTCCACGTATTCCCGTGTAAAGCAGGTACACGTACCCCGGAAACACTTCTCCTGCCCTCCACACGTCTCGTTAAACGCCCCGTAGCTCAGGCGTCAAAAGACTCACACAATAATGATTACCAACCGGTGCGCAGCACACATAGCGTCCCTGCTCGATGCTCCACTTGGGGTCGTCTCTATTCTCTGTCTAGTTTCCAGCTTTAATTCGAGATGGAAATAGTTACCGTTATAGTACCGTGATGAATTGTAGATGGTCCTGTCTCTGTTATAAAAGAGCACAGTAGACAACTCTTGGTTTTGTACTTGCGGACTTTCTCAACAACCCGACAAGCCAACCGCAGATCCCCTCGGCGTTTACAACCAGGACATCACAGACCTTCTCACGCACGGCAACGCTACGCATTAGTTACATCGACGCACTTACGGAACTAGCGTTGTCCTAGCTGTCAACTGGCTGTCAATCCTCCTCACTAGTTTCAAGCTTAACCCCTCCCCTGCCAGAAGGTCACGGAGATCTTGTTGTGGTCAACTGGCGGGGAGTTTTACCATCTGTACTTGTAAGAAGAGAGACAAGAGGGGCACGTTCACATTGCAGGCAGAACAGAAAGAAGTCACAGATGACGGTTTGTACACATGCGTAAGTCAAACGGTCAAAGAGTCATACTGGATCATAGTACCAGGTACCAAGAAAAGCCGTTTTTTCCGTCCGTGTTGTCCGTGTAATCATTCCCGTAACCAAGAAAGAAAAAGAGAGAAATCCATAGTTTCCAGCCAGCCCATGGGGGGCCCTGCGCACGATCACGATGGCTCGAGCAATCAACTCGGCTATAGGCTGCCGAGCCGTTTGAACAATATGCAAGTCCCATAGGCAGGTCCTAATGTACGGAATATGTACGGTACGGACGGAATACGTATTTGATGATAAGCCTTTCCTCGTGTCTGCTTTCTTCTCGATTCTTTTCTTTCTTTTGCCTTTTGCTTTTTCTCAGTTCAAGCTGGTTATATTTGTACCCACGGAACAAGAACTTGTTCTTCTGTTGTTCTGACTGAAGTTCACTTAACCAACAACTCTCTCATTCCAACCTTTTGTCTTTCAACGATAGACAATACAAACAACCAACATAAAGACATTAAACAAAGCATCGGCCTTGCCGGTCTACATCTACGGTCAACGACTCTTCTCATCATCGCTTGACTATATATCGGCATCACCAAGTCAAGGAAACATCGTGTGCTAGACTCAGTACACACACTTACAAAACAACTATCAACTACAAACATTCACATCAACAACGACGACAAAATGTCCTCCCTAAGCCGCAGCACCAGCCGTGCAAGCCGCCACGCCAACAACACCGGCTTCCCCGACTCCTTCGCATCCCGCACAACCTCCCTCCGCCACCCCGACGCCATCGTCGACCCAGGCTTCACCATCTCCTCCGAGCACATCGACTCGAACAAGTCGCACCACCGCTCCCTCATGTCCCTGCTGCACAAGCACCGCCTGACCATGAACTCGACCAAGAGCGGCGGCTCCTCTGCGTCATCCGAGGCCTCCATGAGCCCGACCTCGCCCACGGACAGCACCGCCGATCTCAGCCTGCGTCGTCACGGCACTGGTCTCGAGAGCGGTAGTGACGAGAGCGATCATGAGCGGCGGCGGGGAACGCTGTTCCGGAAACTGATGCACAACCACTGAATCCGGAAAACGTCGATGACGTGAATTGCGTCGCTCTATTCCAACTACGAGAGAGTGAGCGTCATCGGGCTGAAGGATTGGCCCAGGTGCTAAGTTAGCATGTTTTGTTTTTACCGACGTGGCGGTGTGACCGCCGAATTTGTTGGGGTTGGCCAATTGTTGGTGTTTTGGGGATGCGGGGAGTTTGGAAGATCGGTTATCATTTCTCTTTTATTTCAGCGAGGCGTTTTGTGAGAAAGAAAGCGAAGAGGTTTTGATATCGATCAAAATCGATTTATTGGACTGTTTCTGGATGGGTTTCGGGAAATGGAGGCATAGCGGGTTGAGTGAGTAGCGGAGATGGATCGCTGCCGGGGTTTAGGATATTTATAGAGAGAGCGTCTCTTTTTGCGTCGAGGATCTACATTTACTTGAATAGTAATGACAACATTTTGGATTCGGCGATATCAAGCAATGATGGGTTCGAAAAAGTGTGCCATTTATCGTGAAGTTGTTCTCAGATGTCAATTGGGTTCGGTTCGTTCGAGAAAAGACGGCTTGTTCCTTCTCTTCAGGCCTTTGATTTCTTAGTCTTCGTAAAAACGGTCTAAACGATGCCGGCAGCCACGTGGATGTAGGCAACCGTGATGTCGGTAGCCGTCGATGAACCAAACCGGGTTCCTCATACAAGGACCAGGTTTCTTCATCTTTTCACAAGCATCAAGTCCTCACTCATTCATTTCATACTAAGAATCCCTCCTGCCGACCCATAGCCTCCTCCCAGCTCTCGCCCTCAGCGCGGGTAAACGCCTTAACGTCAACGACGTCCTCAGCGCCAAAGTTGCCGTACAAGTGCGCGCATCCGGCGATCTCCCATGTCGTGATAGGGTGGAACGCGGGCTTGAGGGTGATCTTGATCACCCAGATCTTCTTGGCGTCGGTGAAGAAAAGGCCGGCCGTAATGGGGATCTGGGGAACGTTACTTTCATGCGACACTTATGATTGGGGTGGGATCCGGGGAAATGAGGGCGTGGTAAGACTGGGGTGAAGGAGTGGATGGAAGGATAGTGGTACGGTGGAAATGAGGGAATGAATGACATACCTGCTTCGCCGTGCTCAGATGGATGAAGCCGTCTTGCTGGTCCAGCTCCGACGGCGGGTATTCGGCCGGGATCGGCGACGGAGGTGCCTCGGGCACGATCTTGTAGATGTAGGCGGGGAGAGGTGACGGGGGAGCCATGTCGTCTTTTTGCGCTCCTTCTTTTCTTTCCTTGTTATTTGTTCAATAGTATTTGAGACCGTATTCACATACGACAGCGTGTTTGCGCCTTAAAATCGTGAGTTGGGAAGTGCGTCGCTGTCTGTTAAATGGTTCATCATGAGTGAGACTAACGAGATTGAAGGGATTTTAGTCGAGTTGAATCGCTGGCAATTATGTGATTATGTAAGACGCGCTTCGGAACAACAACAATGTTGAATCAAAGGAAGGAGCCATCGGTATAATGGGACGAGGATGCAGGCAGGCACGACTTTAGGTCTGGAGATGATATAGGTATTCATGCTGGGCACTGTACCATTGAGTTAGAGAGATGCATTCATTCATTGACCACCAGTAGTCGGGCCTTGTGCCTTTCCATCCCGAGTTTCTGGGAGGTTCAACACGAGTGGTGGTATTATGAAAAACAACCGCTCACCATGATCATAATCATCATCGTCTCAGAGTCGTTGAATCGTAATGACATATTTTGTTTACTCATATTCGACGATTTTTGTGTCCTCGTGGGAATAATATTGACTCGTCGCCGAGGATAATGGTTGCCGTGCCTAGTCGACGGCATGACGACATGACGGCATTCCGGTACTTTTGCAATGCGACAGGCGCAAAGACGGCACATCACCCCGGAGTCGGATGCTATATCGCAGAGTCAGACATGCTGTATCCTTCCGAGACAAGATTGCATTGAAACTGTGTGGGCTCCCGGGTAGGTCTCCCGTACTACCGGGTAGGCGTTACCGTATACCAGGGCTTCATGCGATAGCTTGCGATAGAATACGTTATGAAGAACACGATGGTCTAGGAGACAAGTAGTCAACTGAGCGTCTCTTGAGGCAACAATGTGGTGAAGTTGCATGAGCTCTTGTGTAAGATAGGCCGATCCGATCACGTTTTGACGAGTAAGTCGTTTCAAGTCCTGGGTGGGTGAGACCACATACTAGGGCTCCTATTGTATGCGATAGAATGTGATGGGACTTAGACGGAAGGAATCGATTGAGTACTTCTCGGGAGGGTAATGCACTGAGGATGTGCCAACTCGCGGACAAGTGTAACCAGATAGATTCGGTCCAGCTTTGCCGAGTAGGTCCCCCCAACTCCAGAGTAGGCAATGTCGCATACTCAAGCTCTTTGTTGTAAGGGAGAGCATCCGACAGTGTCGCATACGATGGCTATCCGTATCTTACCCTTGAGATCTTCTACTCGCCGCTACCTTGTTGTATCGAGCCTTTGGGCTGCTCCATTATGGCTCAACTTACAGCATAGCGGTTTCTAGCTACCCCTTTTCGTCCTTCATCCGAATGAGTGCAGTTTTCCCTACACGGTTGAAGGGACAAACAGTCCGATGAGTTCGACTATACAATGTACTCTATCATCTTCACTGGGCCGCAGCAAGACGATTCGCAACCCGGAATGCTCTCAGCCTTAGGAGAGATATGGGCATATGCATGAGCATACAATATTCCAAGTAGCTTTGAAGGCCTGTGAGAGACAAAAGCAGCGGAGATATATGGAGCATTGACATCTCATAGTTTCGATGTTGAAGAAAAGGGGTCGACGAAGTTGGTGATAACCTCGCTTCAGCTTCCTGGCAGCAATCACGACCACACGTGATGGAACGCCAATCAAGGCCTCATACCGCTGAGCAAATCTCCTAGCCGCTAGAGAAAACTGCGAAGGTGTTTGTTTGAAATGGAGCGGGGACTGACAGTTATGATCTGCAATGACATCTGGGAATCACCGTGCGTAGTTATTCGTAGGCGGGATTCGATACCCGGTTTGAGCTTTTTTGCCAGTTCGATTGTTTCGACTTGGGTTCTTTTTCCAATTGTTGAGGGATCATTTGTCAATTGGTTTTAGGGATTTTTTTTGGTTTGCTTGCGCATCTTTTCCCCATCTTCGTGGTGCTGTACTAATGCGTACCCTGTCCACAATGAAGTTGGTGATAATACCCCTTATTTTGGGATTTTTGGTGTTTCGGGGCCAACCACACAACTCGCTGCGCGCATTACGATAACATCAACCAACAGTTGTGATTTTCCCATACAACACCCATTATGCATGCGGTCATCATGATAGACGGAACATTTTCTTGCTACCAGCTTATCTCAACTGCTCTCTCCGACGTCGACCCCTTATGCACGGTACGACACAGAAATACCGAACCTTCCGCGCCTGGCGAGTTAAATCCACGTGCATACGGATTACCATCCAACATCGGTCATCCTGTATGTAGGGACCGGTGACTTTCATCATGCCGATAACGCCTCGGCTGATGATTGATTTGCTTCAGCCGCCGCAAGCCGACCTTGTGTCCTCGTAAGCTTTCATGTCGCATTAACGATGGCACAAGTGTGAATAGTAGCACGGCGAATCTTGATTATTTGTCGATTCCTCAACATATATTTCTCTGATACTTCTTGACAGAAAGTTGCGTATGCGGTAAGACTCATAACAACTCGGTCACTCACCGCTAATGGCATGGTACTAGGAGGTAGGATCTGTAGTCTTCTTCATATGCCAATCACCAGAAGGACGAATCATTCCACTATCCGTTACACCACATTCAGAGAGCAGCAATACCGGGTGCTCTGGTGAGGTGATGTGGATGATTGGGCGCTGCGTCCGGTGTGGTGTGGTGTGATGCGGTAGATGGCGGCCTCCTTGAAATCATGTGACAACCCATGCTGTGGACTCGGCCCCATCACGAAGAACTTTGTTCGTGACTTTGCTCTGTGGGGTAGACTTGGCAGACGACGTCGTTCAGCTCGGAATAATGTCCTCGTGCGGAGAAGGGCATCTTCAACCACCGGACCAAGGAGTCGGCAGTCCATACTAGTCTCCGTATTTTTCACGATCTCATTTGCTCGCTCGGAGACATGACTTCAGACTTTGTCGACGAACATGTAGTAGGTGGTAGGTACCATTATCCGTTCGCATCCAGGTCAAAGTTGAAAATCGCCATTCTTAAAGACGACTGCATGCATATTGAGAGTTGGTATTCACAGAGCCGAAATCGCGAGCTTGTCTGGCACCGACGGTGTCACGAGCTGGATGCCTAACATTGGATCTTCAATTGTTGCACATCGAGATACCGGGGCTTAGATTGGTGGTGCGTGGGGTTATCACGTGATTGTTTACCCCAGATTTTATGACGCATCTAGCTGTCTATCACGTATAGTAGTGTATCGAGGTGTGATGCATGTCTTTATCAGGTGTTTGATCTGGTCCATCCTCGTGCGATTCGGTGTCCGACGACCAGTCATGCATCCAACATGTCTCGTACCTTGAAGGTATTCTACGGTGGGCTGGAGTGGCCGGTGTTGAAAAACCGTTTCGGCGAGGATAGGCTTACGCCGGGAGCGTTAAACAAGGTTCAAACACACATTCAGACGGGATGCACTTCGCGTTAAGGTACCAGACTACCTATGTACCAAGTACTTCATAAAGAAACGAATTACGTACAGACATGTACATAAAACATAAATAAGCATTGAGTGTATATTGATTCTACACACTAAAGTACATATGAGATTGTACATAGAACGAAGACATACTTCCGACTAAGTACATGTATCTTACAACTTTCGTTTCTTAGTCAGGGCGTTGTCGCGTTTCTGTTGTTCATTCTTAAGGATAAGAATGTACTCATCAATCGTACGACTGCTCAACTCTTGTACGTTCTCCGTTGTGAGGACAGGAACATCGTATTCCTCTTCGAGATCTTCAACTATAAGCAAGTCATTAGCACGTTTGTACGTTATACTTATTTGTTGAATTGACACACCTCGTTCTGCAAATTTGCTGCCTTTATTTGACTGATGAAAAATGCAGTTCTTGGCACTCGAGGAGTAGTGGCAGCAAGAACATGCACCACCAAATACCTCCACACCAAATGATATGCATTCGGCAAAGGGACCCTTGCTTCGAGAGTTTTTACAAGCCTGACAAGACTTGACATTCTTCTTGGGCAGCATAATATGAGCTGCCAATGCATGGGCTTGCTGTTGACGTTCAAGCTGGATAGGGCACAGTATTTTGCGGCCCTCGTCATAAATCCACTTCAATTGAAGACATCGAGTGACATTCTGTTAGATGTTAGGTTGTGAGATCGAAATGCGGAGATCGGAACGGGTATCGCGATATCGGTGACGGAAGCGAGAGAGATGGACGTATGAGAGATAGAAGCGGGAGATAGAAGCGGGAGATAGAAGCGGGAGATAGAAGCGGGAGATAGAAGCGGGAGATAGAAGCG